>PVKS010000159.1:115630-247429 GCA_004027875.1 Aplodontia rufa
GGGAACCATACCAGTCCACCTGTGATAATACTTTATTCCTCATAAGGCACAACTTGGAATTCAAAAACATTTAGACAGACTTTTACACTATCATATTCTCAGGCTCTACCAATCAGCATGGAATACGCCATTCCTGCCTATACAGAAACAGGGGACTGATGACTACTGGCCAGTCAGGGTTTGTAGGCAGTAAATCCAGCCACCATCACCTTATATCCTGTGGTCCCTAACCCATATACTCTCTTAAGTCTACTCCCTGCTGAGGCAGCCTACTTCACATGCCTGATCTCAGAAACACCTTCTGCATCCACTGGCTGGAGCAGTAGCTCGGTGGTTACGGTGCTTGCACAGCATGCCCGAGTACACGGGTTCAAACTCCAGCACCATGTACACAACTACAACTAAGTGTCAGAGCATTGAAAGCTATGTGAAAAAACTCAGTAAAAATTGATTCTCATTCTCTCTTTAAAAAAAAAATCAATGCATCAAAGGGGGTGAGATAGAAATGTTGAGACTCAAGACCCCTGCCCAAATTATGCTACTGTGACTTTTAACCTACTTCCTGTAAAAGAACAGTGATACTGCCAGGCTGGGGTGCTGCTGGCTTGTGATTTTTCTGCAATTCAAAGAGTTGGAGCAAAGGTTACAGACAGTTACGGAAGATGTTGCAATGTGTCAGAATCAAACTCAGGGATTTTCTTTGTTTTGTTTCACTTTCCTCGCATATCCTGTCCTAAATCTAAGGCACCCATTTTCACAGATGAGCTAATTACTGCATGACCTTTAACCTTTATCTAAATTGTAACAGGTAGTGTACACACACACATGCAAATCATGCCCTTTCAAGGGGAAGCTTGAAGCCCACAGAAGTTAGCACACAACAGTGAAGAGCAGGACAGAGCCAGGGTTCAACACCAAGCCAGGGTCTGGCTCCAAAGCCCGTCGGTGGAGCCCATGGTGCTCCCTGTGCTGGTAAACAGACCTTTGAGGCCTGAGCAGAAAGGAGGCTCCTGCCTCCATCCTCCACTTCCTGTCCTTGCTCTTTAGAGACCCCAAGTACTGCTCCTTCAGGACTCCATGAGGACAGGACTGGCTCAATATGAATTCTGCATAAAGGTTTTTGATAATTAAACTTCCTGAATGAAAAGGCCAAACATGTTAATATACAATGCTTACCAAGGCTTAACTATAGAAAATAAAATCTTGAGCTTAAGGTTGGCATGTCTTTTTAAGGATCTGCATGGTAAAATTCATTACTCATTCATGATGGATTTTCTCCCCTTGGTAGATGCTTATAAACGTAGACGTTGCACCTCTATTTAGACACTCATCAGAATCAAATTTTTGAAAACCTCAAAGTTTAGGATGATTTTATTTACAAAACAGATTGGTTCTCTTGTTTTACAAAAATTACAAAACAAATGACTCTTGAAAATAGAAACAGCTTTTTAGGCTCTTGGGAACTATGTTTAAACAAGTGAGGAGTGAGACCTCGGTGACTTCCTTCTTCTTGAAGGTTGTAAATACGGTAACCCCTGTCACTGCCGCACTGCCTCTGGAGCAGAGGCCTCTACTCAGGTCAGAGTCTGAAGAAGCAAGATCTTCTCGTTAATGCAGAACCTGTGCAGCACCACCATCAAATTCTCACCACAGCGGGAGACCTGGCGCTCCATGGCCAGGCGGAAGTCCTCCTTCACACCCTTGGTGATGCCACGAGTAACGGTGTGGTGCCTGAGGCAGCGACAGGGAGACAAGAGAGACCTGGCATTAGCAGCGGCATCACTGACCAGCATCACACGGTAGGAATAAAGCCTGCCTTGTATCTAAGTATAAATAAGTAAAACTTTCTAATCAAATTTTAAAAGGAAAAGAAAGAAAAGGTGCAACCAACCAACCACTCCTTCCTGTTACTTCTCAGTAAGACTCAGAGCTAAAGACACCTTTCCCATCTTAGGCAAGTTATTTAAACATCTAAAGGTCTGCTGAATTGCCATCTGCTTTGCTTCTGAATTCCTGAAGCTCTGACGTCATGCATCCCCACTGCTGACTTGCACACAATCTGGTTACTTGGGATAGAATAAGTTTGCTGGCCACACAGACCACTAAACCCTTGTGTCCAGTCAGGACAGTCAACTCTGGAGAGGCAGCAGCATGGAGGAGGGAACCCAGAGTGCACCCATCACCGAGGACAGTCTCCCCTGGGGCCCCTGAGGCTGGTGCTCCCAGAAAGCGTGGAAATGCTTGGGCTTCTATATACAGCCATTGGGGTCCCTGGCATGTCCCTCCCACCATGCTACCAGAAAAGGCCAATTCCTCTGAGTGCTGAGCCCATCCAGATTCTCATCTATTTGAGAGAAAGCAGGGGACTTGAGGGTCCTGAGACAAGAATGTGGCACAGATTGGGAGAGAGGCAGAATTGGTGACAGTGAGAGGCCTGAAAAGCCCTAGAAGACCAGATCTGTCCAGGCACTCAGAAGGGCCCTATGCATCTGTGGATGGGTCAGTGGAAGCACAGGTAAAGTGGTCTCTAACTGTGCCCCCCAGGTTGTGCATTAGAAAAGGAAATCATAAACGAAATCCCAGAAAACTGAAGACAACAAAATGAACAGAGGAAAAGAAACATCCAGCAAAAATCACTGGGCTCAGTTAAGAGGGAAGGAGTTGTGGTTACCAGCTTGGTAATGGGGTAGACCAAGACAGACAAAAGCCACCACTGTTCTCTGTCCCTACTGCTAACTTCCTTTGGACAAAGGAGCAAGGTTTTAAAATGAGATTTTTAGGTAGTGTGCAAAATAAAACTGTCAATCACTCTGAAATGTTTGTTTTTAAAACTTACATTAACTATATAACATAAGTGCAGCAGGAGTTATAAAATTGCAATGCAATAGAAAAAAAAATCAGGCTTTGTTAGACTAGTGAAGATATATACTGTACACTCTACCACGCCTGTGGATGTTTTAAAGAACTAGGCAGTGAAGCAGCAGGGCCGTGGACCTTCCTAACGAAGTCTAGCTGGTTAGCTCATGAGGCAGGAAACGGTGTCAGTGAGGTGGAGGCTGAGTCCCACTGGAAGCAGACATATCTGCAGACCATTTGATGCTACCTCGATACTGCTTGTCTGGGTCCCAGGCTGCAACCCCACATTAGAGGTGACCCTCTGACCAAGCGCAAGCAACTTACTTTATTTGCAGGCAGTAAGCTGAGGGGCAAACTCTCCCCTTAATACAATAAACATGTAATTAAGCGTTACATCCTGCTGAGTGTGGTCCAGAGGTACTGTTTCCATATATAAAAAGCAGCACCACACAATGATAACTCTAGTGGGGCCTCTATCCCTCTAGCTAGTTTGCATGAAGACAAGAATCATAGTCATGTGCGGCAGAACGATGTTTCAGTCAACAATGGGCCACCCTGGTCCCATACAATCTAGGTGTGCAGTAAGCGAGACCACCTATGTTTAAGTACCCTCTACAATGTTCCCATGATGCAGAACTGCCTAATGAGGAATTTCTCAGAACTCATCCCCATCATGAGATAACAGATGACTGTAGTTTGCTTCTATGTGTTAAGGACAGGATAATCTAGCTAATAAAACTGACATCACTTTAGCCTATCAAATATTTTTAATTCAGAAAGATAAGGTGTGAAAAAAACAGCATCAGTTTCAGTAGAAAACTGTGCTAATGCTTATTTACACCCAAACCAATATGGTCACTGATATGAAAATCCCCAAATAAAAATTTGCTTGCACTTCTGCATCCTTAAATATTTTAACAAAAAGCTTGATGTTTTGTCAAAAGCGAATTATAGTTTAGCTCTTACTCTATACAGCTTTACTTCTTTATATAACTCATTTTTTTCCAGATCCATAATGATTTTTAAATTCAACACAAACACACTGGCAACTTATGGATAAAAATAAGAAATGTTACAATATTACAACCAGATGGTTTGCCAAGGAATGCAGAATAAATTAAAAAAATAAACAAAGCATGAAAAAGAGCACTGAGGAACAAAGAGCTGGAAACCATGGCAGTAAAACATGTGACACACAGCACATTATGAGCAGGTGTTCCACGTGGTACCTGTCTGCAGTCTGTATGCTGGGCGGAAGCACAGGTAAGAATCCCTGCTGCAGTAACCCCACGGGAGGACTAGAAGGCCTTTAAAAAACAGCAAAGAGCAGCATTCAAACACCCACACCGGCGCACCCTGCACTGCAAACACTCCGGAGAAGACACAAGACTGCAAGCGGACTGCACAGAAACTTTAACCTGCACAAGCCCCTGGCCACGGCATGTTTTGGGGGAAAACCGGGGAGAAGCCCTCACTGCACCCGCTGCTGGTGCGAGTCCAGAGGCATCTTGGCTCCTGGTCCCAGAGCTCAGCCCACTTGAGATTTGATATTAAAAGCCATCAGTGAGGAAGAGGACGATGAAATGCAACTGGATGGCAGAGGGGAGAGGGTAGTATTTGGGAAGACACATGTTCAGATCCAGCCTCCTTTACTCTGCCCTCTTCTCATGCCCACACAAGCTCCAGAAATATACTTGGTGACTGTGTGTGACCACCAGTGTCAGGACTGAAACTCCAAAATGAGAGGCCCTTCTGAGAGGATTAGAGGGGCTGGCAATGTTTTTGATAAAGAAAGGGTGAGTCTGAAGTTCCAACAAGTACTGAGACAAGCAGCTCATGAGGGGAAATGAGTCTGGAACCCATGGCTTTGCAGAGTTCTGTAACAACAAAGATTTAGTGCATTAGCTGGTAATCACCTCATACAACATATTGTTTTCCATTTTATTCCAGTCTAGTACAACTATAATACTGCAAATATCAGCATAGAAACATTTCTCAGTTTTAAAATACTTCACAGCAAAATGTCTACAAATAGATGAAGAGCTTATCCCTCCTTTTAGTCAGGCACCAGGTGCCCTCGGGTGTGTACTGTACCTGCTTGCATCGGAGATGCCACAACTAGGACGACTTACAACCTTATCCAAGGGGAGGAGCTGTACACTGCTCACAACATCTCTGCCACTCTCTGGAGGGACCACCCACAAGGTCTGCAATGGCTTCAGAGAATTTGTTTGGAACCCAAAGGGAAAAGGAATATAGATAGTTTTATTCAAGAGTCTAATCACACCTCCACTAGTAAAAGCTCGCTGTCTTAGGCAGTTTGGTTCTCCGCTGCAGCTTAGGCACAACTTATCTCAAATACAGGCTTCAAATTCACATTGAGACCCACATAGAGAAGACCCAGCAAATTCCTACAAGGTCAGACCACTAGGGATAGGTCAGATCCCTAATTCCTGTTTTCAAACCAATGAAACTTCAGGTTTCTTAAGAGACTAGTCTTCTACAGGAACTTTGAAGAAATTAAGTATTAGACCGATCAAGGTGGGACAGACAGGAATTACCCCTCAAAAGTCTAGAAATGAAGGTTGGGTGCACTTTACACAAACAATCCTTTCTAGTGACATTGTTGGGGTTATCTGACACTCCTTTGCTTTAATTCCTGACCTGGGGATTGTCAGCATGTACCCATGATACTGTTCAACTCAAGAAAAATTGGGAAAAGAAGAAAGGGTCAGGACAAGGAAGAGGTTCCACTGTTTTTGACAATCCGCTCTCTCACCTATCCCCAAACGGTTAAGCAGTATCTACGTAAGGTGATAATTCTCTGCATGTTTAACCTGACGTAGGTGGAGTGGAGTTTGGTTCTAGCTAAGGATCTCCCTCTGTTACAACAATCCGTATGTGGATTACTGATTAACTAAAAAACTTTATTAAAGCTTTGTTTGTATATTTCGGTTTCAAAACCTAGAAATCCTAGCACAAAAGGGATTAGTGAGGCCCCCATATCAAAAAGTCATCTATTCCCATACAATGTCAGGGGTATTTTGTGCCATGCCGTTATTTATTTTTCTCATTGTTTTGATCCACCGTCTTAGGAAAGTAAAGGGAGAAGGGAAGACGAGCATCACAGCCCATCTTGCCTAAGCTATCTTCATGCATAAGAGCTTCATGTTTAAGAGAATTTGTTTTTTTTCTTTTGATCAGAATATTTAGTATCATTTACAAGATGAAAGGGACAAAAAAAAAAGCTGTTTCTCTGTCCATTCTTTAGAATGGATTCCACAAGACACTATTCTCTGCTAGGACATGAACAGAAATGTTTGCTATATGTCAAATTATTGAGGTGGTACAAATTCATAATGAACATTTCTTCCTTCCCTCCTTCAATATTTCTAAGACTCTACAATGACAGCAATGTGTGGATTTTTGCTTTCAACAACTGGAAACTCATTTATTCCACAACTAAGAAAACTGTCTGGGCCTTCGCAGTACTTTCTTCCCACTCAGGGCTGGCACTGACTGACAGACACACTGTGTATGCAGGAAGCAAAGGAGGAGGTGTGAAAATAAAACCGCACGTGGCACTTACAGCAGAGGCTTCATTACCTAAACTCCAATGAGGACTGAGGAGAGAAGCGAACCATGAGCTATTTAAAAATCATAAATGGTCACTAACTTCACATTTCCTCTGGGCCAACCTGGAACTGCAGTAAGACCTTGTGGTGCCAGGGGTGGGCCTGAGAGGCAGCACACCCACCTTCATCTGGGAGCAGGTGGCTGCTTCCTGGAGGCACTACACTGGGTTACTCCACCCTGTTCCATAAGCAATGAAGGCTTCAAATACAGTTTATAAACCAAATGTGTAACTTCTCCTAATGAATGTGCCTAACCCTGTACAACTTAAAACTGGCTGCTCTTAGTTAAAAGCTTCTTATGTCTCATCAGAAATTTATAGAATCAGTATAAATTTTGGAGAGGAAAAGCTATCATAAAAGAAACTTCTATCTAGTGAAAAAGTTGGACAGAAATACCTCAATTTAAATGATATTTTTTCAAAATATCCTTTAGTTAAGGAAACACAAGTCTTTCAAAAGATACCCAGAATCAAACTGACTCTCAAAAACAGAAACCAGGTTTGGATTCCTTTCTATTAGGCTTTGGAAAGTTACCAAAATTTACAAATAGTTCACATCACCACACAAAAGGTAAGCACTGGGCTTGGAAGGGCAAAAGACAGTCTGCTTACTTGATGAGCATTCCTTGATTGGGCAGCAATTCCAGATGAATCTTCCCACCTTCCTGAGTTCTCAAGTAGGCAAACTCCTCCAGCATGTCAATGTCTGCAGCCACATTCAGGTTAACCTCACACAAAGATGAGGTGCTCAGTGCCCTCAGGTGGAATCGGCTCCCCGCAGTTGAGTGACTTGCCCTTCACATCCCACTAATGATTGCAGAATTAGTATCTGAAACCCAGGTCTGTCAGAGTCCCAAACTTAGGATTCTTAGACCAAACCAACTGCCTCACAAAAACAGCTCTTGGCTTCAGATATGCCAGGTTGAAGGACATTAGGACAACATGTTTTCTCCACAGTGATCATTTAGCAGAGTCTACATGGTCATAACAACAAAATCAAATTTTTTTTCTTAATAAGAACTTAAAGAGATGGTGGGAGTGTGTTGGAGTGTTTTGGGTTTTAGAATTGAATCATGAAAATATCTAGTGTGCAAGGATTCTTGGATGCATCAGGGCAGAAAGCATCAGTGAATCTTGCAAATTTCAAACAAAATGTTGATGACATTCACAAACATATTTTTCTGGTGAAAAGTTATACGGCTCTCATAAGATTCTCAATAGGTATCTGTCCAATAGTTTTTAACTCATTGCTCTGAGCACCTGGACAAAGACCACATACATCTTGCAACTCAAAATAATGTATTAAGATAAGCAATGAAATACAAATACCCCAATTCAAAGGTCTTTTCCTAACATCATTGAAAACAGCACCTTTGGTGGGTGCTCATTGGTAGTTATGACAGCTGTGGCATGGTGTACTAATGAGCAATCCCAGAGGACAGTCAATGCCCCAGGAGAAGCCAGGAGAGCACTCTTTTGATAGATGAAGGCCAGGGAACTATTATATACAATGACTAAACCAGCCAGCCTGGGCTTGTCCAGAACCAGTAACAGGCTATTACTTCAGGCATCCTGTGCACCTTCTTAGAGGTCACCCAGAAGAGGAAAGTGGAACAGTTTGTGATATTCCTGATTCCCTTAATTACACCTTTGAAGCTCTTTATGACTTCAGTCTCACCCAACTTTCAATCACATTCTTTCCCCTTTTCACCCAGTAAGATCGAATATTCCTACCCAGAAAAGCTCATTTGTTTTGTATCATGCATTCACTCTAAGAAATTAGAACTTGATATGCTTAAAGAACAAAAAGGATACTTGTAACATAATTGAAAAAATTCTCATATTGGAAATTTCCTTGTTGGCAAATCTTATTAACAGCCTTCAAGAAAAGATTCTCTCCTCGTGGCCACTCCTGCTGAAGCAAAACGATCACGTGTCCCAAGGCCATGTCGTCTCTGTTGTCTGTGAAAGCTCTAAGCTGCAAGAGGAAGATTTAGACCAGGAAGAAATGTTACCTCCTAAAAAATGCTGCCTATACAAATGTGTGATAATGATCATTAGCAAAAGAACATAACAGAGCAGAAAACATCACAACTGCCCCTAAGGAGGGCAGATCTTAATCAGAGAAGCTGGAGGCTCCCTCTGTAACCATGGAGAGGATGCTGGCCAGGTGTTCAGATGGGAGTTGGCCATGCATGCATGAGGCTGAAACTTTTTTATTCGGGAATCAGAGTTACAGAAAGCTAAGTCATTCTGAATAATAGAGAAAAGATTTTGGAGACCTAAGGAGACAATGGTGAGTGGAAAAGATAGGCAAGAGGCCATCTAGGATAAGAAGGGTCTGAGAACATGGCATTGAGGAGAAAGAAAAGCACTAAGGAGCAAATATGAACTACAGAAATAGCAAAATGACCAGCTATGCATACAATCGCACTTCAAATTCTTTCTGGTGCTCCAAGGAATTGCTGCACTACAGCAGAGACCCAATCATGTTACTGCCTTGCACGTAAATCACCACTCCACTCTGAGGCTCTGTTCCACACATAGCCAAGGGCCCTGGAGTCCCTTCAACAACCCTTGACCCTTTCCAATACTACTGGGTCTTTGCTGGTGTTGATTTGCAGGTCTCAACTGCTTTTATCCACCACAGCTTCATGATAATGAAATTATCATCCCTCTACAAACCCAACAGCATTTATGTTCCCTTCTTCTATAGCTATTATAGTCTCCCTCAAACTACAAAATATTTACTGAACGCTATCATAGGTAAGATTATTTACGTATCTGTCCCACTACTATGTGAACTTCTTGAGGACAGGAATAATTCCTTCCTCATCTTTCCCTACTGCAGTTTTCAGTATTTTCAAACTCCTAGCCCATCTGCTTTTCCAGTATTCCAACCTGCCCTATGAAAGTACTAAACTAACAATCATTAACAAGGCTCTCAATTCAAGTCATTCCAGGTCATCAAGACAGTATTTCAAATTACATGTTTTTCATGCTAATCACCTTAAGCTTACCTTGAAACAGGCTAACATCAAATGCAGGCAGTATGGCATAATGGCCTTACTCGTACAGGGCAGAAGCTTCAGATCAGAACCTAACAAGAGTCCACAATGGTAATAAATGCAATTATCCAAGAAAACAGCTTCGAGAAAAGCAAATGTTCAAGATGCTTTCCTTCCAAAAATAAAAAAGATAAGCAGCAGTCACATGACTCCTAACAGTTAAATCACTGCATGCTCTGGGATGGTGAGATTGGGTTTTAATGGTTTCCAGATTTCATTTTGCAATCTTCTTTCCTAAACTCACTTAAGGATTTTTTTTTAACTGTAAAACACTGCAAATATTCAGAAACTTACAAAGAATACTGCAAACATGGTGTGCTCATCACTCAATTTTATAAAATATTAACAATTTACTTAATTCTTAAAGATTTCAATACAAACTGTTTCAAAATCAGTTGAAGCTTCTCAGGTATCTTTCCAATTCCATTCTCTTCCTCCCTCCCCAGAGATAGTCACGGCTCTCAGTGTGGTCACGGTCATTCCCACACACACTGCAAACTCTTACCTGTCAGTTTGCATTCATAACGGCAGAGAGGTGGCCTGCACGTTTCCAGTCCCACCATATTAAGTGGTGTCACGCTGTATGTACCATTTCTTTTTTAAACTCGATCTCGTGTTTTAGATGTATCAATAATAAGACATGTAGCTCTAATTCATTTATTTTTAGTGTTATACAATATTCTATCAAAGGATTTATTTGTTCTCTTTTTGGTAGATATTGAGGCTTCCAAATTTTCACTGATAAAAACAGTGCTGAAATAAACATTCTTATATATGTTTTCTTGTGTACTTATGGAAAAAAAATTTAAGCAATGTTTTTTAAACAAAGATCTAAATCTATTCCTTCCTTGCCTATGCTCTTCATATACTAAATCCCTGTCTACCCAGAGGCAAGAAGTACCAAGAAATGCATTTTTTTTCTCTCCCCCATATATATTTTACATGGGTATCCATGTAAAAATATATATATATATCTAAAAGAAAAGATTCATGAGATAATATTTATAAATAAGGTTTAGATGCAGACATTGAAAAATATTATATTTTATTAAAGAAAATTAAAGAAAGAAAATTCCTGTTTGAAACTCATGATTGAGTGGATGAGAAGCCACTGTGTGAAAAACTCTGATCTCAAGTGCACAACAAGGAGAGGAGGTACATAACCGGGTAATGATATGCTCAATTTCGTAATGCTCAGCTGGTTTCCAAAGTAGCCATGTGATTTTACACACTTTCTGGAAACAAACAGATGGTGTGCTCTCTTGGATCCTTACATATTGCTACTTTTTCATTTTTGCGTTCTGAAGTGTATAAAGTTGCAGCATATTATTTTAGTCTGAATCTTCCATTGTACAAACACGAGAACCTTTTTAAATAGTTTTTGGTCATTTAGATTTCTGCCTCTGTCCATCTGCGGTTCACATCTTTTGCCTAATTTGTGATGGGAGGCTGGTCCGTTATTTCTCGTTGATCCAAACTCTTTCAACCTTCTGGAAATTCAGTTTGTGTCAATCGTATGTTGTAGACAATTTTCTGGCATGCTATGGCTCATCTTTTCACTTTGCTCATAATATCTTTTGTTGGCATTTTAAATTTAATCTGACAAATTTACTAATCTTTCCCTTCATGTTGTATGCTGTTTTAGCCCAACCTACCTAGAAGAAATAAAGATTTTCTTCTAAAAGTTTAAAATGTTTAATTCTCAGGGCTGGAGTAGTGGCTTGGTGGTTATAATGCTTGCCTGACATGCGTGAGTGCACGGGTTCAAATCCCAGCACCACGTACACAATGAAGTGTCAGAGCAACAAAAGCCATGTGAAAAACTAAATAAAAAGTGATTATGTCCCTCGCTCTTAAAAAAAATTTAATTCTCATATTTAAATCTTTTTTTTTTTTTTTTAGGGCTGATGACCGAACTCAGGCCTTGTGTGTGCTAGGCAAGCACTCTGCCATTGAGCTAAATCCCCAACTCCTCACATTTAAATCTTAAAATTTAAAAGATTTTGGTGCAGTGTGGAGGTATCCCACTGTTGTGTTACGGCTTTTGACACCTCAATAATTAACTGTCTCAGGACCACTTACGGATGACTGCATTCTCTCACTGAATGCTAACGGCACCGAGCTACTCCTGAGTCCCTCAGTTGTCTTTTCCGTTGCTCAGGTCAACCCTGGGCCAACACTGAACCATCTTAACTACTCTGGCTTAAAGTGAGTCTCGACGTCAGCTAGGCCACGTCTGATTCACCTGGCCTGCCTGCTTGTCAACAACACTTGATTTTCTAAGCAGTCTGGGCGGGACTGAATATTTCAAAAACGTCTGTTATAGAAACCTTCAAATAACCACAAAACAACTTGTCCAGCACCATTTGTTGAAAGGCTTCCTTCCCTCTGAATTGCTTTGGTGCCTTCATCAAAAAGCATCTGACCATATCTGTGTGGCTCCATCTGGATTCTCCACTTTTATGACAATACTGTTCTGACAGCAGCATTTTTATACCAAGTACTTCTGTCAGGTAGCCTAGGTCATCCAATTTTGTCTTTTATGAAACTATTTTCACTATTGTAGATTATATTTCTATATAGATTTTATACTTAGCTTGTCCACTGAAAAGTCTGCTGGGACTCTGCTGGATTATACTGGACACATTTGGAGCAAAATGACACCTTAACAAAACTGAACATTTCAATTTACACATGTGATCTATCCATTGTCAAATCACTTTTAATTTCTCTTAGGAACGTTTCCTAATATTCAATGTGGAGGGTTTTTTTTTTAATTGGTTCAACACTGTCTTACATAATGAAGGGATCTGCTGGTTCACATTCATGCACATGTATTGACAAGAGTTACCTAAACCCAACCCTTGTCCAGGACCTCCCCCTTCCCCTCCTCCCGGATCTCATGTCTCCTCTGTAGTTCTCCCAAGTTACGGATGGCCATATACATGTACTTTAAACACTGAAATGCCTGCCTGGGTATATTTGGGGTTCTCATGGGAGTCAAGTGTAGTCTACAGTATTGAACACTCTCCCTTTCCTTCCTCCCTTTCTCCTCCCCCCTA
This sequence comes from Aplodontia rufa, assembly GCA_004027875.1. Lineage (NCBI taxonomy): Eukaryota > Metazoa > Chordata > Mammalia > Rodentia > Aplodontiidae > Aplodontia > Aplodontia rufa. The sequence goes on from PVKS010000159.1 coordinate 128,251, forward strand.
CCTTCATGCTCCAGTCCCACAGCTTATGTGTTACTTCATATTTGGTGGGTCTATTAAATAAACTTAACTAACTTTCATCCTATCTTAGGTTTTAGTCTAGCTTCCACATAGGAGAGAAAACATTCGACCCTTAAGTCTCTGTGTTTGGCTTGTTTCACTCAGCATGATTTTTTTTTCTATTTCCTCCATTTACCTGCAAATGCCATGATATCATTCTTTCTAACAGCTGAGTAGAACTCCATTGTACATATATACCACAGTTTTTGGATCCTTTCATCCAGTGAAGGGCATCTAGGTTGTTTCCATGATTTCACTATTATAAACTGAGCTGCTATAAACACTGATGTAGCTGTGCCTTGGTAATATGCTAATTCTAGCTCTTCTGGGAAAATACCCAGGAGTGGTGTAGGTGGGCTGTATGGAATCCTATCCCTAATTGTCTCCACACTGCTTTCCAGAATGGCTACAGTCCCACCAACAGTGTGTTAATGTTCCTTTTTCCCCACAACCCCTCCAGCATCTGTGGTTGTTCGTATTCTTTGTTTTTGCCATTCTGATTGGAATGGGGTGGAATCTCAGGGCAGTTTTGATTTGCATTTCTCTGATTACTAGTGATATACACTTTCTCATGTATCTTTTGGCTTTTTGAACTTACTTTGTTGAGAACTTTCTGTTTAGTTCCATAGCCCATTTATTGATTGGAGTGTTTATGTTTTTGATGTTTTTTGTTCCTAAATATCTTATTTTTACATTATTTAAACAGACTTAAAAGGTTTCATTTTTCAATTCTTATTACTAGCATATATGAACAGAATTTACTCTTTTGCACATTAAAACATCTTGGAAATTTTACCCATCAGCTTTGTTTTTGCAGTGCTGAGGAGCAAACCCATGGTCTCATGCATGCCAGGCAAGCTTTCTGCCCCTAAGATACATCCCTGGCCCTCCTATTAGTTTTAACAGCTTTCTGGAGATTCCGTAGGCCAGGGATGACCGTGATATCATACTCGTGAATAGTATTAAGTCTTTATAAAGCCCTTATTTCTATTTCTTGCCTGTTGAACAGAAGTGGTATGAGCAGACACCTATGTATTAGGGGAAAACATCCAATATTTTATACTTCAATATGATTTTGAGGACATTTACTTCTTTTTTTAGTTTGCTAAGATTATTATCATTATTATTTTTAATCACAAATAGATACTACTTTCTCTGTGTCTGCTAAGAATCAGAATGGTTGGGCATGATAGCACACACCTGTGATCCCAGAGGCTCAGGAGGCTGAGGCAGGAGGATCACAAGTTCAAGCTCAGCCTCAGCAACTCAGTGAGACTCTGTCTCAAAATAAAAAACAGGCTAGGGATATGGGTGGGTCAGTGCTTAAGTGCCCCTGAATTTGATCCCTGATACAAAAAAAAAAAAAAGGAAAAGAATCAGAATGATCTGTCACCTGCAAAAACAATTAAGCTTTTGTGATGAATTACATTGAGTTTTGTATGTTAAAGCCAACTTTGTATTCCTGGCATGTTGGCCATACGTATTTTCCTTCTTTACATTGCTATATTCCATTTGCTAATATTTCATGTACATGTATATGTCTGATGGAGACTAACTTTTAATGTTCTTTTCTTGTAAACCTCTTGTTTGATTTTGTTGTCAAGGTTATGCTGGCCTTAAAAATGAGCTAGGAACATTCGTCTACTTTCTGAAAGAATCTGTATTGGACTGGTGTGATTTCTTCATAAATTCATGATAAAATTCATCATTGAAGCCATTTGGACCTAGAGTTTTCTCTCTAGGAAGGTTTTTTGATAACAAAATTTTTTTTAAGCTATAAGAACAGTTTTTCTGTATTATTTTCTGTCAGTATTGGTAAACTGTGCTTTTCAAAGAACTTCTCCATTTCATCTAAGTTGTTAAATTTATTGGCATAAGTTATTTGAAACTTATTCTCTTACTGTTCTTTTGATTTCAATAGGATCTTTAGTAACATTTACCTTTTCATTCCTAATATTGATAATTTGTGTTCACGTTTTTACTATTTTTGCTAGAGATTTATCAATTTTATAAAATTTTTAAAAACTGTGGCTGTATTAATTTTCCCTAATTTGTTTCTATTTCATTGAGTTCTGCTCTTGAATTATCATTTCCTATCTTCTGCTTTCCTTAGGCTTAATTTGCTTATCTTTTTTCTACTTTTAAGGTAGAAACTTAGTTATAAATTTAGTTTTCCAAGTAATATGAAATTTGAGCAAGCTCGAATTGGCCCAAGAGGGATATGGGTATGCTAAGACAGACTTCCTAATCAATCACCTACAAGTTTTCCTACAATTGGCTGCGATAGGAAAGAGCTCGCTGATACTCTTTAGAGATAACAGACCATGGGAGTGGAGAGCTCTGGAAGACAGGCTCACAGCTGCTTGGAGAGGAAAACCCGAAAGGGATTAACTTCCTACAAAGCACAGCCTGGGGAGCCCTGCAATCACATTATCTCATTAGGGCTGTAAAACATGACTCGGCCTTGAGTCCTCCAGCTACTTTTACCACAGAACAGTACAACTTGTCTCTGTACCTTTTCTAAATTTGGGCTTCACCTTTGAGGGCTCTTCCTGTGTCTTGCCTCCATCTTGAATGGGGAGCACCATGTAGCACATCAGGTCAAGGACTTTTTCACAGGTCATCTGAGGAAGACAAAATCAACAGAATGAACCTGAAGCTTTCTGAACTGAAACAAATGAGCATACTGGCAAATATTTGTGGCCAATAGCTAGGCAACATGTGCACTCAGAGGTCTGAATCTCTGCCTCAACACCATGGTCACCATGAGATGGTCACATGCTCTACAGCAAATACAGAGAACGGAGCAGGATTAAATCTATGCACTAGAGGGACAAGAATCAATTCTTTGACATTAGAAAGTGAAAGAACAAAACTTAAAAATTAATAAAGTATGAACTAAATTCCCAAGGTGTTCAACACCTCAGTCACATCTCACAGCCATTCACTCACTCACTGGACAGAAAATCAACAAAGATGACATGCATTTGATGACCAAGTGGTGTGACAGAGTAGCACGCAGAACACAGTAGAACACACAGGCCAGACCAGCAGGAGGTTTGGGGCACAACGGTTATCCTGAGCTAAGCCTTACACAGGGGGAGGAGTGAGAATGCAGAGAAGAGAAAAGAAGGCTGCGGAAGCAGGAGGGTGAAATGCGGGGCAGGGCCACATCTTGGTTTGGGGGATTTGCTTGAGAGGATGGGTAGGGTCTGGACAGATGCAGGGCCGCAGGGAATGCCACACAGAGCAGGCTGGATCCCAGGAGAGTGGTACCACTGCTCACTTGCCTTCTGTCTATTCAAATTCTAGTAACAGCAACCACATTCCATTCAGTGAGCAGCCTTTCGTCACCTCTACGTTACACAGGAGGAGAGGAGAGGTGCCTTCAGCCCATGCTTCCCAGCCCTTCTCAAGTCAATGTCCGCATGCTGCTCAGAGCTGGCAGCCACTGACCCTGGGCAGTACTAGCTGCCCTAGGCCACAGCTGACTACCCTGAAGGCTGAGGAATCCATGGCCAAGAGGTAATGAAGGAGTAGCTTGCAGACTGGCAGTTTGGTGGTTAAGAGGCCACCAGTCCAGAGGAGGGAACTGGCCCAGCATCACAGAGCTAGTATGTAGAATCCCTTCCCAAATGTCTACTGTGAGTCTGTCTGGGCATAACAATTCATATTTTATACTAACTTAGATAAACACTCATATTTTTCTCTTCAACTCCAATTATACCATCCCTGGATGAAAAGATCCCATAGACCCCACCCCAAAGCCTGGTCCAACATTGAGCACCTAAAAAACAAGCACTTCAGTTAAGTGGAATGATGAAAGCAGGATCTTAGACAGCAATGGCCATAATTTTTAAGTTTGAAAAAAAAAAAGACTACAAGCAAAACCTCAGTTGAAAAGCATGGATTTGGGTGGGGACAGTGAAAATACATTACTATCACAATGGAAGAATCAGGATTGGCTAGATCAAGAGTCAACCAGGACTTCAAAGTTTTGCATGTAAGAGTCACTGCTAATGGTATGAATGTCTGTGACCCTCCCAAATTCATGTATTAAAACCAAGCCCCAGTCTAAGGGGACCAGGAGGTAGGGCCTCTGGGAGGTGATCAGATTAACAGACTTACAAAAGAGACCCCACAGAGCCTGCAGTGGTAAGTCACCTTCTATGGACCAGAAAGTGGGTTCTCACTAGACACTGCCTCTGCCAGCACCTTGATCTCGGACTTCTCAGCCTTTGAACTATGAGAAGGACACTTCTGTTGCTTATAAGCTACTCCAACTATGATATGTTTTTACAGCAGTCTAAACAGACTAATGTAACCAGAGAACTAGGGAAATTTACACCTGATGTATGGAGTCTGGGCTGAAGAGAGGCATTCAGAGATTCAGCTCAGAAGTAGAACCTGAAGCCCTGGCCTAATACAAATCTGTAAGTTTATTTTATATACTTTAGCACAACAAAAAACTGTATGCTGTCTTGCTAATTCTATACAATATATATTTTTACATATATATGTATCCACATATACACACATATATGTAAGTGTGTGTGTGCAAATATATACACATATATATCAGTAAATCTGTCCTCTTCTAAGCTCTCAGAAGGAATTAACTGAACCTCAGAATTAGGTACCTGACAGTTATGCAAGTGATAATGGTAAAGCATCTTCAATTTTAAATGTATATAGTTTACATATTATCCAATGATTTCTGCAAAAATCATCTTAGCAATTATAAATCATATTTCAGAGTTCAAGTTAAACAAATTATGGACTTCAATCACAAAGTAATCAACTTAACACAATGAAATAATAATTTGTGGATTAAGTAGTGGCTTTATATTTATGCAGTTATCTATATATACGAAAAACAACCTTTTAACTGAATTTAAACATTTATTGTATATTTCCACTGGGAAAATAACTGTGGTACGTGTTAAGAGAAATTCAAAGGTAAAAACTGTGGTCCCCACCATGTTGTAGGACTCACAGCCTCTGGAAGCAAACAGTTCCATTCATAAATCTGCTCCTGCAACACCCTGTGGTGTCCTCACCACCTAAAGAGAGAACCTGAGGTTTGGATAAGCTAAATATAAATCCTCCATTTTCCATTAGCAGTGGCCTCTTCTTTCTAAGCCCAAGAGAACTAATTATACTTTAAAGGGATGCAAGGTAAAAAATAAACAAAGAAGAAAAAAATAAAACAGATGCCAGACAATAAAAAAATTTAACAATCACCTTCCAACAAAATGGATCAATGAACAAGAAATCTGGAAAGTACTGAACCCAATTTCAGGAAAGTTATAGTAAATAGAAAATTAATAAAAGGAAAGCATTGTGGTTTCTACCAACAGATTTAAGCACTAAATCTAGGTAGAAACATCAGGTGCAAGCCAACACATATTGAATTAAAAGCCATTCTGGGAAAGAGAAAGCCCAGGTGGTCTGCAGCATCTCAGGCTCCATACGAGGTGCCCAGTACTTACTCTGTACTCCCCCAGGGCAAAGTGACAGGTTGCCAGCTGGATGAGCGCCCTCTGATGCTCCAAAGTCCCCTGTCCTGTGATCTGTGGCTGAGAAAGGGATCCCTGGAGAGCTGCTAAATGATGGAGGCTGGCAATTGCCTTTTTATACTGGCCCTGAGGCAGAAGAGCAAAGAGGGAACAAACAATGCCATTAACGAAAACAAGCACAAAACCTCTAGAGTTGAACCACAGGTAAGCAACTGTGAGTGAGTGACCTCCGCGTGATTAGCTAAGCAGAGCAAAAGGAGATCTAGCAACAAAATCAAATCGACTTAAAGCTAAAGTTCACTGGAGAGGTACTTTAAAAGTAGTCACCCCTGGGAATCCTCCAGGGACTGGTTCTAAGATTCCCTCAGATACCAAAATCTGGAGCTGCTCAGGCCGTTGCACAAAACTGTAGTTTTTGCATATAACCTACAAATCCTCCTTTATATTTTAAATCATCTCTAGATTACTCACAAAACATAATAGTGTTAAGTGCTACACTTATAGTCACACTGTACTGTTTAGGGAATAATGACAAGAACAGAGTCCTTATGTGTTCAGCAGGGACACCATCTTTTGTTCACACATTTTTATCCACAGTTGGTTGAACCTGTGGATGCAGAATGCACAGAAATGGGGCTAACTGTACAAAGATTTTTCTTCCTGATCTTAGGCTTAAAACTAAATAGAATAAGGCAAGACCTCTGCCAGAAGTATTTTACTACTAACACCATTTCTCCTTTATGAATGGTAACTGCAGCAACCTCTTTGTTTCAATCTCATAGCAAACTGTCTCTGTTCCCTATTCTACGTCTAAGAAGCAGGCAAAGAGCTCAGCAGGGGTGAATTCCACCAGAGCAGAGGGACGAAGGGCTAAGTGCTCATCCTCTATTGAAAACTAAAACTTGCACTTTTATATGGAGGTGTGACTGGACATGCCAAGAGCAACATGGGAAGGGATGGCCTTGTCATCTGGAGTTACTTTGAGATGTGGATCATAATCCCTTAGCTACTGAAGACTGACCTTTGCTAAGCAATGAAGTAGCCCCCAGAGAAAACACAACACATCTTGCAGGTTAAAGTCATTTTGCAACAGCCATCATCCAACGCACACACAGGAACCCACATACCACTCTACCTGGTAGATGATCATATCAGTGAGAAAGATTCTTAACCACAGCCATGTGTCTGTCTTCCATGCCAAACAAATTCTTGTAAATTCTAAATGGGAATTCAAAAGCAAATTCACCAAAAATATGCAACATAGAAGAGGAAACAAAACTAACAAATTCAGCAAGTAGGAACAATAGAGATAAATTAGCAAGAGTTGCACAGTAACTTCAGAGTGATTTCTAGAACCATGTTCATTTGCAGGGTTCGGCTAGAAAGTAAAGTTAGAACATGCCACTTACCAGCAGCACACAGCAACATTTTCAGAAGGACCAACATCTACACGCACACATCACAGGCCAAGACCTGTGCTTTTCTTGTACTACCTCATTTATCTTTCAAACTATTTTGCTCTCCACAGAAAAGTTCCCCTTCTACTTTCACCCGGCTAAAACAATAAATATACAATCATGCTAAAAAGTTTTATTCATTTGTTAAAAGCTTGGTTTACAACTAAAGGAAAAAATTTCCTTCAAAATAATCACATATGGGTTCCCAATGATGCTCCACAGACCTAGGAAACACAACATGACACATCTGCTCGAGGGCTCTGTACTAGGCAGATAAAAGGCCCTCTAATTTTATGCCTATACTAAACAAAAAATAAATGTTTTAGTAGCTTTTAGTAGCAACAGAGTTGATACAGATAAAAACTGCAATAACTTTTGTATTCTTAAACACATTCAGGTTGAAGAAGACACAAAGTAATAGGAAAGAAAACTCTTAAGAAATCTAACAAGAAACAAAAAAGAAACCTAGAAACACAAATATTGAAGAGAAAAAAGACTAAAACTCCCTCTAACCCACTGCAACTCTCATTATAACATACCCTTTGAGTGGGAGCTAAAAAGTCAAGTTATTTGAATTTTAACTGAAAAGGTATTCTGCTCAAAAAAGAACCCTACAAAATGTGTGAACTACTGTAATCAAATTAATTAGCCATATGCACTTGACATTTTAAGTAGCATGATGCTTTCTTAGCATAATTTTATATAAAAAATTTACACCAATACAATAAGCACTTCTTACCTTTGTCAAGGAATTCCAGGGAATAGAGCAACTCCCAGCTCTCCCTGGCCAATTTAAAGCTTTCTAACACTTCAATGGAGTTCGGAAGTTCTGCTTTGTTGACTACAATGTGACGATTTCTCCCTTTTGTTGAGCAATCTTCATCATCAGAACTCTGCTTTAAGAACGTGAACATGATTTGGTTGTAAGTACAGCCTTATGCTACAGTATGATATTTATTGTTAATTTTATCTAAGACATGAGTATAATAAAATCTTCTGAATTTAATATTGCAGCTTTAATATAACATTTTCATCTTTATATTATTACATTCCACTATTACTCAAAAAAATTTTTGATGATAAAATCTTATTTTCAAATAATTTCAAAATGTCAGTTTTATAGAAGCCAAAATTAGATTGTCACATTGATACAGCTTAAATAGCACTTGCTTTACAGTTCCACTTATCCTTCCCCAACATATGACATTATGTAATTTACTTCCAAATAATGACCATGGAGCGGAATAAAATCAAAGCCCAAGATGTACTGTCCAAGAAGCGCACCATGCCAACTCCTCTCCAGGGCTGTCGCTGGTTACTTTGCTCTCCCAGGGGCAGGTGTATGTTCTTATCGAGAAACAGCCTTTGTGTTTTACAAGAAAGACTTCCTTTCTTTTGCTCTTCATCTCAAGTTGCATAAAGCAGAAGAAAAGAATGCACTACAGAAAACGGCAATTGTCACAAATGCCACTGCACACAGCCAGACATACTACCAAAATGTGGTAAGGGTAAAACAGCTGCACTGAACTTTGTTTTGCTGAGAACTTCTTAAATCTTTTATCCATCTAGATGATTTTATGGCTTCAAAAACCAAATTAAATTGTTCCTACAGATTTTTACCTCACTAAGATCATTTTAAATAAGTACAAATATTTTAGCTAAAAGCTCTGTTCCCCAAGCCAATCTCACCTGAGACCAGCAGTATGCAGCAGCACCTCCCTTCCCCACTTTGACAGCCTAGAATCCTCCTGCTATTCCTGTGCTAGGGGAACTCTACCCTTACCCTCACTATCCCCCCTCAGTATTGATGTGTGCCCTTCCACAATTCCAAGCTACCTGTCAAGTACTTTGTTTCATCAGGGTCTTATTCATTCCACAGCAGTAGCAATCTGATCACATCCAACATCACCATCATGAGTGGTGTGTATCTTTTAACTGTTGCAATGGATGAAAACCATTTCTGACCCAAAATGAGATGAGAGATTTATAAAGGACTCCAGATGTGGAGGGAATTGTGTGGAGTTCCAAATAGTCTGTAAAATCTTGAAAAATTAATTTGTGGTGCATGGATACCCTTGGAGGCTCCAAGGATATGCTCTGAAGCAACAATTCACATAACTGCAGGGAACATACGAGCATGTGCTACATGGGGAACACACTGCCCAAAGCAGATGACCACCAGTTCCAGCTGTATGTCATGTCACACAAGCTAGTGAACTTGGCTAGACAGAGAAGGTACTCTTATCCAATGTGGGCCACCCCACCATCAGGGCCCAGCATTACTAGATATTCCCATTATAAAAAGGAAGTCAGAACTGCTAGTTTCTCATTTTTAAATCCTAGGTTATTTTAACATTTACACGATAAGCAAAGCAAGACATGTCTGTGAGCTTAGCTCTCAGGCCATTAGGTTGTCCATTGCTGAGACAGAGGACAGGGCTGGCTGGGTCTGCAGATTATGGAATGGAATAAAATTCAGGATGAAATCAGTTAAGAGAATAAAAACAAAAATGGATGGAAATCCCAGGGTTGGTTGGAAGGCCAGAGTATGACAATAGTGTTTGCCACATAAGCACATGACAAGAGGAAAAACAACAACAAAAACATAGCAGACCAGAGGCCCAGGAGGCTTCCACAGGGATCCCACAGTCAGGACTCCAAACCCAAGAGGGATCTGTATGAATTTACTCTTACAGAAGGCTCCCACCGACCGCCTGCCAGGGATCAGGCACTGTTCAGATCAGGGCACAGTGGTGAACAAGAAAAAGTCCCTGGCAACATGGAGCCTGGACTCCAGTAAAGGGACACAGGAAATCAAAAAGCAAAGCAAATAAGAAACAAATACACAGCAATAAACGTTTTACAGAGAATGTAAATTGAGTTAATGAAAACACTGGGCAGTTCCTTAAGATGGGTGTTCAGGTGAGGCTTCAGGGGGGAAACATTTGGGTTGGGGCTTTGGTGACAAAGACACAGTCTGGCAGGGATCTGAGGGAAAAGCACCCTGATTGCAGAACCGAGCATGGACAGGGCTCAGGCTGGAGGCAGGCGCAGAGTGAGCACACACAGCAGGCACTGTGGATGCGCCTACAGAAGGAAGGGCTGCTTGAGGGCCCCCCAAGCTCTGGCTCTAACCTCGGCGTCACAGGAAGCTGTCAGAGGCTGTACAGCAGGAGCATGATGTCCCTTCGACTCGTTGAGAAAGACCACTACCTCTCACACCCTTCCAGATGGACTTCAAATGCTGCTCCTTCATGAAAGTCCTCCTGCATCTCTGCATCTCATGTGAAGTGTTCAGGTGACCCTGACAACTCGTCCCTTTCCATTCTGAAGCCAGTCCCCACCATAGCACGCTGCTCCACAAGAGCAATGTTGTCTGTTTTGTTTTATAAATTAAATCCACGCCATTCAATTAAAATATGGACAGATAACTTGTATCAGCGTTTCTCAACTTGTCATTATTAATCTTTCGGGCTGTCCTATGAGCTGGAGGACATCTGGCATCATCCCTGGTCTCTACCTACTAGAATCCCCACCCAGAGCACAGCTGTGACAATTAAAAATATCTCTAGACATTGCCAAATGTCTCCTGGAGGGTAAGATTGCCTCCAGTGAGATCCACGCACATGATTGCACTGTGTAATTTAAAAAACAGATAAGCTTTATCAACTGATCTCTTAAACCATGTTTTATAAAATCCATGTCTAGCGAACCATAAACATATAATGTTATACTACATATAAACATACACTGTTACATTATATAATTATATCTGAAAGGATTACCATGGTTTTCTCTCTCCCCTCAGCTAACTTCCTCTTTTTATGGATGTGTTTACTACGATCAATTTCTATATCACCATACACATTCGATACATCTTCAAGAAGAACCAGTGGAACCTGGCTTGGAGCATTGGGACCTATGGGTGGAGGAAAACACCAACATTAAAAATGTAGCAAGAAATACAATGCTTAATATCAGCAGGAAGTGTGCTCAGCTGTCACATAAAATAAAGCTCATTAGAAATTTGTTCACTGTTATCCCAACTAGGTGAACAAACAAGTATACACATGTAGGGAAAAACCAGCTAATAAAAGGTCCTCTCTCAGTGATAAACCAAGTGGTATTTCCTCCTCTGTATCTGTTCTTCATGTATCTGTCATTTTTTTTATAATGACCATGAGGCATAAAATTACCACAAAGAAAACAAAACTACACATACATTACGGTCATGAACTCCAAACAAAATCAAAATATATGAAAACCTATAAGGTAATATACAAAAATAAAAGGATTATGAGTGACTTCACCCTCTTATTTCTATTTTTCAAACTCTCTTGAACACATTCAAATTAATTCACGTGTATCTTTGCCTATATGATATCTTTGTAAATTTTACAAGTTTTTGTAAACTTTGTTTTGTAAATTTAATCCACGCCATTCAGTCAAAAAATGGACAAATATCTTATACCAGGGTTTCTCAACCTTGTCACTAGCAACCTTTAGCGCTGTTCTGTGAGCTGGAGGATGTTAGGCGCCACCCCTGCCTCTACATACTGGATGCTAAAAAGCAACCTCTCCCCACCCAGCTGGGGCAACCAAAAATATCTCTATACCGTGCCAAATGTCCTCTATAGGGTAACACTGACTTCAGGGATCCACTCTACTTCAGTTCTTACCTATATGTGCTGTTTTCTAAAAATTGTGGCATCTGATAGCTGTACTTAAGTTTCATAGTATCACTATAACCCTTGACATGAGAATTTTTCTTTCTTTCTTTTTTTTTTACAGAGAGAATGACAGTGAGAGAAAGAAAAGAGAGAGAGAGAGAGATACAGAGAGAATCAATTTTTATTTAGTTTTTCACATGGCTTTCATTGCTCTGACACTTAGTTGTGTATGTGAGTGCTGGGGTTTGAACCCGTGTACGCGCACATGCCGGGCAATCGCTGTTAACTGCCGAACCACCACTCCAGCCCCAATATGGAAATTTTTAATGAAACATTATTACATTAAAAACTACCAACTTGGGGCTGGAGTGGTGGCTCAGTGGTTACACGCTTGCCCAGCATGCGTGAGTGTGTGGGTTCAAACCCCAGCACCATGTACACAATGAAATCTCGGAGCAGCGAAAGTCACATGAAAACTAAATAAAATTGACTCTCTCTCTCTCTCTCTCTCACTGTCCCTCTCTCTTTAAAAAAAAAAACCCAATAAACTACCAACTACCAACTTGGGCTGGAACAGTGGCTCAGTGGTTACGGCCATTGCCTGGCACGCACAAGGATGTGGGTCTGAAACTCAGCACCACATACACAACAAGTGTCGGAGCAACGAAAGTCACATGAAAAGCTAAATAAAACAGATTCTCTGTATCTTTCTCACTGTCCCTCTCTTTAAAAAAAAAAAAACAAAAACAAAAAACTACCAAACTACACCAAAATAAATCATCAGCCACAAAGAGTACAAGTACCTTTCTACAGTTTCTGGATCCAACAGCAATGGTGAAAGTAAACATTTTTGTCCTCCTCACCATCTCCACTAAACCAGTGTTTTGGAATGCTCTAAAATTGGTAAACCAACCTTGGAAAAGAGATGGCTGTATGCTGTTGACATACTGGAATGCATTCTTAAAGAAGACTAACATAGTAGAATAAACCACCTGGTTTTTGTATTTTGCGTGTGCTTCATTATCAAAGTTGTTCATGTATCTGCAGAGATCCTTCATTCTATGCAATATATCACCATAGCTTCTGAAAGAAGATGATAAAACATATAAGTTATCTATACTCCTCAGCAAAAGGTCTTAAGAAAAGGTTTGACAATACTATATTTGCCAAAATGTAACTCTGGGAATATGCTATGGGTCTATTTCAACACAAGTACACAGTATGTCCTGATCAAATCAGGATAATTAAGTTTCCATCTCCTAATCACTATTTTGTGTTTTGAGCCTTTGCACTCCTCTCTTCCATGTATTCACAGAATATGTAAGAAGTTACTGTGAGGTTGGGCATATTGCTCAGCAGTAAGAGCCTGGGTTTGATCAAGACCAAGATTTCATGGTAGACACATGCCAAGTAACTTCTCTTTTCTCTGAACTACCATGGAGAGCTTTAACTCAATAGCCTCTTATGAGATATCTCAGCCACGAATCCTTTAATAAAGTGAAAACCACCCTCTGCATAAATATTGAATATTACAAAATTGTAAAAGTGGTTTTTGTTTTTTACAAGGATCCCAAGATTATGCAATCAAAATAAAACATTTGATAGGCAATTATTTATTACCGTCTTCCTTTATCCATCTGCCATTCACATCTCATTCCAACAACATTCAAAATCTTAAACAGCCTCTCCCAAGGGTCTACAATCTGGGATGATTTCTCAGTCAGTCCTTCTATCACATACTTCTGAGAGCTACGTTTGCTAGGCGACATTAAATCAGATGTATCTTGGGCACCTGAGACATGAGAAAAAAGTAACCTATAGTCAACATCACCACTTACTATCTATGTGGTACTATACAAGAAAAGGCCCCACTTCTCATCAGAGAACAGAACCCTGGCACACTGTAGTCACCTACTGCACAGCCATGCTTCAGACAGTGGTGCTGCAAGAGTAAACAGAGCTGAAACTTTCTATTACCCAGTGAACACGAGCTGAAGGGACAAGAAAAAAGGAACCTGCAGGAGAAAAAGAACTTCCAAGAAAATTAGTGAAAGGTTCAGTAGCTTTTGCAAAACTCTCAGCAAGTTCCCTAAAAGGGTTAAAAACATGAATCCCAATACCTAAAGGTTTTCATTAACAGAGAGAAAAGTTTGCAGTGCAAATTCTACTTACAAGGAAATCTGATGGAAAACAAGCAAGCAAAGCACCATGGGCATATTTCTAAAGAGTGACAACTCCCTGAGAGCCTTCGTTGGGTCCCTCAAGGACTCCAGAACAGAGACACTCGTTGCTAGCACAGGAGCTGGCAGCTCCACACATGCTACTGCCCATGAAGTCCTTTCCGTGGGTCAAGATGTGGAGGCGGAAGTCAGTGATATGGATAACCCTGACCATGTATGCATGCATACCCACAGACAGTATGAATCTGAGTCTGTGCCATAGTTTGGGGTAGTTTTTTTGGGGGGGAAGGGGAGGGTGCCAGGGATTGAACCCAGGGGCACTTAACCACTGAGTCACACCCAGTCTTTTTTATTTTGAGACAGGTTCTTGCTAAGTTGCTTAGGGCCTCACTAAATTTCTGAGGCTGGCCTCAACCTTGTGATTATACTGCCTCAGCCCCCTGAGTGGCTGGGATTACAGGCAAGCATCACCATGCCTGGTTGTGTCATAGTTTTTAATAAGAAAGTTAATTTTTTTTTAAATTAACAGAATAAAGCTTATAAAGATATAAAGATACAAAAAACATTTTTGTCCAGCTGTACCACATTTGTATTTTAAGCTATATACTTATAAGAGTTCAAAAGTTAAAAAAAATTAAAAGTTTACATAGTAAAAGAGTTAAATAGAAGTTGGGAGTGGCAGTGCATGCCTGTCATTTCAGCAACTCAGGAGGCTGAGACAGGAGGATGGCAGATATAAGGACAGTGCTAGCAACTTAGAGACCCTGTCTCAAAAGAAAATAAAAGGGTCTGGAGGTGCAGAGCTCAATGGTAGAGACCCTCTGGGTTCAATCCCTAATACTGTAAAAAGAAAAAACAAACAACAATAAGCAGCTAAGGTTAATTTATTACTTCAGTATAAACTCTTTATCAATTTATCAATCATACATTTTTTTTGTAAATTTAGTGTAGCCTCAGTGTACAGTGTCATGAAGTCTCCAGTACTGCAGTCATGCCTGGGGATTCTGGGTTCATCGGTACTCACTTCCTGACTCACCAGAGCAACTTCCAGGCCTGCAGGCTCCACTCATGACAAGCACCCTAAACAGATACATCATCTTTTTTATCTCTATTTTTTTAACTGTACCTTCTCTATGTCTAGATATATTTAGACAAATATCATTGTGCTACACTGGCCTGCGTATTCAGTACAGCAACACTGCACAGGTCCAGAGCCCAGGAGCAACAGGTTCCACTGTACAGCCTATGTGGGCAGTAGGCTGTAGCTTCTAGGTTTGTGTACGTTCACTCTTTGAGGTCTGTTTTGTGAAATCGCCCAACAGCGCATTTCTCAGAATGCATCCCCATCATCAAGCGAAGCGTGATAGTTTATGTGAAGCTCTGGTCCAAGCAGGAAGGGAATTCTGAGCTGTGGTATCTGTAGAGTTCAGTGCTCTAATGCCACAGGACAGCAGCTACTGCTTCAATCAAGGGTAGAAACTGTTCCTGAAGCATTTCACCTTTTAATGTAATACTTTTTTTTCTTGATAATTTCTTTTAGAAAAACTTTCAAACGATATGCATTCAGAGGGCAATGATGACAATAAGGGATTTCTGAAGTTTCAATGTTACACAAGCATGTTTAAATAAAATTGCAGGATAGTCCCACTTACCTTGATGTTGATTTTCTATTTGAGTAGACCTAGTGACATAGTTGATATAAAACTCAGCAGCTTTGTTCAAGTATTTATATAATAAATTGGCAGGCAATCGAACATCATGATTGTTAATTATTAGAGGAAGGACATCACAGACTGTGGAAGGAGAAAAATGAGAACAAACTGATCAGGATGTCTACCCTAGGGTTCCAGAAATAACAAAATTCACATTAGAGTTCAATTAATGTAGCATCTAAAATATATAGGGGGGAAATCCCTGATGGCCCATATATTTAAAAACTGCCATGCAAAGGGATACCAGTGAGAGGAGGCTTGAAGAAATACACCAGAAGACCCAATGTTGTGGGGAAAGGTCCAGCACTCACTGGGTGATGCGCTCAGATGTTTACGATCACGCTTCACACTTACACATATGGCTGCTCATATTCTTTCAGAAGATCAAGTGTTACATAATAGAAGTTTAGAAATTGTTTAAAATGTTTTCTGGATTAAAAAAAAATAAGCAAAGACTTAAATTTCATGGTACAAAGAGCTCCTCTGCATTCCACAAATGGCCTTATCCCTGAATGAGTACAGCATGCTGTACTCATCATAAGCAAGTTAAAAAAATTCAATTTTTCTTACCAAATAATTTTCTAAAGCAGTTAACAGGAGATTCTTGTTCTTCTATAGTTTCCGCTTCTAACAATACCTCCCCAAGGCCAAACTGTTTCAAAATAAAATGCATCATTTAAATAAATGTATATAGTTTAAGATGTCAGAATTACATGAAAAAGCATTATTTTTTTTAATTACAAAGTTTATTCAAACTTCTCTGAGGAATAATCTCACTTTAAAGATGGGAAAATGTACAAATGTTCATGCAACACAGCCCAGGAGGCCAATTTCACCTGTTTACCTAACTAATTTGGTCTCAATCATTCCCCTCTGAACAAGCGAATTAAAACGTTAATGAAATGTTTACAGAAACTTTATAAAAGCACTGGAGCTAGAGTGAGAATAATACAGATAGATTTTCTTTTTTTTGCGGGAATTAAACTTAGTTTGCTCCACCACTGAGTTATATCTCTAGAGTTTTTTATTTTTATTTTCAAGATGGGGTCTCACTAAGTTACTAGGGGTCTTGCTAAGTTGCCGATGCTGGCCTCAAACTTACGATTCTCCTGCTGTGGCCTTGTGTGCCTCTGAAATTACAGGACTGTACCACCATGCCAGCCAGAATAAATTTTTCTAAGAAATGTAAAAACTAACTTTACTCTCTACATCAAGAGGCACAAGATGTACAAAACTTATCATTCTCAAGAGTATGGAGGATCATCCAGTCATACAAACTGGGTAACAGTAGACAGAACTATCTGAGATTAAAGGCCACCTTTCCATCACTGATACCCTAGCAGAGTAGAGTCCTATATCAAAATCCACCAAGATGCCTGCATTACCTTCCTTGCAACCACACAGAGATGTGCTATAGTAGACGTGGGAAAAAGCAAAAGTTCACATTACACAGTAGATTAAAAAGTCAGAGTAAGATCAGAGTAGACTAGTTTAAATAGTG
Organism: Aplodontia rufa; assembly: GCA_004027875.1. Classification (NCBI taxonomy): domain Eukaryota; kingdom Metazoa; phylum Chordata; class Mammalia; order Rodentia; family Aplodontiidae; genus Aplodontia; species Aplodontia rufa. The sequence goes on from PVKS010000159.1 coordinate 145,347, forward strand.
TCCCCAAACTCACATTCACTCAGAACCTTAGAATGTGACCTTATACAGACATGCATCACCTACTGATGGGGATACGGCCTGAGAGGCGCATCATTCGGTGAGTTCAGCGCTGTGGGAACATCACAGAGCATACTCACACAAACTAAGATGGCTACTCTGTCACTAGGCGGTAGGGTCCTACAGGAACCCTGCTATATATGCAGTCGGCTACTGACCAAAACGTCATCATGAGGGCATGGCTATGAGTTTTACCTCTAAAGAAAATGATGTCTTTGTAGATATAAGTGGATAAGATGTGATCACACTGAATCAGGGTAGGGTAGGTAAGAACTCCAGTGACTGGCGTTCTTATGAGAAAGCCATGTAAAGACACACACAAGCAGGGAAAAGGAGCATGTGATTGTGGAGGAAGAAATTAGAGTGATGCGGCTGCTAGCTAAGGAATGAGAAAGATCACAGATGCTCATCAGAAGGAAGGATTTTTCCTGGGGCCTTCACGGGGGAACGTAGCCCTATCAACACCTTGCTATTGGACTTCCAGCTTCCAGAACTGTAAAAGAATTTCTGTTGTTTTAAGCCACCCATTTCTAACACTTTGTAATAGCTGCCCTAGAAACAAATATAAGTATACAAAAGGTTAACCAGGGGCAGAAACCAGAAAGAAAAACCAATGGTGTTTGAATGACCAGCATGAACTGTCTGAATCCTTACTAAGGGGCTGTGGGAAGTCACTGAAACATTTAAGATGTGGTTTCTTCAGGAGATCCTAGCGTTTACCAATGCCTGCCAATAGCACTCAATAATTATCACAGATGTAGGCAGTGGCACAAATAGAGGAAACAGGTTCCACAGGGCAAAAACACATGACAAACATCTCTGCTAAGACCATGATTATGGTTCTTATTTAAATTCAAACATTGTCAAATACAACAGGAAAGGATTAACTGTCAGTTTCCTTACACTGGAAAGACAACTTCTCCAGGAAATGTGTAATTAATGTTTGCTAACAGTGATGTCCTTTTAGTTTCACAAAGAATCTCCCCATTTAAGTTCCATCTTACCCTGAGCTCCTGGCATTCTTGGCTTAAGTATAACACACAGTGTGGCTCCTAACCATACTGATTTATCTGCTGATAATTCCTCTGAGGAGAAAGGAAAGAATCAATCTTACCCCATGTTGCACCACTGTTTCAGGGAAGCGCCTCAAAAGAAGGAGCAACATTTCTGATCGCTCCAACGTGTTGAAGCATTGCTCTGTGACTTTCAGTAACATTTCACACTGGACCCGACCAGGAAGGGTTTCAAACAAACCTGCATACCACAAATTTCACCTTTAAAATATGTTCCAGAAAGAAAATATTGAAGCAAAAAGTGTTAAGTAAGGTATTTTCATGTATTGAACAACACCAATCACTCTGGTCAGGATTCATTTCCAACCCAGCAGGCTTTGGGATGCCACAGTATTTAGAACAAGCGCTTTGCAGAGTAATCATAAAACCTTTGGAGGCCTTACTGGATCTAGAAGACAAGAATGGTATGTGTGGGGAGTCCCAACAATGCTTGTTGCAGGTTGAAACAAAGAATATGTACTTGTTTCAGTTGAAATGACCTAAACTATCCACTTTATATTCTTTCCTGCATTTGAATCAACACAGAAGTTTAAAGAAAAAGTTGCAAGTTATGAAAAATCTCTCACCTGCTCTGCAGAGATCTATAGATACTTTCTGGTTATTGTAAAATGTGTTTTTAAATATATTTGATTTCCTGGTCTCACTGATAAATCCACATCCTTTATGGAAGCTTAAAGAGATCTAAGAACTATTCAAGGGACCATGTGACATTATTCCAGACTTTAGTTGCCAATAAAATATATTTGTGAGTACCAACACCACAGGTGTGACTTGCTAAAGAAATGTCTATATATTATTTGGTATTTCATATATGAAATGGTAATTTATACACCATTAAGATATTACTCTATACTTACTTCTTAGGAATTGGGTTTGCTTATCCTGTGAATCATTCCTTAATGCTGATGTAATAATGCTGATTTCCCTCCATACCACTGGCTGGTCTGGGAAATTCACAAACCTGTTTTTAACACAAGTGCATTAAATCATAATGTCAGATTTTATACAGTACCTGAAAAGTAAGTAAGAATATTAGGCTTTGGAGAAAAACATTTTTATTGATTCAAAGTGAATGCTTAGATATGGCAAAACAAGCCAAAATAAAGTTTTGAAAATAAAACTAATTCATAAAAATGAGAAAACTTACAAAAGCCTTTAGAAGTTTTTATAAATGAAAAGACAAAGGAACCCTAATGTATACAGGACTAAAAATCAACAAGAATAAAACTATCCAAAAAGAAAAAAATGGACAAGGACAAATCATAGACTATAAATAGCCAAAGAAAAGAGCTGAAATAATACTCAGCCTCACCAGTCATATAAATAGCACAAATTTAAAAAGCAAGATAATAAGACAGAATTCTTTCCTATCATACTAACAAGAATTAGAAAGAGACTGAGAGTCCAGGAGTGGTGGCAGGTGACTCAACTACTCACAAGGCTAATGCAGAAGAATCACTTGAGCCCAAGAGTTTGAGATCAGTCTGGGCAATACAGTGCAACCTCATCTCATAAGAGAGAGAGAGATGGATAATACTAAATGTTGACAAGAATGTGGGGAAACTGGCACTCTTACACATTATGTGGAAATAAAAATTGGGATAGCCCATTTTGGGGGGCAATTTGATAACGGATGAAAACTTAAAATACATACCCTTTAACTATGAAAACATGTCTTAGAATCCTCATCCACAGAAAAACACCAAATGGGTACAAAATCACTTAATGATATTCTGAACATAATTTCAAACAACTGGAAACTATGTAAATGTCCACCAACAAAGGAGTGGTTATGAAATACTATACAGGTGTGAAAACAATACAGTGGATCTTGACATACAGACATGGAAAGGGGTCTATCCCAGTGGGTGAAGAAAGCAAACTACAGAATTAGAATAGCTTGACCTCCTCCAAAACACTTATATCTATTATATACAGATGTACAGATATGCACACAAAACTTAGCTCTGGTTGAGTTTTGGAGGGCCTTCACTTTTTATTCTCCATCACTTAGGTGTTCTTTGGACTTCTGCATGAACATGTATTATTCCCAAAATCAAATAAATTACAGGATAGAGGCTTTGACAAGAATAAACAGAGTTCTCTGCAGAGGGAATGCCAGCAACGGGGACAGCCTAAACATATCATTACTAAGTAAGCTTTGGGTACCAGGGATGTAGATGAACTCTTAAGAACTTCCCAACTCCAACTTCACCAACAGAGCAAAAGCTCCCGGAGAGATCCGCTGCAGTAGAAGTGGATGCTCACTCACATGTCGTACAGCAGCCTCCCGGCGGTGGCAGTCCTCTCTGCATTCCGCTCGATCGTGTACATCTCATACTGCAACACACAGCAGGCCCCCGTCACCGCCCGGTGCCCGGGACTGGTTCTGGGGCACCTCGAGCATCGCTGGCGGGCCTTCACTGAGTCCCCTCCCAGGGGACGGGAGGGCCCGAGCGCAAAGCATCACCTAGGGACACAGCACCAAGTTCGCCGCCGAGGGCGGGCTGCGCAGTGACCCCGGGCGCCGCTCGCACCGGTTCAGCTCCCGAGAGCGAGTGGGATAACGTCTCCAAAGTAGGAGGGAAGCGCTGAACAAATGGCTGCCACCGTGAAGAATGAATGGACGAGTGGCCTTCGGGGCGACGCGGTGCCGTCCGGGCCAGACAACATCACCCAGCCCCAACCAGCCCGGCCCTGCAGTGGGCTCCGCCGCCCCCCGTGCGCTGCAGCGGTGAACCGAGCAGGGCGGGCCGGGAGCTGCGGGGGAGTGCGAGGCGGCCCGGGCGAGGGGCTCCCACCTCCACGCGGGGCGGCCACACGGGCCCGGACCTCACCTGGATGTTGAAGTCGGCGGGGTAGAGGCTGCGGGCCGTGATCAGCCAGGCCTTGGCTGCCCACAGATCCTGCGGCACCAGCTCCCGGGCTCGCTGCACCAGGAACTCGCTGTCACCCTGGGCCGACATGACCCAGGCGGTAGCGAGCCGTCCGCCTAACAGCGCCGGACCTTCCGGCCCCAGAGTCCGGGCCGCCGCCGCCGCCGCCGCCGCCGCCGCCGCCGCCGCGGGGAGCCACTGCGCATGCGCGCGGACGCACGGAGGCGCGCGCCGTGCGCCGGGAGCGGAGCGTGTTCCGGGTTTTGTGAGCAGCCGCCTGCAGTCGGCTCTGGGGACAGGCCGGGTCTGTTCTCCGGAGAGGCGTGTCGGGAGCGGATCTGCAGGGTTACCTCCAAAACCTGGAGAAGTGGATTCCGTGCTTGCGGACTCCAGCGCGACGCTGGTCAAGTTAAGGAGCTTGCGCCGGATGCAGGCGCCCTCGCAGAAGGTGCTCTGCCCGCTCCGCGTCGCTCGCGCGGTCTTTGGGGGGCGTGGGAGACACCCGCAAGCCGGGGTCGGCTCTCCGTCGGTGTCCCCTGAGCCCTGGAGGCCAGGGAATAGACCCAGAAGAAGTTTGAGAGGAAACGGGGCACGAGGGGAGGGGAGGACTGCGTCGCAGCGCCTCAGCCCGGGCGGGCGCTGGAACCTCCCCCTCAGGCCCTGGAGCCTGAATTACTTTCCCCGCTTCGCCGAGCAAAGGGAGCTTGGCTGTGGGGTGGGGATGGGCATGCTTGGAGTTTAGTGTGGTGCTTTTTATCTTTCCTAAATCCATCCACGTTTTGAGACTTTTTTCACCCTTATTCACTGATTTCCCCAAGCATTTGTTGAACAAGGGGCATTTGGAAAGTTTTTGTTGGATGAGCGACAAAGATGACCAAACCACTAACCCAAGCCAAGGATTTTGTAGTATGGATGCACGACCACGAGAAAAATAGCTATACAAATGAAATTATCTCCTCTAGCCAGAATCGTAACAAAACTCTAGAGGCTGTTTTTGCTAATTACAATAAAATAAAATAAAATCCTTTTGATTTTTTACATGGGTCTGGAAATGTAAAAACTGGTTTTTTTAGCGACAAGGACTGTGTGAGAGAATCAATTTTTATTTAATTTTTCACATGGCTTTCGTTGCTCTGACACTTAGTTGTGTGCTGGTGCTGGGGTTTGAACCCATGTACTGGGGCATGCTGGACAAGCCCCACCATGGCTCCAGCCCCTGTAAAAAAGGTTTTGTATCTGTCTGCTTTACTGAGTCACCCGTGGATTCCAGGAACTGCAGATCTGGTCCATAAATGGCTTGTGATGAGCTGAAACCACGCCCTGGCAGCAGCAACTTTATTATCACACCAGGGCCTTGCTGGACTGCTGGGACTGTGGGCTTTTCTGCTCCTCTTTTGTCTTTGTAATCTGAAAGCTTATGTAATTATCCCTTAAGACAAGGCAGGAAACTGATCCCTCATCTTTCCAGTATAGCTATACTAATTAAAATTCCTTTCCTGGTTTTCACCATTTATGTATGGTTTTTGGAGTGGGGCAACCTGATCAGTTAGGAGCCCAAGAGGCAGGATTCTGGCCTACCACTCCTGTAACAGAATCAATGTTACTTTCAGCAAAACTTTTCCATTGAGAGAAGGAAAACAAATAATCTCTGTGCTCTGGTGAGAACCAGTGTTCGTTTGCTGAATGGGAAGAAGGCACCAAAAAGTGAGTTCTGAAAATTAGATTTTTGATCCAAGTTTTATTATGTACAAAATTGCATCAACTTCTGTTGCCACTGATTGCCATGTAAAACCAAGAGTTAAAGAATTCCAAACTAATTTATTAAAAATTTACTTTTCTACATGAAAAATATATCTCAAATATGAATATATATGTTACTATTTATGGTAATATATAAGATATATGTTTTACTAATTACATCAATTTTTTAAGAGAAAGGGACAGAGAGAGAGAATCAATTTTATTTAGTTTTTCATGTGGCTTTCGTTGCTCCGACACTTCATTGTGTATGTGGTGCTGAGGTTTGAACCTGTGTGCTCACACATGCCAGGCAAGCACCAACACCACTGAGCCACCGCTCCAGCCCCTAATTAAAATAATTTACAAATAAATCATTCTAAAGTTTGTGGTGAGTTTGTGTGTAGTTTTAGACATAGTATTGAAAAGTGCAGACACAAAGAGCATATATCATGTAAAGCACCAAATTCATTAATGTCTAAGGTCTTTTATTTTGCTATTAAGAGTTAAGGATTTTCTTTTGGTACCAGGGGATTGAACCCAGGGATGTTCTACCCTGAACTACATCCCCAGCAAACCTCAGCTTTTTTTTTTTTTTTTTTTTTTTTTTTTTTGAGAGAGAGTTTTACTAAATTGCTGAGGGCTGGCCTCTAACTTGGGATCCTCATGCCTCAGCCTACTGAGTTGCTGGAGTTACAGGAATGAGCCACCAAAACCAGTGAAGTTATGGGAATTTCTAAAACTTCCTTTATCAGGTTTTTTTTTAAACTCGACTTTGTTTCAGTAGTACCCTCAATAATGGCAAAGGTTAGCTAAGTTTTGCTACATTAACCTCATTGTTCCACAGTGAATCTGTTGTGCTATTGGCACTCCAGGAAGCTTTATGGTTCCAAGTATACTGTTTATTTTCCCTCTTGATGCCAGGAACAACCTAAAGGTGTGATTTGTAGGCCACTCAATGTGGATTTAATTCCACTCAACAATGGAATATTTTAGGTTTTGTAGAATGGGAGAAGGTAGAAAATTGAATTTAAACAGCAGTCAGAATATTTATGAACATATTGTAGCTTTAGTTTTTTTCATTATTTCATTGATTTTAATATGATTTAATATACAAAGTGTGTTATGTTTTGGATTTGAGGCTTTCTCCAAGAGCCCCTGTGTTAATGCAGGAGATGAAATAATTAGATTATCAGAACTGTGAACTAATCAGTGAATAAATCCATTTGAGGAACTAATAATTTGAATGCAGGTAGGGTGTGGCATGCCAGATCTCTGGGGGTGTGTCCCTGAGATTTATATTTTGTCCCTGGCTCCTGACACACACACACGCTCTCTCTCTCTCTCTCTCTCTGGCTCTTGCTCTCTCTCTCTCTCTCTCTCTCTCTCTTGCTCTCAAGAAGGGACTCACCCAGGACGGAGCCCTTCTGCCAAGACATTCCACCTCACTTGGGCTCAGAGTGATGGAGCTGGTCAACCATGGACTGAGCCTCTGAAACTAAGCCAAAATAAACATCTCCTCTCCTCTAAGTTGTTCTTGTCAGTGATGAAACACTAAGAGAAAACATTACATCAGACTTTTCAAATGGCAGAAATGACCAAGATGATCATTGTACTTTCTGGTTTTCATCTTTAAAATTTATTTAAAAAGTCAGCACACTTGTTTTTAAGTCTTCTATTATAAACATTGTAAGTGAACAATTTTAATTTGGAGGATAAATAAGGAAACTCTGGATGTATTTAGATTTTTTTTTTTTGTGCCAGAGAATAAGATAAGGTTTATGGCTATTTTCTAGCCAACTTGTTAATTTCTAGTGATCTCCAGCTGAACATTTTCCCTTGGTTTCATGCTGGCATCTCAGAATAAGAATGGTGGTCCCACACCAAGGGAGTCCACATCTTCTGACTTCATGTTCTTGAAGCCTTACCTGGGAATCTGGGCTCCCAGCTCAGGTTCTTGTCTATGACAACTAGAGAGATCTGAAGTGCCCACCTTGCAGACCTAGCTTCGGGTTCCTGTAACTCAGTTCACTGTTTGTATTAAACTCTATATAATGGTTTGGATCTGGAGCATTCCCAAAAGCTCGTGTGTTGAAGATGTGGTAGCCAATTCAGCAATGTTCAGAGGAGAGGCTTTGGGGAAAGTGATTGGATCATGAGGGCTCTGACCTCATCATTAAGGATTCATGAAAGCAGCTGGGAGGGCTGGAGCAATGGCTAAGCCGTTGGAGCACTTGCCTGGCATGGGCAGGGACCCAGGTTCAAGTCCCAGCACCACATACACAACTAAATGTCAGAGAAACAAAGGCCAGATGAAAAAAATAAATAAAAATCAGTTCTCTCCTCTCAATCTCACTCTCTCTTTAAAAAAAAAGAAAAAAAAAGCTGGGAAAACGGCTCTAGGAAGCATAGAGATCTCCACCCTGCAGGGACAAATATAAACCCCAAAGGATGTCCCCAATGACCCACCTCCTCCAGCCACACCCTGCCTACTTACAGTTACCACCTAATTAATCCTTATCAGCATATTAATATACTGATTAGGTTAAGGTTCTCATCATCCAATCATGTCTCCTCTAAGCTTTCTTACACTGTGTCACACATGACAGTGTGACGCACACTTCACATCTAAACTATAACACCCAAATTCAGAGAATCTGCCTTATCAGTTGACCCCACTTCTATAGCCTCAATCCATTTTCCTGATTTCTTCTAATAGATGTGTTTTTATTGGGTTGCTGTAGTTTCCTGTTGATTGTGGTAGGTACTGTGTGCTACAGCTTGAATGGGCTTTTCAGAAACTATGCATTGAAAACGTAATCTCCAATGCAGTGTTTGGGAAGGAAGGACCTAGAGGAGGTTTTTAGATCATAAGTGCTATATCCTCATGAATGGATTCATGCCAGTTCTGAGATTTTGACCTCCTGCCTCCCCTCAACACACTCCAAACACCAATGCAATGCCTTCCACCATTACCAAATGCCAGGGCCTTAATCTTAAATTCCCCAGCCTCCAGAATTGTGAAGAGATACATTACTTTTCTTGAAAAATCCCCCAGTTTCAAGTATTCTTAGAGCAGCTCTAAGTGGACTCAGATACTCTGTGCCCTGCTCAGAACCTCCTTGCTGTGGCCCACCCATTCCCTTTTGTTGTGTTGACTGCTAACTGTCTCAGCTGTTCCATTCTCTTAGTTTCCCTGAGAAGTTAGCCATAGGAATTATGAGGTTAAAAATTTTAGCAACCTTGCCTCTAGGAAGATGGGTGGCAAATGGTAACATAACTATGTTCCAAAGTCCTCCTCTGGTGGGTCAGGTCTAGGCTATATTTTTCTGAGAGGACATCATGTCCAGCTAACTCCGCTTGTTTACCCTGAGACCTCTGTCCCCCATCATAGCTTTTTCTTGAAAAACACTCCCTCAGCAAATCATGTGCTTCAAAATCTCTGTCCCAGGCACTTCTAGATAACCCAGCCTAAGACAATGGTTTTTAAAGGACATGGGAGTCATACTGATAAGGGCCTTCTTGCTAAGTCCTCATGTGGCAGACAGTGGCAAGAAAGGACAAATGATAGGCCTCACATGGCAGAAAAAATGGAGAGAGGACCCACTCCTGCAAATGACATTCATCCGTTCATGGGGAGCCCTCTTGACCCACATTTCTGAAAGGCCCCATCTCCCAGGACTATTGCACTAGGGCTTAAGTTTCTAGCGTACTAAATGTATTTTTGAATTACAACATTTTCAACTTACAATGGTTTTAATCTCTTTTCAAAGGCTTTAATGAAGGCACTACTTGCAGCACTGTGCACACAGAGACTGAAAAGGGGCTCTTGAGGAACATAGGAACTAGCGAGTGCAGGATCCCCAGCTCTAGACCTGAAGGATGAGAATGGAGATCTGAGGGTAAGGAAGTGTGTGCATCTCAGCAGAAGCTGGAGGACCAGAACCATGGCCAAAGTTCTTGTCCTGATACATGAAGACCGAGTGGAGAAGGGGGTCTCTCTCCTCTTGCCTTCTGAGGTCCTGCTGGCATTTTCCAGAGAACTGGAGAAGTCAGCTAGCACATTTCACAGTGGCCAGCCTTCTGGAGTACAAAGCAGGGCAGAAAAGGGTACAGGAATGAGAAAGGCAGCATTCTGCCCTATACCCTTTGTTGTGAGGAGCTGTTTTGCTCTACACTATCCATTTTTCCTTAAATGTTTAGTTGACTTTTAAAGAATTTAAGAAACTTTAAAGAATTTCTCTTTTATGTTATCCAATATATTTAGTGTTTCCAGTACTCTTTATTCCTTCTTATAGATCTGAATTTCTATATGGTCGCATTTTCCTTCAGCCTGTAGAACTTCCTTTAGTAATTCTTATAGTTTTGAGCAATGAGTAGTTCCAATTATGTTCACTTACCTGAAATTTCTCTATTTGATGCTCTTTAAAAAAAAAAGATTGCACTTTTAAAAAACTATTTTAGATAACAAAGAACAGATATTTGTTTCTTATGGTTCTGGCAGCTAGCAAATTCAAGACCAAGGGTCTAGCATCTGGTCAAGGCCCTTTTGCTGTGCCACACCGTGGTGGAAGACAGAAGGATGGAAGTACAGACATATCCCTTTATCAGAAACTCATTCCCACAATAGCAGCATGAATCCATTCATGAAGGTAGAACGCTGGTGCCCTAACCACTTCTCAAAGGACCTACTTTTCAATGTTGCTGCACTGGGGATTAATTTTCCAGCACCTTAGAGCAAAAGGTGGGACACATCCAAACTATAGCCACTTTCCTCTCCCTCTTCCTCCTCCTCCTTTTCTGCTTGCTTCCTCTTCTTCCTCCTTATGTTCCTTCTCCTCCTCCTTTTCATCCTCCTTATCTTCTTCCTCTCCTTCTCCTTCTGAATGATTTAGAGTTTACGAAATATGTTTACAATTAATCCAAGCCCACTTTCACAATAACACTGTATCACTTCACCAGTACTGCAGATCATTTAAAATAACAATATTCCAATTCCTCCCTCATGTCCCTTGCATCATTGCTATCATTAGTTTCACTTATATAAGCATAAGCGTATGTAATCCAATGTATAGGCGCTATTAGTATTTTGAACAAACTATCATCTGCTGCATCAGTTAAGAATAAAAACAATAAAAGGTTTTATTTTGCCTGCATTTACTCTATGTTCTATGTTCTTTCTTTGTTTATGTAGATAAGAGTTTCTAACTTATGTGGTTTTTCTCTGTCCCTAAAGAACTTCTTTGAATATTTCTTATAAGTCAGTCTGCTGGGAACAAATTCCCTCAGTTTTGTTTGTCCAAGGGTTTCTTTATCTCTCCTTCATTTGAAGGATAATTTCACAGGGTACAGGATAATAAGTTGGTGACTTTATTCTCTAAATGTTTTAAATATTTTGCTCTGCTCCCTTTTTGTTTTCTTGGTTTTTGAGGAAAAGTTAGATTTTTTTCTTTCCTCTATAGGCAAGGTGTATTTTTTTCACTGACTTTCCAGTTTTTTAAAAATTTATCTTTGATTTTCTGTAGTTTAAAAATAATATGCCTACATATGGTTTTGTTTTGTTTTGTTTTGTTTTTAGCTTTTCTGTTTTTTCCATCAGTCTAGCTTCAGGCTCTCTGAGCGTCCTGGATCTGTGGCGTGGTTCTGAGCGTCCTGGATCTGTGGCGTGGTTCTGAGCGTCCTGGATCTGTGGCATGGCATCTCACACTCATTTGGGAGCATTCTTAGTCATTATTGTTTCAAATATTTCTTCTCTTCCTTCCTTTCTTCTTCTGATATTGCCATTGTGCATATGTTACATGTTTTGTCATTGTACCATAAACCTTGGCTATTCTTTTGTTTTTTTCAGCCTTTATGATCCTTGCTTTTCAGTTCTGGGTGTTTCTATTGATATATCCTCAAGGTTGGATTTTTTTCTTCAGCTGTAACCAGTCTACTAATAAGTCCATCAATGGCATTCTTTACTTCTGTTAGTGCTTTTTATCTCTAGTAATTTTTTTCCCGTTTTGTCTCTGGATTTCCATTTGTGTTGACATTGCCCATCTGTTCTTGTGTGCTGTCTACTTTATTGGAAAGAACCCTTACATATTAGTCATAGTTGCTTTAAATTCCCTGTCTGTTAGCTTCAATATCCTTCCCATATCTGCGTTGGTTCTGATGCTTGCTCTGACTCTTCAAACTGTATCATTTTTTTTCTTTCAGTGTGCCTTATAATTTTTTCTTGATAGTTGGACAAGGCATGCAAGGTCCAGGGAACCTCTATAAGGAGATCTTTAGTAATGTATGTAGGGTGTTGGGGGAGGGGAAACTGTCTGTGATCCTATAGTTAGGTCTCAGTCTTTCAGTGAATATGAACCTCTGGACTATGAAACTGACAGTGGTTCCCAGTTTTTCTTTCTCCTAGGTGAGCCAGGGTGGCTAGAATGTGCTGGGAGTGAAATGTGGAAGGCAAGGGCTAACTGGAAAAGGGTATTTCCCTCCCCCAAGTCAGCTAGGTTTTCATAAAACCCCAGCAGGCTAGGTTCAGGTTAAGTAACTTCTCCTGAGGGTGGACTTTGTTAACAATTATAAAGTACTTCGGTTTATTTCAAATTAAAAGAACCATTAAAAAAATAGGAGATTCAGAGCAATAAATAACAAGGAGCCCAGTTTACCTTTTTTACCAGTGTAGGAAAATTCCCTGTTTTAGCACTGAGGTAAATAACTTTGAGATGACCAATCCACATTTTTTCCCTGTTTCTGCTTTCTTCAACCCCTTAATTTCTGCAAAGTCAATTCTTTCTTCTCAGTACCCAATATTAGAATCTTATATAAAAGCCAGTTAGATCTTTAAACTAAATGAATTGTAAATTTTTTAAGCATCTCTTTAAGGCTACTGGTAGCTGCTCCAGCTGGAGGAGTATTAACACTGGTGGTCAGGGTGGTTGCAATGGTGATTGCATGTCTCTGTGTCTTCTGCACTGTGATGACAGCACCAGTGATCAGAGCATAGATCCCCAACAGTTGGAGAACAAAGTCCTTATTGTCCATCCCAGTTCTTACAAGCCACTCTAGGGACACTATTCCTGTTTGTCATAGGGCTTGTGGATAGGAGGATACATGATCATTAATATATCAGCCTGAAATTGATCAAAAGCAACCATAATTTATTGGCCACATTCCCTGGCAGCTCCAAGGACTAGGTTACAGAATTTCAAAATACTTGTATCAGACAGATTCTGCCTAAATAGTCTTTCTGAGAAGAACAGATTCCTGGTACTTCTCACTCTGCTACTTTCCTTACATTCTGGTACAGCTCATTTTAAATTCTCAGTGTCAACATTATAAATTAACATTTATGAAAACTGATTGGAAGTTGGAATTTATAATCACTGAGAATCACAGGTGGAAATTAAATAACATTTTAAGGGTTTCTTCAGGTTGTTTTTCAGATTATGCAAGGACAAAAGAAGACATGATTGTATGTATAAATAAAATGTGGATATAGCATACCAGTAGAGAAAAGACTGGGTTCCTGAGGAAATATAGCTTTGAGATCATCCTAAAACCATTGATTTGCCACTATGATGAAAATGAGAAAGTAACATAAGTTTAGATTTTAAAAAATCTTACATTATTGTATGATGGCATCTATCATTGGAACAGAGTGCTCTGGTAGAGTCCTAATAATGAGTAAAAAAGTACTTATCCAAAGATAATTTTCTTCTTGTGTTAAGCCTTCTTTAATGGCTTTACCTTACTTTTAAATTAATTTTCTTTGACTCCAGGCATCATTTATACATCATTAGACATTTTTTGTGTTGCTATAACAAAATACCTGATGCTAGATAATGTATAAAGAAATGAGGTTTATAAAGTTCAGTATTCTGGTGTCCAGAAAGCCCAAACAGCATGGTCCTGGCATCTGGCAAGAGCTCTCTATCCATGTTAAAACATGGAGATAACATCACACAGCAGAAACATGTGCTCCAGCTTGCAAAAGAGATCATGTGGTGAGAGAGAAAGCAAGGGAGCAAGCTGAGAAAGTTGAATTCACTTTAAAACAACCCATTCTTGAAGGAACTAATCCAGCCCCACAGTACAGGCCTGTTCCTGGGAGACATCATTAATCAGTTCATGAGAGCTGAGCCCCCATAACTTAATTACCTTCCAGTACACCCCCTCTCTTAAGGGTGCCACATCTTTCAATATCACTGTTGGAGACCAAGCTTCCAGTGCATGAACTTTTGGGGGGACAAACCATAGCCAAACCATAGCAGCTTTCTAATTATAGCAGTTTATTTGAGGTCTACTATCATATTTTAATTCCTTTTTTTATGGCATACACTATTAGGTACAGTTGTCATTCATGTAATTTTTTAAAATTTTTATTAAGGAGTTGAGTTATTGTACAATCATAAATGCATATAAAGTAACAATGTGTTAGGCATAAATTCTTAAACCAGAATTATGCCCCGCATCACCCACCCCCAGTTTCTTGATTCTTCTGTATTTTGCCCCTACAAGTGATATAAATGCTTAGATTATGAATTTTCCTGAATTAAATGATTGTATAAGTATTATTGGATTCTCAGGGGGATAAAGAGTATGCTACATTGTTGAGCATCTCCCTAGATCCCTCCTTGTCCTCTCCCTCTTCTGCCCCCATCTCTCCTCCCCTCTCCCTACAAATCTATGGTTGCCCTAGATTATGTGTTGCTACGCCTTTGCTGGATCTAACACATGAGTTTGACTACCTTTTACCCAAGACTGGGTTTAGCTCCAGCCCCCACAAATGAGTGTAAACATGTGACTCCATTCATGTAATATTTGATAATTATTAGAGAATGAGAAAGCTTTTAACTTGTGACTTATCAGTATGGACATACTTTTATTTTAGAAGATGTTACGTTAATAGAAGTTCTGGTGGAAGTGAAAGCAGAAATTCTTCTTGATATAGGAGTGATATTGTCCTCAGTTGGGCTCCAAATTCTCTCATAACTTTTACTTCTACTGGATCCTATTTGATATATTAATAATTTATTGGTATGTATGCAGGTTGATAGCTTGATATTTTAAATTTGGTTCTAAGTCATTAAACAAAATAAATGAAACAGTCTCAAATTGGAAAAGGACACTATTATTCAATTTTAACTTTAGAACACCTTGGAATAGTTGGAGAATCACTCCCATAAATCATCCAAATATCCCATAAATTTAACATTTCAGCATTCAAACTTTATTCCCTAGACAGTATCTTTTGCAAAATCATATTGCTTTTGTTCGTTAGAATTTTGCAGTGCTTAACTTTCTTGAAGTAATGCATAATCATTATGGGAAATTAGAAAAGTGCAGACATGCCCAAGGAGGAAGATATAAATCACTCACCATTCTATCATTCATAAATAACCGTTTTTACCCCACTAGGGAGTATTCATGCATTCCTTTAAAAAATCGTTTTCTCCACTTACATTCTATACTTTAACAGAGAAAGACAAACAATCCAAGAGGAAAAAACTGCTCAAGAAATTTAAATAGATACTTCATTAAAAACGAAATCCATTAAAAATTAGGAAAATGTAAATTAAGTTGTCAACATATTTCTACACAACCATGCAACTATTAGAATTAAAATAGCCTCAAAATAACTGTTACTACTAAGGATGTGTAACAATGGAAACTCACAGCTTGAGAGTTTACCACTGAAGGGAGTGTCCAATACAATAAAAGACATAGAAGGGAGTGTTCATAGTAGCATTATTCATTTATTTACTGTTTATTATGATTAAGTGTTGCCAAACAACTGTCCAAATAAGTTGTGACAAACTGGGTTTCCATCTGTATTATGGAAATGCCAGTTTTGTCTATCATATGAGGTTCTTTTTTTCCCTATTTTTCATTGGTACATTATAGTTGTACATATTGGTGGGATTTGTTGTTACATATTCATACATGCACACAACATAATAACACAATTTGGCCAATATCCTCGAAGTATTGTCTTTAACTTTTTCCAATTTGATCAGCCTCCTTCTCCTCCTTCTTCATCTTCTTTTTCTTCTTCCTCCTCCTCCTCCTCCTTCTTTTCCTTTGCTTAATTCAACATTCTTTTTATTCTTAGCAAGGTTAAATATTTTCAAATATGTTTATTGGCCATTGTGTATCTTTTGTGAACTATCTTTCCTCATTTAAAAAGTTATAAATCTGGTTTGGCACTGGGGACAAGGACCAAGCTTTCAGTAACAGGACCAGCCCTTTGGAGGCTGACCCGGGACCCCAGGATGGAGGTAGAGATGAGTTATCAACTGGATAATGCCAGAAAGGAACCAATGTGGAGTAATTTCTTGTGACCAGAAGACAAGGAAAAAGCATGATGAGTTATTCAAGGGAAACATGTAAGCCAATGTCAAGAATAAATGATACTCTGATGATTTCTCAAGATTGGACTGAATATATCTAAAAAGAGAGAGAGAGAGAAAGTCAATTTTACCTGACTCTATGCCTAGACCCACCCACCTTCCACGTGGGCCCAGGTCTCTGGTCCTGGCCAGGGCAGGCACCCAGTACATACCATGAGGACCCACACCTGGAGCCACCCCGCCACAGTGCATATCCACCAAGTTCAGATATGTTGGGCCCATTCCTGTTGCTAAGGATCCCAGGTTCCAGCATAGTGCCTAGGTAGGACTGTTCAAGTCAGCCTTGTCTTCCAGGACCCCAGGACCCAGATATACATACACCCCTATCTCTGAGTTTCAATAACCCAGTGGGGTTTCCTGCAACCCCAGCAGGATCCAGATCTACACCCTGGAGCCTAGATCCAAAAGATGCAGCAAAATGAGGCTCCAGGCAGAAGCAGCTTCATGGAAGAAAGTGGTCATCAGAGGGATGGTATCTGACCTGAACCTTTGACCTGCAAGGAAGAAGCACCAGAGACCTACCTTGCTTCCCCACAGGGGACCTCAATTCAAAGATTCAGAAGAAGCTATTCAAAGATGAGTAATCGAACTAGAAAAGGTTTGGCTCAAACCCACAACTGCCCTACCAAAGAGCCCACAGATGGGGAGTGGTATAAAAACCTAGAAAAAAGTATCAACAATCTGATTACTGAAAGGAACAATGAACTAAAAGAGTATTTAATGGAAGAACTAAGTGAGAAAACTCAAGTGATCAAAAACTCTATTATCAAAGAAATAGACATTGATGGAGGAAGTAACATAAATCCAATTGATTATCAGAACCTATTTTGAAAAACTATATTCCTCTAAATTAGATAATCTGGAAGATATGCTTAATTTTTTAGACATATACAACATCCTGAAATTGACACAGGACAATATTTAAAGCCTGTACAGCCCAACAACAGGCACCAACATTAATATAGCAAGTATAAACTTTCCAAAGAAGTAAAGCCCAGGACCTGATGGATTCCCCACTGAGTTTTACCACACCTATGAGGAGGAGCTAACACCTGTCCTTATTGAGCTATTCCAAGAAATTGAAAAGGAGGGAACTCTCCCAAACACTTTTTATGAGGCAACCATAACCCTGATACCAAAACCAAACAATGACACATCAGAAAAAGAAAACTACAGACCAATATCCCTGATATAGATACAAAAATCCTTAATAGAGGATTTGAATACAGACCACATTCAAAAACATATCAAGAATATACTTCATCACGCTCAAGTGGACTTCATTCCAGGGATGCAAGACTGCAGCTTTCAACATATGCAAATCAATAAATGTAACTGATCACTTAAACAGAATTAATGACAAAAACCATATGATCATCTCAATTGATAAACAAAAGGCCTTTGACATAATCCAGCACTCATTTATGCCTAAAACTCCACAGAGATAGGGATAGGGATCAAAGGAATGTATCTTAAATATGTAAAGGCCATATATGACAAACCTATAGCTAGTATAATACTAAACAGAGAAAAGTTGAAAGCATTGCCACTAAACTCAGGAACAAGACAAGGCTGCCTGCTCTAATCACTTTATTCAATATTGTCCTTGAGACCCTTGCCGGAGCAATCACGCAAGAGAAGGAAATCAAAGGGATAAGAATAGAAAGAGAAGAAGTCAAACTATCCCTCTTTGCTGATGATATCATCGTGTAACTGAAGACCCAAAAAAAAACTCCGTTAGAAAACTGCTTGAGCTTATCAACAGATTTAGCAAAGTGACAGACTACAAGATTGACATCCATAAATCAATAGTTTTCTTATATGCTAACAATAACAAGGCAGAAGAAGAAATCAGGAAATCAGTCCCATTCACAATATTCTCAAAAGGAATAAAATACTTTGGAATTAAACTAACAAGGGAAGTAAAAGACCTCTATAATGAAAATTATTGAACACTAAAGAAAGAAATTGAAGACGACCTGAGAATATGGAAAGACATTCCTTGTTCTTGATTAGGCAGCATAAATGTAATTAAAATGGCCATTCTGCCAAAAGCACTGTGCAGACTCAATGCAGTCCCCAAGACACAATGTCATTCTTTACAGATAGAGGAAAAGCAATTCCCAAATTCATTTGGAACAGCAAGAAACCAGAATAGCCAAAACACTACTAAGCAAGAAAGATGAAACCAGTGGTTTTGCAATACCAGATCTAAAACTATACTATAAAGCTGTAATAACAAAACCAGCATGATATTGGTATCAGAATAGACATGAAGACCAATGGAATAGAATAGAAGACCCTGAAACAAACCCACAAATCTTCAAATGTCTGATCTTTGACAAAGAGGGTTAAAATATAACATGGAGGAGAGACAGTCTATTCAACAAATGGTGCTGGACAAACTGAACAGTCACTTGCAGGAAGTTGAAATTAGCTCCTTATCTCTCACCTCACACAAAAAAATCAAATCAAAATGGATCAAGGAACTAGGACTTAAACCAGCTACCAAACATCTGCTAGAAGAACAATGAGCACTCTAGAGTGTGGGAGTTGGCAAAGACTTTCTCAACAAGACTCGTAAAGTGAAATAATTCAAGTCGAGAATCAATGAGTGGGATGCCATTAAACTAAAGAGCTTTTGCTCAGCCAAGGAAGTGTTCAAAACTGTCAAGAGAACGTACAGAATGGGAGAGAATCAGGGCCTGTGATTCCTCTAACAGGGGGCTAATATTCAAAATTTACAAAGAACTTAAAAAACTTAATACCAAAAACACAAACAATCCAATCAATAAATAGGCCAGAGAGCTAAACAGAAACTTCTCAACAGAGGAAATCAAGCAAGCCAATGAATACATGAGAAAGTGTTCTAAATCACTAGTAATCAGAGAAATGTAAATCAAAACTACATTAAGATTTCACCTCACTCCAGTCACACTGGCAAAGATGAAGAATACAAACTATAACAAATGCTGGAGAAGTTGCAGGGAGATAGGAACACTAGCATACTGTTGGTGGAGTTGCAGACTTGTACAGCTGCTCTGGAAAGCAGTGTGGAGACTTCTCAAAAAATTAGGAAATGGTATTTTCCCAGAGGAGCTAGAATCAGCACATTACAGTGACACAGTAAAATCAATGTCCATAGTAGCTCAATTGACAATAGCTAAAGTGTAGGACCAACCCAGATGCCCCTCCCTGGATGAATGGATCCAAAACCTGTGGTACATATTTATACAATGGAGTTCAACTCAGCTATTACAAACAATGATATTATCGTCTTTGAAGGTAAATGGATGGCAATGGAAGAAATTATACTGAGTGAAATTAGCCAAACCCAGAGACTCAAGGGGTCAAATGTTTTCCTTCATTTTTGGAGACTAGAACAAAAACCAGGCTTGAGTGAAAGGTATTCAAGCTCATGTACTAGACTCACCAACAACACATAAGCAACACATAATCTAGGGAAACCATAGATATGTATAGGGGGAAGAGTGGAGGAAAAGGGTGGGAGGGAGGTGAGAGGGTGGAAGGATAGGGAGGCATTTAGGGGGATATTGACAATGTAGCTTACTCTTTACCACCCGCCTCAAGAAACCAAATAATACTTATGTAATCATTTAATTCAGAATAGAAAAATTTAAAAAATAATAAATTAAAAGAATAAAAATGATAAATCTAGATTTAAAACTTAAATTCACACTTATGTTTCTTTATTAAATTTTTAAAAATATTAGAAAACTAGATTATTAAAATGCAGTTGCATATGTGCTTTTCCCAGAATGCCTTGTAATCTTCCAATGTATTAAAAAATAACATTCTTATTGTAAAATAGAACAAGGATGTAGAAAATCACATAAAGCAAAAATATGGCTTAGTAGGTTATTTTAAGGCAACCATTCTTGTACAACTTCTCCAACGAAGAAATAGAACTACCTTCTCCCCAGAAGCCCCTTCCTACATCCACCGTAACTACCTCTCTTTCCCAGCAAGTGCTCACTGTCCTGACTTATAAAATAACTTCCTTCTGTGGTGCATTCCAGTGACAGGAGGCTGAGTCAGGAGGATTGGAAGTTCAAAGCCAATCTGGGAACTCAGCAAGATGCTTTTTCAAAGTAAAAGATATGAAGGACTGGGGATGAAGCTCAGTGGTAGAGTGAGTGAGTGCCCCTGGGTTCAATACCCCATACTAAAATAAATAAATAAATAAATAAATAAATTTAAAACTTCCTTTTGTATCCATATAGTTTTATTACCCAAGTGTGTATCCCTAGACATTGCCGTTTCATATCATCCATTAAAAATTAATATGAACCCTTTATTATTTTAAAATTGAGATATAATTCACATGCCATAAAATTCACCCTTATAAAATGTACAATTCAGTGGTTTTCAGTACCTTCCCACACTTCTGCAACACTGATCACAAAGTCCAAAACATTTTCATCATCCCTAAGCAAAACCTTGTACCCATTAGCAATCACTTCCTGTTCTTTCCCCACAACCCTGGCAACCACTCATCTACTCTCTGTGCCTGTGGATTTTACTATTTTGGGCATTCCATATAAAGAGAATCATACAATGTGTGACTTTTTGTGTGTCTTATGACAATATAATTTTTTCAAAGTGCATTGTGTTATGTATCCTGTGTTAGTATTTAATTTCTTTTTATGGCCAAATAATATTCCATTGTATGTATACTCCACATTTTGTTCACCCATTCATCAGTGTATGTATTTCTACATTTTGACAGGTAGGAATAATGCTGCCACTAATTTTTTATACATGTTTTTGTGCAAACGTACATTTCAGTTTTTGAGTCTGTGCTTGGGAGGAGGATTGCTGGATTCTACAGCAGCTCTATGGTTAATGTTTTGAGGAACTGCCAAAATGTTTTCCACAGCAGCTGCACCATTTTGCATCCCCACCCGCAATGCATGAGTTCCAATTTCCTTGCCAACCCTTGTTGTATTGATTTGTCTTTTTTTCTTCATTTATTCTAGAGCACCCCTTTCCCAATCCCCCTCCCCATTTTTCCCCTAACAATTTATTGATTGAAGAAATCAGGTTGATGATCTTTAGATGCCCCCCACCTCCACAACTGGCGTTTGCTGAGTGTGTGTTCATGGTGAAATGTAAAATGTCATTTCATTTCTGACAATTGGCAGCTGCATGCAGAGACTGGATCACACTAGGTTTGATGTATTTGGCAAGGCAGTAGATGCCAGGGTGTGTCCTTTCATCAAAGGGCACATGATGTCTGATGGAGTCTTTTACTGTAGTGTTTGCAGCTGTTGATTCTTCATGGCTAGATCCATTAATTCACCAGGGATGCAAAACGACGGCTTTCAAAGTCTAGCATTTCCATTTCATTTGCTGGCTGGAATGTTTTATAAATTTAATTTTGGTTACACAGTGATAAAGTATGTAGGGTATGGTTCACACCAGAGAGGAAAAATAAACGCTTCATCTATTTCCTTTATTAACCAGTGTTTTCAAGATAATTAACTGGTTTCCCTTCAGATTCTGAAAATGATTAATTTGATTTAAAATTATGTGTTGTGTATTATGACTTCTTGCATATTAGTGCCTTTGACGGATTTCAACTCATTGCAGTTTTTACCCTTACTGTTGTCCCTTCTTTAGCCAGTGGCGTGGTCTTTGAGTTGGCTGCATGGAGATTCAATCCTACTAGTCGTTCACACGGTATAGCAAGGTGGACCCGGGTCATCTTCTCCATCTTCTGATTTGCCCTTTCCCTCAGTAAACCCTTTTTGTTTGCTCTTTTGTTTCTGCTTCATTTTGAATGTTAGTGGGAAATCCTTTCCAGTTTCGGTTTCTGCTCTCAGGGTGGCCTATTGTGCTTTACAGCGCATGTCTGTTAGCTATTTCATGATGTCACTGTTCTCGGATCCTTCAGACCTGTGTTGCTTCCCTCTGTGCTGTGGTTTGGATGAAAGGTGCCCCCCAAAAGCTCGTGTGTGATAATGCAAAGGCTGAGGTGAAATGATTGGGTTAGAACAGCCTTAACCCAATCAGTGAGTTGATCCTCTGGTAGGGATTAACTGGCAACTGAAGGCAGTTGGGGTGCAGTTGGAGGAAGAGGGTCATTGGGGATGCCTTTGGGGTATATATTTTGTATCTGGTGAGTGGAGCGCTCTCTCTGCTCCCTGGAGCCAGGCCTTCTGCCATGATGTTTAGCCTCACCTCCAGCCCCAAAGAATGGAGCTGGCCTTGTATGGACTTAAAACCTCTGAAACTGTGAGCCCCCAAATACACTTTCCCTCCAAAATTGTTCTTGTCAGGCACTTTAGTCACAGCAGCACAAAAGCTAACTAAAACACTCTGCTTCTTCCTGCAAAGATGCTAAGACCAGTCCCCAGTGGCAGTTGGTGGTTTGTCCCTACCTGTGTGCATGCTGGGGATCGTGGGGATACCCTGTCACCTAGGGTTGCTGTCAGTGTTATCCATGATTTCACTTTGCTATCTAATTTCTCTGCCCATCATTCTGTGGTGATTTAGGAAGTTACCAAAATCTGTGTCCTTTCAACCACCCCCATCTTCCCAGAATCTTTTATGGTGTTTTTTGACCTACAGAATCTTAAAGTTTAATGTAGTCAGCTTTATTAATCTTTAATGTTATATTTTTATGTTTCTGCTTGTATGCATAGAAAGGCTTCCTCCATTCTAAACTCAGAGTAATCTCTCATCTACTTTTAAATACTTTATTGGGTTTTATTTTTCATATGTTAAAAATGGAATCCACATGTAATTTATTCTGGAGCGTGGTGAGATTTAGGAGTCTGTTTTCATTTGTCTAAATAATTTATCCAATGATCTCCAAGTTTTAGAAGTCTCTTTTATCATGCACTGAATACTGTTTTGCTAATCTCTGTAGTCACATATGTTGGTATGTCTATTTCTGTGATCATATCACAGTCTTGGTAACCACACTTGATAATCTTCCATATCTGACAAGTGCAAGAATCTTCCTTTTATTTACCCTTTTTGACATTTTCTTTCCCATTCCCTTCCACTTATTCTTTCTTTCTTTGTTTTTTTAGAGAGAGAAACAGATCATTTTTATTTAGTTTTTCATGTGGCTTTTGTTGCTCTAAGACCTTGTTGTGTAAATGGTGCTGGGTTCAAACCCTTGTCCTTGCGCAAGCACCATAACCACTGAGCCACCACTCTAGCCCTATGCATGCAAAATTTTAAATTTTAAATGTCTTTTGACTCAGCAATTCCTGAATGGACTCAAATTTCTAGGATTTCTGGAAATCTGTGTTAAACAAATAGGAGAGTGGGGGCAGCAGGAGGAAAGAAAGAATTAGGAATATGTATATTTATTCTTTCTTACTGGTTGTCTAATATTTCAGTGAATATAGGTATGTAATTCACTTAATCATTTCTGTATGGTAAAATATTTACTCTTTCTTCTTTTTCGTCCACAGCCATGTTTATCCATGAGCACATTGTTCTGAGAAATGTGTCATTAGGCAATTTCATGGTTGTGTGACTATCATGGAGTATACTTCCACAAATCTAGACTATACAACCTTCTCTACATCTAGGCTATGTGGTGTGACTATTGCTTCTAGACTCCAAACCTGTACTGCATGTTATTATAGTAGGCAGTTGTAACACAGTGATATTGGTATCTAAACGTAGGAAAGGTAAAGTGAAAGTTAAAAAATGGTTATACCATATAGGGCACTTCTAAAAATGGGAAAAGTGGTTTTTCATTCCCAGCTCTGGGATATGACATAACATGTATCTCATGCTAAATATGCTATATATAATAATTTTTCATGAACTTCTAATTAATTTCTCACTGATCTCTCCAATTGCAATGCACAGCCTTAAGTTTCACTTGTCTCCCCGCCTTCTGTATTAGTGTCTTCCTTCGCTAATAGTGACAAGCCTGACTCCCTTTACCCTCAACACGCGACGCGCTGGTTTAAAGGCGCCTAGGCGCCTAGACCCAATCCCGTCTGCACTGCTGCCTGGCTCCCTCACTAAGGCTCTGGTCACCCTGGGAGGAGCCACTGGGCACCAGGCTGACGTCCTCCTCGGCCACTTGGATCTGACAGTCTACCGGAGCCTGGGGACTTCGCAGTCCTTCCCTGCATCTGCTGCTCACCCTGTGCAGACTGACAGGCTGCTCCCTGGCGCCAACTCCTCTCCAACACACCTGGGCGCCTACCTTGCTAGGTACCGCCCCAAAGTCTAGTGACCTGGAACAAATTGTTTATAACGGAAAGAAGGAAAAGCAGAAGACAAAGGCATCAAGGAAGACACACGCACATTTTTCAGTGAAGAAGCTATAAAAAACACATTGGGGGCGTGGTTTGCACAAGAAAGGAAACCTGCGCCTGCCTAGACTGCCCACAGTGGCCATCACCCTGACAATGGTTCCTGGGTCTGGTTTCTTTTGTCTCAATTTTCTTGGCTCCGTTGTCTCCTCCTTTTGGGGGAAGAGATGCTAATGAGCAGTTTGTTTTGATAATAAGAAAACTAGAGAGAAACTTTTTTATTAAATATAAAAAGTAAGATCTATAATTAAAGTCATTTTTTCCCTGTTCCCTGTTCCTGTGTGGAGAATAATTCAATAGTGCACGTCTTAGGATGACCTGAGTTTTTCTTTTAGCTTAAAAAAAAAAGTTTTGTGAAGTTGGCCTACCCAGAAAACAATGCTGATTATTTTACCTGTTAATTGCTTGAATCTGAGGGTCTTTTTAAATTGCTAATTAATATTGCTGACATTTTCCCAGCCGGCTTATTGATTCACTAAAAATTTACCGTGATGGACAACGTGGTTAGTGAAGAGGGAAAAGGCAGAAATAAGACTTGGGTCTCTTTTAGGTTCTGAGATTCTGATTTTTAAAAAAAGTATTGTTAACAATTCCAACTGGGGCAAGTCCAGCTCACTAGCACAATAGCTAATCCAACCAAGAGTGATCTATAGCTACTTAAATTTCCCAGGTCCTAGAACTGGAACTGGTGGAATGTACGAGGTTGACGGTCCCCAATGGTTTCGGAAAGCTCGGTGCATGGGAATGCTTTGTGAAATACTGTTACACCAGCAACATGCTCTGTAAAGTTCCTTGCATGCAGTTGCTCTAAATCTCTGCTTTCATGATTGGGTTACTTAGGATTAACCTCACATTTTACGTCACTGAAAACAGATCTGCCTTTTAGAAAGATTTATCCATGAAGTCATACCCTTTTCTCTTTGGATCTTTCCCCAGTGAAGTTTTATTCCTTTGTATCAGCGATTTTGGCATCATGAAGCTTTCCCCCCCACTCTTGACTGGTTTTGGAGTAAACCGCACTTTCCAGGGCCTCCTTGGACTCCAGCTGCCGAGATCAGGGGGGCCTCTTGCAAGATCTTTCTCCGACTGTGCAAAGGGAGCAAACATGTAGCACTCTTTGGCATTAGGTTTTTATTTTTCTGGTTCTTTTTTGTGGCTTCTTTATGTCCACTGACATTATTTTAATGATCAATTTTCAGGGAGATTAATTATACCCTTGGCACATCTGCTTTCCCATTTGAAAATTTTCTTTCCGTGACAGGATTGGAAAATAATAGAAAACAGTTCATACAGCTGCCGCTACCAACACAATAAAACCAGCACATAGCCGGCAACTTGGTTTTATCCCTCTTTTTTCTGAACTATCTTCCAAATGCAGTATTCTTTGTCCCCAATGCTTTGTATCTGACTGAGGTTACCAGGTGATAGTTATTGTCTAAGTTTCTTAGCAAGAGTATTAATCTGCCCTGATTGCACTTTTGCAACAAAGCAGATTTTTTCTTCAAGTTTTCTTTTAAATTATTTAAAAACTACATAGGTAATACATTTATGTATGTTCAGTATCAGAATGTAAAAACTTTATAGAAATATACAGTATAAAAAGTATAAGTTTGGGACTGGAGAAGTGGCTCAGCTGTTACAGTGCTTGCCTAGCATGCGTGAGGACCAGGGTTTGAACCCCAGTACCATGTACACAACTAAAGTGTTGGAGCAACAAAAGTCACATGAAAAACTGAATAAAATTGATTCTCTCTTTCTCTCACTGTCGAGTGAGGTTTGAGCCCTCATCCTTGTGTATGTCAGACAAGCACTGTAACTGCAAGTCACTGCTCCAGCCCCTCTTTTTTTTTTTTTAAGTATAAGTCTTAGTTTGTAGGACACTGATCTCCCTATCAACATATTGTAATGGATATGATTCCAATAAGTGGGTTTAGAGTGAATTTAAGACCAGCAGTGTATTCAGATCAGTAAAAAAACCACTTGTTAAATACATGTGTTAAAGAACATAAAACTGTTAAAATCATGTAAACAATATTTATTTCTTGCATGAAGTTCAAAAAAAAAAAATAATTCAAAAAGAATACATGAATTACCCATAATTCTAACATCCAGATGTCACTACCATTAATATTTAGCATTTAGTACTTTCAAAATGATTAGCTTCTATTTTAAAGTCGTATATGCTCATTAAACGAAAATAATAAAAGAACAGAAGAAATACTTTGCACTATTAATGATGATAATAGCAAAACAATGGTAACAGCTACTTTTTATTGAACGTTTCCAGCCTGGTGGTAAGAGCATGCATGTATGAAAGAAAACAATGATTTTGGTTGATATTTGGCTCAGTGATTTTTAATCCTTTCCTTCCTTCTGCATATAGGCATTTCAAGATGTATACAGTTGTATGATATAAACAGTTTTGAACTCTAATTTTTCATAAAATTTTCTGTAATCTTATGTATTCTTTGATGTCTTTTTTTTTTAAAAAAAGAGAGAAGGACAGTGTGTGTGTGAGAGAGAGAGACAGAATCAATTTTTATTGAGTTTTTCACATGGCTTTCATTACCCTGACACTTAGTTGTATACATGGGTCCTGGGGTCTGAACCCGTGTACTTGCGCATGCCGGGCAAGTGCCGTAACCGCTGAGCCACCGATCTAGCCCATCTCTGATGTCATTTTTATAGTATATTATCAAATAGGTCTTTAAAAGTATTCTTTAATGGGCTGTCTAATTCATTTAATGGGCATAATGTCTAATTCATTTAATCATTTCCATATTGTTGAACAGTTATTTCTGCTTTTGCGTGCACATGCACATCAAGTAACAGGGACACATTCTGAGCAATGTGTCATTAGGTAACTTTGTCATTCTGTGACCATCACAGAACTTAAACAAACCTAGATAGTGCAGCCCACCACCCAGCTAGGCTACAAATCCATAGAGCATGTCACTGCACTGAGTACCTAAGTGATTGTAACACAGTGGTATTGAGACAGTTTTAGGAGAGAGTAAAATGTCGAGGTAGTCATGACCATGCGCTCCATTCAAGCAGCTGGCCAGTAGACAGCCATTAAGGGTTTGCTCAGGGCCTTCATATGCAAATTACCATGCAGCTCACCTGTGGGAGCAATTCCTTTGTCCCAGAGGGGGGGGAACTAAGAAGTGGGGGTGGACACAGATGGGAACTTGGAAAGAATTGCTACCTGTTTTGCATAGATTTTAACCAATGACTTTGGTGCTTAGTTTCAATGCCTGTTTTGCATATATTTCCACCAATGATGTTGATGCATTTCTCAATGCCTGCTTTGCATGAATGTTAATTATCCTTATACCCCCAAATCAATATAAACCCTGGCCTAACCTCCATTACATGGTGTCCTGCTTCCAGGTACCCCTCCACCTTGCAGAGTCTCTGCTGTCCTTCCTTAAATAATTCCTACTCTTTTTTACTCCTCCTTCCATGGTTTTCCATGGAGTTTATTCTTCAAATCCCTGAGACAAGAATCCAGAAGATTGGTGATGAATTCCTGGGGTGAATTTCCACCACACCAAGAGCTGCAACACCCAGCGTTTAGCTGGAGAGCTGCTAATACTATTTCGACCTCAGAAACCTGCAGCCAGGCCAAATTCCCAGTTGTAACTGGAAATAGCTGCAAACACTAGAAATGGGCTAGTTTGACTGCTGGACTCTGTAATTGGCTCAGATTCCATTTGCCAGGGGGAGCAGAGAATCCAACCTCATCTCAAAATATTGTGTATCCAAGCATGTCCAAACAGAAAAGATACAGTATAGAAGAGGAAAAAATGGCCCACCTGTGAGGTGCACTTACCTTGAACGTAGCCTGCAGGACGGGGAGTTGTTTTGGTGAGTCAGAGTCAGAAACTGAGTGGGGAGTGATGAGGTGGCCTGGGACACAGCTGCACACTACTGTGGACTTTATGACCCTGCACACTTAGGCTACACCAAATTGATTAAAAGTTATTATTATTTTTTCAATACTAAATTAATGTTAGCTTACTGTGGCTTTTTTACTTTATAAATTTCACTTTCTTAAAAACTCGCTGACTCTTTTGCATTAACATTTACTTTAGAACATACCTTGTGCAGATGAACAGAAATATTCTTTCTTCATATCCTTATTTTGTTAGCTTTTTTCTATTAGTTTTTTTCTTTTTAATTTGTAAACAACCAAAGCACAAACACAATAAGCAGTAGCTATGCAGTTGGGATGATCACTATCACCATCTTGCACCTCCACATCTTGACCCACAGGAAGGGGTGTTCAAGGGCAATAGCATGCATGCAGCTGCCAGCTCCTATGGTAACAATGCCTGTATTCTTCTGGAGGCCCTCCTGACAAAATGTGTGCTTGCATTAAATGAAATTAGACAACCCATGAAAGAATACTTTCCATCTTTTCTTTTTTTTAAAGAGAGAGGGACAGTGAGAGAGAAAGAGAGAATCAATTTTGTTTAGTTTTTCGTGTGGCTTTCATTGCTCTGACACTTCATCATGTATGAGGTGCTGGGGTTCCAACCTATGTTCTTGCACATGCCAGGCAAGCACCATAATGGCTGAGCCAAAAGAATATTTTCAAAGGACTTTCTGATAGAAAAACGACATCAAATGTGTAAAAAATCAGAAACACGGATGTAAATTCAGGGGTGGGTGCAAATTCATCAAATGTTCAGGCGCGGATGTTTTTTATTGGGATTTCAGCTCCAGGGCCAATTTCACCTGCACTGCCATAGTGAGGGCAGGCAGAGGAAGGGCTGAGCAGGGAGGGGAAATGGAGAGCAGGGAAAAATGGCACTCAGCCGGCTGGGCAGCAACTTTATAATCTGGGTAGAGGAAGGAAGTTGACGGGAATGGTCTTTCAGAGATTGGCTGGTGGATCCATCAATCATCAGGTGTTTGTGAGATGCCATTGGATCTTGTCTGCCAGTGTCTGATTGGTTGTTTTACCCCTCCCTGAGCTGCCTGATGCCCTGCCCCCAGCCACCTGGAATCAATCTAACAAAATGCCTGAGGCTGTTTTACTTAACTTTATGTGCATATATACAAAGTATATCCTAAAATAATGATAAAATGGTGACAGTCACTAATTATCATTCTCAAGTATTATGCACTATATACCTCATTGCATGTGGCATACTTTTATGTGATTGGCAGCCTAGTGGGTTTGCATACACCTTGATCACCATGAACCCTTGAATGATGTGTTACAATATTCCCATGGCTATGATGTCAGCAGGGAACAGGAAATTTTCAGCTAAACTATAATCTTATGGTGAGACAGTTTTAGGAGAGATAGTAAAAGGGCTAGGTAGTCAGGACCGGGGCCCCATTCAGCCACACCCAGAAGCTGCCCCACAGAGAGCCATTAATG
Organism: Aplodontia rufa; assembly: GCA_004027875.1. Taxonomy (NCBI): domain Eukaryota; kingdom Metazoa; phylum Chordata; class Mammalia; order Rodentia; family Aplodontiidae; genus Aplodontia; species Aplodontia rufa. The sequence continues at coordinate 175,194 of PVKS010000159.1, forward strand.
GTTATGCTCAGAACCTTCAAATGCATATGACCCTGAGGCTCACCTGCAACTCCTTTGTCCCAGAGGCAGGAAAACTAAACAGTAGGGGTGGACACAGATGGGAAATAGGAAAGAATTGCTACCTGTTTTGCATAGATTTTAACCAATGACTTTGGTGCTTAGTTTCAATGCCTGTTTTGCATAGAGTTTAACCAATGATGTTGGTGTGCTTTTCTCAATGCCCGCTTTACATGAATCTTAATCAAGGCTCACACCCAAACCAATACAAACCCTGGTCTAACATCCACCAGAGAGCATCCTGCTTCCAGCTACCCATCTGCCTTGTGGACTCTGCTCTCCTTTCTTAAATAAATCCCACTCCTTTTACTCCTCCTTCCGTGGTTGTCTGTGGATTTTATTCTTCAAGTTTGTGAGAACCCAGAAGATTGTCGCCGAATTTCCAGGGTGAATTTCTACACCAAGAGCTGCAACACATCACTCAACAGTAGTGGAGGGAGAAACCCAGCTCTTAGCTGATTTCGGCTGTAGAAACCGGCAGCCAGCCCAAATTTCCAGTTTTAACTGCGAATATCTGCAAACACTAGAAGCGGGCTATTTTGGCTGCTGGAATCTGTACTAAGCCAGACTCCATTTGCCAGTGGTAGCAGAGAATCCAGATTCACCAATGAGACCATGTTGTATATGTGGCCCGTTATTGACTGAAATGTCATTGTGTAGTGTACACTGTAAAGGTTTCTTAAAGTGGTTTTTTTGGTTTTGGTACTGGGGATTGAACCCAGGGGTACTTAAACACTGAGCCACATCCCCAGTCTTTTTATTTTTTATTTTGAGAGAGGGTCTCATTAAGTTGCTTAGGGCCTTGCAAAGTTGCTGAGGCTGACTTTGAACTTTGACATCCTCCTCCTTCAGCCTCCTGAGCCACTGGGATTACAGGTGTGCACCACCAAGCCCAGAGAAGTGGCTTATTTCTTAAAATGGATTGATCAGAAATGAGTATTGAGTCAAGATTATGAACAGTTTGGGAGCTCTTGAATGTATTGCCAAATTACTTTACAAAAGGTTTGTACCAGTCGGTGCTGCTCTCCTCTGTTCTGCACACGGCAGCACTGGGGACTGTGTGCCTCATTTGACAGAAACACAAGGACTGCATGTATTCAATTGCTTTCTCTTTGATGATGACTGAGTTAAACCATCTGCCCATGTTTTCTAGTATTATTTCCTTTTTTGATTAACCATTTATCTGTTGTGATGCAGCTCTATTGTATTTTTAAAAATGTATTTTTTAAGTTGCAAGAAGAATATATGCTTATTGCAAAATTAAAACAATATAAAATGAACATGAAAATTCCAGAAACTTCTCTCTTTCACGGCCTCTCTTTAATCCCACAGCAGTGATTATGTATTCTGCGTACCTCCAGACCTTTCTCCAAATTTAGGAGTTATGCCCATTTTTCACCTTTTTAAATTTTAGTGGTGGGAAACACGGGTTTGATATGTTTTGGGATTTTTTTGATCAAGCAAAGCTATTCATGTTTGTTTTTTGTATTTGCTGTTTGTTGTTAGTCTGTTGGGTTATTTTTCTCTTACTATCACATTTGCTGATTTTTTCCTTTGTTCTTTAAAAAGTTTTTTTTCCAGCTTAACAAAGACTTTTTAATCTAAAGGCTCATTCAATAAAAAGTTTTGTTTTCTGTCATTTTACAATTTTGTTATGTATTGGTAGGTGATGATATAAGAGGGATTCGCTTTTTTAAGAAAACAATTTCAGTAGATATTGTAAGATGAAGACCTAAAAGCAAATTTATTTCTAAATCATGAGCCAGATGTCCTCAAGCCATGGGCTGCTTGCTTTTCATCTTCCCAAACGTAGCACTTCTCTTATCATGTTTTAAATGCCGAGGTAGAAAAGGGCCTTTGTGTGGTCTACCTGGTTAAATTAAGGTCTGTGTCTTTTAAATTTTTTTTTAAAGTGTTACATTGATTTCCCTGCAAATAAACTTTTCTACATTTCCATTGGTTTATATTTTTATCCTGTGCCACTACCTCACTCTTCTAATACTGAAGTTTATATAGTAAGTTTTGAAATCAGAAAGTGTGGGAATTCCAACCTTGTTCTTTTGAAGACTAGTTTGGCTATTCGGTGTTCCTCATGATTCTGTAGGACTTAGCATGGCCCTAAGCAACTTAGCAAGACCCTGTCTCAAACAACAGCAAACAGGTGGGGATGTGGCTCAGTCATTAAGCACCTCTGGGTTCAATCCTGGTTCCAAAAAAAGATTCCATATGAATTTCAAGTTTTCAAGATTTTTCTATTTCTGAGTAATACAGTCCTTGGGATTTTGATAGGGATTCCAGTTTCCACTTCAACTTTATATCACTTTAGATCACATTGTTATCTCAGCAATATTGCTTCCCACTCCACAACCATAGGCTCTCTTTCCATTCCTTTATGTCTCTTTCCTTTCAGCAATGTTTTGTAGCTTCAGTGTATAAGTCTTCCATCTCCTTAACTGAATTTATTACATATTTATTCTTTTGGGTGCTAGTATAAATGCAAATATTTCCTTTTTTGTTTGTTCATAGCTCATGTATATGAATTGAACTTATACTTTCACGTTGAATTTTTCTTTTTAGTTCTAGGTGTGTGCAAATACATAGAGTTTTCTACATGTGGGACCATGTTATTTGCAAACAGATAATTTTGTTCTTCCTAATTTAATACCTTTTGTTTTTGTTGCTGTTTTCTTGCCTAATTGCTCCAGCTAGGACTTCCTAGATTAAGAAGGTGCAAACTTGGTGCATTCCTCATTGAAGAAAAAGCTTTCAGTCTTTCCCCATGAAGTATGATGTTAGCTGTGGATTTTTTTTTTCAGGGCTGAGGACGAACTTGAGGCCTTGAGTGTGCTAGGCAAGTGCTCTCCAACTGAGTTAAATCCCCAACCCCAGCTGTGGATTTTTTGTTTGTTTTGGCATGTTGCCTTTTGCATGTTGGGGGCATTTACTTCCATTCCTGATTTGCTGAGTGGTTTTTATCATGAACATGTGTTGAGTTTTGTTAAATGCCTTTCTGCATCAACTGAGACGGGTATATTGGTTCCCACGCTCTGTTTTATTAATGTGGTATATTCCATCAACTGATTTTTCAAATGTTGAAATGTCCTGGGGATGAATTTCATATGCTCACAGTGTATAATTCTATTAATGTGTTGCCAAATTTAGTTTGTGATTATTTTGTTGAGGATTTTCACATCAATAGTTCTATGGGATATTGATTGATAGGTTTGTATGCGCGCGCGCACGTGTGTGTGTGTGTGTGTGTGTGTGTGTGTAATTTTTGCCTGCCTTTGGTATCAGGGTTATATTGGCCTCATAGTTAGGACATATTCCCTTCTCTTCAATTTTTTTTTGGAAGTTTGAGAACTATTGGTGTAAATTCTTCTTAAATATTTGGCAGAATTCACCAGTGAGGCCATGTTGTCTTGGACTTTTCTTCATGCCATGCCTTTGATTACTAATTCAATCTCATTACTAGTTATAGGTCTTTTCATGTGTTCTATATCCTCTTGACTCAGTTTTAGTAGACTATATGTTTGGAGAAATCTGTCTATTTCATCTAGGTTATCTAACTTGTTGGCATACAATTATTTACAGCATTCTCTTAAGATCCTTTTCAGTTCTGTAAAATCAGTTGCAATGTCTGTTTATTTGGGGAGGGTGGGTAATATTTTAAAACCTATTACAGATAACTGTCAATCAAAAGAAATAAAGTCAAACACCATAAAACAAGCTTTTCTCTTTTGATCATAGCAGTGATAGTTTCTAGAAATTGGAAAGCATTCCAAAGAAATGCAAAGCCAGTGTTCTCTAGGTGGATGGAAAACATCTTTTAGATTTAAGTAGAGTTTAGAAGAGTCAATGATATTGTTTTGAACTAAAGATAATGGTGATGTGAATTGGTATATTCTTTGATAAAGCAATTTGACTATACATTTATAACTTTGAGACAATAATTATTATTAAATCCACTCAGAAATAATCTTTATTAAATAACTTTATATGAAAAATTGAAAGATTTTTGTACAGTATTTTGTGATCTCCATGACATAATGGAGAAATTCAAGTAAAAACACAGCAGCGCAGTTTCTCCACAGCTGTATAAGACTCAAGTTAAAGTGCACTATCAGGACAAAGCAGAGAAGTTCAGGGCCTTCTCTTGACTTTATAGCCACAGAGCTTTTGTGATGTGAGAAATTTGGGGGGGAAAATCAACTTCTGCATCACTAGTCTGATAATGTGGTAAACACTGGTGGCAAACTGAGATCTTACATTAAGGAACAAAAGAAGGATTTATTTGTCAAGGCGGGGAAGTGGAGTGAGATATGAAAAAATAATTTGATTGTGGAGTCTCTAGGTGTTATTTGCAACAGGAATGCTCTAGAACAGTGGTTCCCAAGTGGGGATGATTCTATTCCAAGGAGTATTTGGCAACTGCTAGTTTTTCATTCTCTTGGCTCTGGGTGGGGTGGGGTGGAGTATGGTACTGACATCTAGTGGTGAAGGTGAGGAATGCAGCTAACCTCCTGTCCTGGGCTCAGGACTGGCACCCAAAGCAAAGATGCCCAAATTGTCAACAGTGCTGAGGTTGAGAAGCCAGTTCCGGAGAAAGTAGAATTATGCTATCTCAAATATTAACTCACAAATATAAGGAGTCTACACTGAATAGGTAAATCTTGGCAATACTATTGCTGTGCTCATAGAATAAAATCACAAATGCAATATATTTGAACTTCAATATAAGGGAAGAGAACTTGGTATGTGAATGTTTACATACCAGAGAGATCAGAGACACATTCCATTCTCTACCAATGCTTTGTAAAATTCTACACGTGACACTAATTATTCTAAAAATAGAAGAAGTTAGAGAAACCATGAAATAGTACAAATAAATTAGCACTAATTTTGGTATTACCTGAGAATGTGTTATCACATGAAGTGTTTCCCTCAAGCTTTATTAAAGTATAATTGACGAATGAGAACCGTATACATTTATTGTGTACAAAATGATGTTTTGATATATGCATACATTGTGAAATGATAAATCAAGCTAATATACCCACAACCTCTATCTTTTTTGGGGTAAGAAGATTTAAGATCTAATCTCTTAGCAATTTCTAATTTTACAATACCTGGCTGTTAACTACATTTACCACGCAGATCTCTGGAACTTATCCATTTTGTCTAACTGAAACTTTGTACCCTTTAACCAACATCTCACTTTTCCCCTCCAAAAGAAATATTTTAAATACCTAATATTATTAGGTAATGTTCGATGTATACAAAATATGCATAAACAATTAATTATGTGCAAATGTATCATACATGTGGATATTATGCATATGATAACATAAGTATATGTAAATAATGATGCAGTAGAGGAATACCCATAAACCACCACCCAACTTATGAATGAGAGCCTTTTCGATACTGTGGGCTCATTCCAAATCCTACCCCTGCTTCTCCCCAAGAGTAACACTTCTTAAATCTGAGCTTTATCATTCTCTTGCCTTTAAAAAACAGTGACATCATATGTACATATCCCTAAATTATACGGAGTTTATACCTGATCATGATGATAGAATTGCTTTTCTTTGCTATATAAAAATGGCTTCATAATGGAGGCAGTCACTCATTTTGCACTCAGCATTTCTCATTTTATCACATGTACTTTGTTCATGTTATTGCTGTATAATATTCCTTTGAATAATTATTCCAAAATTTATTTTGTATGCCTATCTATGATGTATACATTTGTATTTACTATTGGCTAATTTGTGTGTTCACTCCAGAATTCAGAAGTATCCTCCTATATACCAGAATGCAACTGTGTTTGTAGACAGGGCCTTAAAGAGGTTATTAAGGTAGAATGAGGCCATGATGGTGAGGAGGAAGTTTAGATGCACAGAGGCAGCAGGGTGTACATTTAAAGAGGGAAGAGCATGTGGACACAGCTCCAAGGTCACTATCACTATTTGTAGGCTGAAGAGAGAGGCCGTAGAGCCACACCTGCCCACAAAGGAGGCTGGCCTCCCGTGGCAGGAGCATGTGCACCTCACATCTCGGAACAGGAATTCAGAGACACCTGAGTGGGGCCAGGCTCAGACATTCTTTTCTTAACACCCTCTAGTAAGAACTATGAAGGAGTTGTGGCAGAACTAAATCCCTTTCAAGGAAATGGCCCTCCCACTAGGGCCCACCCCTTAAAGGCTCTTCACCATCTCCCATCACCATCTCAAGTCCAATTCGGGAAACTTCGGGGGACAAATTGCATTCAAACCATAGCAATAAGCCTGTGGCAATCCAGCAATCATTCGGTATGACTGATCTTTTCTCACTGGCTGCTCCGCCTACTCTACTCCAGGACTGGGAATTGAACCCAGAGGTGCTCTACCACTGAGCTACTTCCCCAGCCATTTTATTTTATTTTACGGTACTTTATTTTGGACAGGGTCTTGATAAGTTGTCAGGGCTGGCCTCCAATTTGCAATTCTCCTATCTCAGCCTCCAGAGTTGCAAGGATTATAAATGTCTGGCTCCAGGCCTGGCTCACTAACTGCTTTTAATTGGATGACCTAGGATATCCTAGTCAAATCCAAATGCCAGGTCATCCATTTCAAATCTATTGTAATTTTAAAAAAATATTTATTTAGTTAATTCATTTTTATTGGTGCATATTAATTATACAGAGCAGTAGGTATCGTGTGGCACATTTGTACATACGGATAACATAATTTGGTCAGTTTTACTCCCTAATTCCTCCCTTCCTTTCCCCTCCTTCCTCCTGCTTATTTATTCCCTGCCTCTGCCCTGATAGTTGATGATTTTCCTTTCACGGCTTTCATTACATACCTTTTTTTCCCCTCTCTAGCTTCCACAAATGAGAAAACAAATGACACTTGTCTGTGTCTGGCTTATTTTGCTTCCTATGATGCTCTCTGGTTCCATCCATTTTCCTGCAAATGGCACAATTTCATTTTTCTTTGTGGTTGAATAAAACTCCATTGCATATGTAAACCACGTTTTCTTTATCCATTCATCTGTTGACTGGCACCTAGGTAGATTCAATAACTTGGCTATTGTGCATTGAGCTGCAGTCTGTGGGCATGCATGTATCTCTAAAGTATGCTGGCTTTTAATTATTTTGTATAAGTACCCAGGAGTAGGACAGCTGGGTCCTATGGTAGTTCCATTTTTAGTTTTCTGAGGAACCTCCATACTGATTTCCATAGTGACTGTACTAATTTACATTTCCACCAACCGTGGGAATTCTGTTTCTCAATATCCTTTCCAGCATTCCCTGTTATTTGTGTTCTTGATGATTGCCAATCTAACCAGAGTGAGATGGAATCTCACTGTAGTTTTGATTTGCATTTCCCTGCTGGCTAAAGATGTTGAGCAATTTTTCATATGATTTTTGAGGAATTTTTGTGTAGTTCATTTGCCCATTTATCAAACAGATTTTTTTCATGTGAGTTTTTAGAATTCTTTACATATTCTGGATACTAATCCTCTATTGGAAGAATGACTGGCATCAGTTTTCTCTCATTCTCTTCATGTTATTTCTTTCACTGAGCAGAACCTTTTAAATGTGATGCTGTCCTGTTTATTGATTCGTTGTTTTATTTCCTGAGCTGTAGGAGCTGTATTCAGGGAGCCATTGCCTGTGCCTGTATGTTGGAGGGTTTCCCCTCTGTTCTCCTCTAGCAGCTGCATAGTTTCTGGTCTTACACCCAGGTCTTTGCTCCATTTTGATATGACTTTTGTACAGGGTGAAAGACAGGGATCTTTTACATATAGATATCCAGTTTCCCCAGCACCATGTGCTGAAGAGTGTTTTTTCTCCAACACACATTTTTGGCTCACTGATTGTGTTAAGGCTCTTATAACACAATCATTTCACCTCAACCTTTGCGGAAATAATTTGTTTTACCTTCTGGTGTGGGCTGGGGGCGCTACATACAAACGGGGGACCACTTTTAATTCCTTTAAAGCACTCAGCTCAGTGTGTGAGTCTTGGGTTCACCTTTCAGAGTTTGCACTGAGCTCAGAGAATGTGGATTGGTTTCCATTTCACCTTTCAGTGCTCTCAGTTTCTGCTTCGCAGACTTTGAAAGTCAGCCTGTAGGTTTAGGATTGTTGTGTCTTCTCAGTGAACTGAGATGAAGGCCCTCTCGCTTCAGGGATGTGCTTTGTTCTGAAGCCCACTTCGTCTGCTGTTGATACAGCCACTCCAACTTTCCGCTGGCTTCAGTTTGCGAAATATGTTTTCCCACCCTTTGTACTATTAACCTATTCATGTCTTTAATGTCAGTGTCTTGTAGACAGCATTTGTTTCTTGCCTTTTAAAGAATTAGTCTAATCTAACCATTTCTTTTAATTAAAGGTAATATAGTTAGTTTCATTGTGTGGAATTCAGACAGAAAGTGCCTAAAAAAATCCCCAAATGAAAAGTTTTGTTAGCATTATTGAGATAATAATTTATTAATAATTAATTAGAGATATTAAAATACTAAATTAGGGACTGGAGAGGTGGCCCAGCAGTAGAGTGCTTGCCTGGCATGTGCAAGGACTGGGGTTTGAAACCTGTCAACACAAACACAGCTAAGTGGAAGAAAAATAAAAACTGAATTAAAAAAATTTTCTCTAAGAAAAAAACAAAATTAATAAACTATCAAATTTCTAAATGTTGTTTTGCACATGATAGGTACTCAAAATGGTATTTATTGCATAAGTAGCAGAAACTAGAATTACCTGGATTCAGGAATATACATTTATTGAATGTTTACTATTTGCTAAACCCTGAATCAGATGCAGCCTAGAAGAAACACAGAAAATGTTCTGCTAACTTGAGCCATTGCACCCTTTCTTTGCAATTTTCATTCTGAAATGATAGATAGAAATGGGAGTGAGCCTAGAAATCAACTTAGACGATAATTTGTGACTGTCTTTTTAATTAACTATGATAATGTTTGTCCCGATTTTGCGTGTGATTAATAGCTGGATGTGTTTTTTTATTAAGAGTTGAGTAGTTTTACAATCATAAATGCATATAAAGTATCAATATGATATGCATTTGATCGTAAACCATAGTTACCCCAATATTGCTTACACCCCAGTCTTGATTCTTCTATATTGTGCTCCTATTATGTAAAAGATTGTGAATTTTACAGAATTAAATGATTGTATACATAATCTTTGACTTCTCAGGGGGGTAAAGAGTATGCTACATTGTTGGTTGTCTTCCTAGATCTTCCCTGTCCCATCCCCCTGCCTCTTCCTCCCCACTCCCCACCTGCCTGAAAATGGTTCCCTTAGATTATGGGTTGCTAGATTATGAATAAATACTGAAAATTGACTAAGAAAATTGGCATCAACTTCTCCCTGCTCCTATCGGATGCTACAGTGGACAGCAAAGCCCTCTGATAATTCAGTGCAACTGAAATAGCCCACAAGGATTCAGAGCACAGAAGGCTGTTAGGGTCCCTGCTCAGTCACTGCTTGTCTCTGACATTTGAAGTAGATTCAAGTTCCAGTGTAACAACTTCAAAGCAGACATGTCCTAGCTCCTATTCCATTAAAACACTTAGAAAACCCAGGATGATGTGAAATATATTTTTAAGGAGAGAAAGGATCCTAGATTATTTATTAGCAACTTTCTAACAAATATGTGTTATGGAAAATTTAAAAGATGCTCAAAAGTGGAGGGAAGATACGATAAATCCCTGTGTTCTCATGGAAAAACGTTTAGCCAACTGTATTTTACCTGCTTCCCAGACTACCGTGTTTTTTCCTTTCATTTCCTGAAACAGTTTAAAGACAATTATGGATTGATCAGATCATTAAACTCATAAAGACTTCAGTATGTTAAGTAAATCTTAAAAAAATACATATGCTAATCCTTTTTTAGTACCACAAACTCCTCACTAGCTTAGGAAAGTAGGTTAATGATTTATCCAAGGCCATATGATTAAGTAGCAGAACTAGGGCGAGAGTTTCAGTATTCCCAATATTTAATCTTCTATTTTTTTCCCTATAACATGTTACCTCTGAAAATTACCTATTTATTGGATCTCTTAGTATATCTGAGCTGCTATAACAAAAATTCCACAAACTGGATATCTAATGAACAACAGAAATTTCTTTCTTTATGACTCAGGAAGCTGGGAAGTACAAGATCAAGGTTCCAGTGGATTTGGTGACTGGCAAGATGGCACCTTTCAGCTGTGTCCCCACATGGTAGAAAAGGCACACAAGCCCCTTGGCACCTATTTTGTAAGACCTGTTACCATTCCTGAGAGTTATACCCTCATGACCATACTCCACCTCTTAACACAAGAGGCTGTGTTTATATATTTGGGTATTTGGGGGGGGGGAACATAAATGTTCAGACAATAGCACTATCTGAAAGGGAAAAAAAGTGCAATTAGATTGTCTGCAAGTATCTTAAGTCAGAACCAGGAGATATTAAAAATGCATATTCCTGAGCCCCAACCCCAGAGGACCTAATTCTTCAGGGACGGTGTGGAGTAAGCAATGTGTTGGAGCCAATATATCAGTTCTTGAGAGCCAACTATTACATTTCAAGGAATTTTTGTGAGCCAATGACTAAAAGTCATTAAAAATTAGATTGTATAAAGATATAATTGCATAAATAACATTCAAAACAAAGGTATAATAAATATTCAAAACTCAGCATTGCCTACTAACTTTGCCGCACTATACTGTTACTTGTGCTCTTGAGGTCAAGTCTATCACATCTGCATGCTGGAAGTACTATCTACGGCCCACAACTCTGCATTTCTTCTAACTCCACATTCAGGGTAGCTCGAAACCACCATGTGGGAGTATTTGTAGTTTATATCACGGAAATTTACAAAGATAAGCTACACTTTATCTGTTGCTTTGTTGGTTGTCTAGATAATGTTGGAGAAAAATGTTAATAGTGTAGATTAAACTTAAAGTGTGTCATGCCTGTGGCTATTACATTATGAATAGCTTTAGAAAATTGTGGAAATATTCCTCTAATATTCAAAAAGTATTATCAAATTCAGCAAATAAGTCTCTCACATTAGTACATAGTATAAGATTAATAAATGATGTTTCACTGTTTTATGCATCAGTTTAACTACTAAACAATATATATATATATATATATAAACTTTTTTTCCTTTTTTTGGTACCAGCGATTGAACCTAGAGGCACTTGAGCACTGAGCCACATCCTCAGCTCCATTTTGTTTTTTTATTTTGAGCCAGGATCTTGCTAAGTTGCTTAGGGCCTTGCTAAGTGGCTGAGGCTGGCTTTGAGCTTAAGATCCTCCTGCTTCAGCCTCCTGGGCCTCTGGGATTACAGACGTAGCAATATCATTTTGAAACTGCATTCATTCATCAGTTGCATGCATAGGTTGACTATGTTTACAGCCATAGATAACAAGAGTTCAACAAAAATGACAAAAATATGCTGCAGGAAGCCATTAGCTTTGTGAAATTTGTAATAAATAATATTGGATAATGTATTATTATTTGTAAATGTTTTATGCATCCTTTTATCAGAAAAATATCAAAATATATAATGTACTTGTGAATGTATAGAATGTTTACATTTGTTTGGGGGATGTTGGTTGTAAACATTTTTCACCAAATATCTGAGAGAAACCCTTGAAACTGCATTTTAAATGACCACCTCAGATATTCTTGGGCACCCTGAATTTGGAGAATCACTGTTTCAGACACTAAGCAAAAAGATCAGGATCACTTAATTTAGTCTCTAAAAATTTCTTCTTGATTTTTACTGAAAAAAAAAATGCAGAATGTGTTCTTTCAAATATGAAGGTCATTTGTTTTTAAATTTAAAGTTTACAAAGTTTTATAGAAGTCTAATGAATAGATGATAAATGGCAAATATTTAGAATATGCAACTTGCTAAATTTTGATATATTATACACTTGTGAAACCGTCACCCCAAGCAACATTGTGAGCATATTCATCACCCCTGAAATTTTCCTATGTCCTCTTATAATTATTCCTTTCCATCCTCTCTGTCTACCCCATACCCAGGCAACCCCTGATCTGGTTTCTGTTACTACATATTAATTTGCATTTTCTAGAATTTTATATAAATGATTTTATGAAGTATATACTCTTTCTGGTGTAGATTTTTTTCACTCAGCAGAGTTGCTTCAAGATTCATTTATGCCACTGAGTGTCTGAATAGTTCACTTCTTTTTTTTATACCATGTTTTCTTTATTCATTCAGTTGCTGATGGCATTTGAGCTATTTTCAGCTTTTGTTTATTACAAATAATGCTACTATGAGCATTTTCATACATATTTTTGAATGGATATTTATTTTCCTTTTTCTTAGATCAATACCTAGGAGTGGAGCGACTGGATAATGTGGTTGAATAGTTCAGTTTTTTATGAAACTGCCAAATTATTTTCCAGAGTAGCGGAGATCAATTTCTTTTTCTTTTCTGTTTTCTTCACTCCCTCCCTCCTACTTTTCTCCCTTTCTCCCTTTCTTCCCTCCTGGTGGTGAGAAGTTCTGACATTGCTTCAACATGTGAGTGCTCCAAGCAAGCCGCTCATGCAATACACCTCAATTTATATTCTTGAAATAACTACCTAACATTGATCTAGTGGGAGTCGGAAGAAGCTATTTTATAGCAATGAACATTGCAAGGTGTTAGAGTCACTTCATTTTCCTCATTGGCTGATGATGAATTTGTTTGAATTTATTTTCCATTTTTCTGCAGTTCTTGTTTGCATTTTCATGATTTTCTGAAACCGACAATGTCTTAGGAAGTATAGGAAAGAAGTTTACATTATAAATAATAAAAAATGTGTTCACTTCAGTAAGCATTATGCCACATGCTACATTTGATTTCAGAATTTCAGTTGGAGGCAACTAATTGCTATTTAGCACATACATATGAATTACTGAAATACTCAACTGAGGTGTGTGTGTGTGTGTGTGTGTGTGTGTGTATGTTTGCCAAGTCCAGAATGTCTATTTCAAAAATGTCTGTTTTAAATGTGGCAAGACCAATTACATCTTACTCAGGCTAACTGAGGCTGTATTTCCAATTTATTTTAGTGGTAGGTTAGTCTCTTCTTGATTGTTGCTCTGAGAGGTTACCTATCCCCTTATTTTATCTGGGTCTGAGTAGTGCCTTTGAAGAGAGAATCCAAAAGCTAAGACCAGGTATGCTATTATTATAGCAGACTGTCCAAAACCCCTAATCTAAAATAGCATAGCTACAGTCAACCTGCAGCTAATTGTAAGTAGAAATTCAGAGCTGAATCAGGACATCTGGAAGGACCTGAGCACAAGGGAACTCTGACTAGGAAACATTTTCCTGTGTATGCGTGATACCTTCTAGTATCTAAATGACTTCAAGAAACAGTGTTACTGCCCAAATTTTCTTGGAATAAGTTGGTTGGTGGCACAAGACTAGTGAGAATGAACTTAAATAATGCCAACACTTTCTGGAATTGTTTGGATGGATTTTCCAGAAGGGTGAGGCTCTGGCAGTCTCTTCCTTTTCTGGAGAAAGAAGCCAAGAGTGAATAGAAGGATGCCCAATTCTTTGACAAATGTGCAGTTTGGTATTATTAAATTATTTATTTTGTTATTTTATCTATTGTCACCATATTACTCTGAAAGCACAGAGCTGTATATAAAGCAATGAGAGTTTAATATTTTCTCCTTTTTCCTGGGCACTGTGTTCCAAATTGTGGCAGGAGTTATGTAAGTCTTCAAAAAGCTCTTTATCAGTGAAGGAGCAATCTGTCTTTCTCTGCCCAATCAAGATAAAAGCTGTATCTGAAAGGGAAGCCCTGTTTATAGATCCTGAGACTGGTTGTCTTCCAAGATTCTGGTTAAAAAAAGAAGAAGAAATATTATAAAGAAGTCTGGGCTCTGCAGAAGGGAAAAGAAACAAAGGCTGCTCTATCCAGTTATGTAAACACTGCTGGTATGACTTTAGTTGTTGGTTCAAGAATTTGAGAATGCATTGACAACACAGATTATCACCTCCAAGTACAAAATGTGGTATGCAATGACTACATCAGAGAGCAAACCCTGACTCAGACTCATTAATTAAAATCTTGTTTAACTGTGTGTTGTAATAAGTCGTCCCCTGGTATGAGTGGGGAATGGTTCCAGGACACCATGCAGATACCCAAATCCCAGGTGCCCAAGACCCTGATATCTAATGGTGGAGTGTTTGCTTTGAACCTACACACACCCTCCTGTGTAGTTTAAATCATGTTCGGATGACTTATGTTACCTAACACAAAGTTACTATGTAATTGAGGTTATATTGTATTGTTTAGGAGATAACAAAAGTCTGCACATGTTCAGCACAGACACATTTAAAAAAGACTTTTTTTTTTCCATCTGAGATTATCTGTGCCCAGGGAGGTAGAGCTCACAGGTAAGAAAGGTCAACTGTCCTTTGTCTTACTTTCTAGTAGCTCTGGTCAGGTCATATTCAGAACATAAAAGAGCGCATGTGGGATCACAGAGCACTTGATTGGGAATCAGGTTGGCTGAATCACCTTTCTGGATTGACGTTGTTCTCAAGAGGAGAGTATGGAATGGCCAATGGTTCCCAGATTTTCCACCATAAAGAACCTGTTTTATTATTTTTGCCCTGTAGATACATTTGGAAAGATTTTATTAGTTATCTAAATTCCTTTTCTCTGGATGTGAGGTTTGGAAAGCCCAGGGGGTGTCTGCAGGGAGAGGAAGCTGGCCTGTGACCTCTTAGAGCTGTGGCAAGTAGGCTAGTGTACTTATGGCTTAGATCAGCGGCTGAACACTGTGAAAGTCAAATCTTTAATAACACAATGATGCTGCAGCTGGCCCTGCTGCTGATACTAACTATTCTTCTACTCTATAGTAGGTTGGCTTTTCTGGGAGTCCCACTCACTGTGCCCAAAGCAATACATCATTCTTTGGTTTCAGGATGTTGTTGTAGAGTTAAGGGGGTGTAGGAGTGGGCAGCAGGAGTTTGGGGGCAGAGACGGCACTATATTTCAGTTATAGAGGACTATGCTAATTTTTCCTGGCTGTCAAGATATCAAATTGTACTGAAGGTGTGGGGAAGTGACACTGGAGACAAACCCAGAACATATCAGAGCCCAGGTCTGATAGTCCAGGCCTCAAACCAGTTTGCTTCTGGAGGAGGAATCAGACCCGCAGAAAATCAAGCCAATCATCACAACCGCCTATGAGAAGAAGGAGCCCAGAGAGGAGCAGCTGGTAGTAGGTGGAGACTCAGGGCCGGTCCAGACTGGCTGAGCACACCCTGCTTTCCGTGGGGCTGTGGTTCCCAGCAGATGGCCAGAGCTTTAAAAAACCTCAGGGCTTGCATCTGCAGGTGAAAGGTGTTGACAGTCTGTAACAGCAGGGGTGGAAAAGGAAGGACCCCAGAGGGCTCCCCCCACCCCCATTGTATTAATGTTATTTTTCTCTTTCACCTCTGGTCCATTCAGATTTTAACCTAAGATTTACCATTTTCAAAGGCATATAATAAATTGACTGTATTGCTGATATGGTTGTCATGCTAAAAGTAAACAGGAAAAGTGAATATATAGTTACTCATGTGCTGTTCACTTCCTCCTGGCTGCTTCATTCTGGCTGTTGTGGTTTCTGGGCCTAGACTGATGGCATGCTGGACAGGGTCAACATTCACATCCCAGAATCTCCTATGATGGCAGCAGCAGCCTAACAACTTGGGGCCACTGTGAAATGTCAATCTAACTATCCAGGTTTTTATGATTCTAGTGAAAAACCAGAGAATCCCTAATATTTAGATATCTTATGCAATCTTTTCTATTGGGCAAACAAACCTTTTCTATTAGACTTCTGAAATACTGATACTGGCTCAGTCTACTGTCAGAAGAAACTTCATGACCAGCCGGTGACTGCTACAGAATTTTATGCTCACAGCTATCACCTTCTGAAGCTATCTGGCTCCGACATCTCATTTCCTGGTTCTCCAGTCTTATGTTTCTTCCCATTTTCCTTTATGGAATTCTTTCTTCCATCCTGAGAACTTGAATGTCCTTCTGATTGCTCTCCCAGCCACCTTTTCTTATTGTATATACTCTCGCCAGTTGATCTTTTCATTCTTGTTATTTAGACAATGGCATTTTGTTTTAAAGAGAGAGGGACGGTGAGAGAGGGGAGAGAGAGAGAGAGAAAAAACAATTTTCATTTAGTTTTTTATGTGGCTTTCATTGCTCCAAGACTTTGTTGTGTACGTGGTGCTGGGGTTTGAACTCACATACTCGTGCAAGCTGGGCAATTGCCATAACTGCTGAGCCACCTCTCCAGCCCAGACAATGACATTTTTGAACAAGGAGAACTACACATTCTCTCTACTTCTCTAGCCCAGGTGTTTTCCAAGTTCTAGATCTCTCTAATTTATAACCAGTCTTCTCCTCTGGGGTGTCCCTCTGATAAAGGCTCAGCCATTTTTCATATTTATTTTACTGTTGACTTAAACCAATCATTACATATCTTCCTACCCCCTCCTACAGGAAGCATCTTTGACCTCCCTTTTAGGGCATCATGGGGGAACCTCATGTAGATGGGCTCTGAGTACAATTAGGGCTTTCCCAGCAAAAGAGAAGTACTAATTAGTCAACTAAAAGTATCTGTTCATACCCACACATTCCCATCCCACTAAAATTCAAATAAATAGTCTTTATCTGGAAGTCAGGGTTCCCAGTAATCTAGACTTGGGCCCTTCTAGACTCTTACCCTTTCTGAATGTCCCCTACATTCTGGTCTTTTTGGATCCTCTTTTCTTATGGCCTTTCCCATCTCTGCCTCCCTGGTCATGCATAACCTACTGGGTCCTATTCTTCTTTTTTTCTGCCCGTCTACTCACCTTTCAAGAACTCTCCCAAAATCCACTCCCAACACAAAGCCATCTATGAGCAATTCAGAGATCCACCTTCCTTTTTCCCCACCTTGTACCCCTAAAATACTAGGTTTGCCCTTTTCTACTGGATTTTAGCTTCCTCGATAAGGACTCCGCTTAGTCACTTTTGTTGTTCCCACAGTGCCTGGCACACAGTAACTGCCTAACTTACTGTTGGAGATGAGTAATGATTTGACTAAAACATTCTCTGCTTGTGTTTACAGCAAAGCCCAGCATATCTCATGAAGCCAGGGATGCTAGCATCCTTTGGTTTGAAGGCAGTTTCCCCTTCACTGCCTGTGCGTGGTGGTGCAGATGAAGCCCTCTGCGCACAGGGCTTACAAAAATGAACACAGAAGGAAGCACCCTTGCTCCTGCCATTGGCAAAGCCTGCTTTCCACATCAATATCCTAGGGCAGACCTATTGATTCTCACTGTACTTGTCCTCCCCTCCCCAGGCTGTTGTCACTGTCCAGTGTCAACATTTTATATAGTTGGTCTTCTATTCTAATATCCTTGAGTACACCTTTATGCATCCTGTTTCTACTGTTGATAATAAAGATTCTTACAGTAATGTGTGTCATTGAAACATATTCTTTTATTAATGGAGGCCTTTCCATTGTGAATATTTATAGGACTGAAAGGGTACAAAGTGATTTGAAAGTGGGACAGGACTTTGCAGATATTGACTTAAATAATAAATGATCCTTTTTAAAAAGTTTTTAGAAATGCTCAGAAAGATGATAAGAATTCAAGATATTCTATTCACCAGAGTTAAAAAACTTAAAGCAGGAATAAAATTTAGAGGACCCCTTCACTAACTATTAAGATTTGTTTTCTCAAATGGGAAAAGCAGCATTCATAAATTAAGGTCTGGATGAGATAGATATGAGCATTCATGTATTAATGCAAATAGTGTAGTAAGGAAAGACACTGTTTTGAGCAGATCTGTGCTTAGATATTTGAATTTTGTGTCAGGGTCACGAGGACCATGTGTGGATTGGCTGCTGGTGCTCCACTCTTCTTGCTTTTGTGTAGGTCCTTCTGTAACTCTTTGGTTTTCTCCTATAGATAGAATGGCTGGGAATGCTGGGTACCTAGGAGAATGGAAAGCACCAGACATTCTAGATGGCTTTTGTGTGGGATCTCAGCTTTGCTGCTAGAGCTGTTAACTTGAGAATGTCTCCTGTCACCTATTATGCAGAGAGAGCTTGGGTGCAATGCAAGATGCATATTCTCTTACTTCAGTCCTTGTCCTGAATTCATCTGGAAAGAAAAGGCAGGAATGATCGATCGGGGGTAAACTTGAAAATGGTGTGAAATGGTTAATTTTGATGTTGTATGCTTAAAGATATTAATGTCAAATATCCTGTATTCAGTCAACAAAATCATTGAGTCCCTACTGTTTTCCAGTGCTGTTGAATGTATCTTCCCTCCCTTAGAAATAGAAAGCTTATCTGAGTAAAATGTTTTACTCACTTTAAATGAAATCTTATTTTTTTTCCTTTTTAAAGAGAAAGAATCATTTTATTTAATTTTTCATCTGGCCTTGTTTCTCCAACATTTAGTTGTGTGTGTAGTGCTGGGGTTCAAAACCCAGGTCCTCATGCATGCCAGGCAAACATTCCAACTGCTGGGCTATGGCTCCAGTCTCCTAAATGAAAGTTTATTTGAAAATGTTTCATACTTTTGAGCTCCTTAAGCAGACTGCATGGCAGATAATTAGGTCCTGTCTTAGTGACTTAGCACCTGCAATAGGGCGCTGTGGTCAGTCTCTGAGCTTGAGTACCACAGATCCCTTCCATCTAAAGGCCTGCCTCTGAACACATAGCACATTTGCTCTGAGCTAAGAAATTAGATAACTCTGAGTAGTAGAATTGCACTTACAGAAAGAGTCACCATGACTTGAGTGAGTGTTGTAGAAATTAAGGCCTCTAATTTTTCATGAATATGTCACAACTGCTGGTTTAGCCCCTGGGTGACTCTGGGTCAAGGTTCTCAAGGATCCTGGTAAGGCTGAGAAGTCCAAACTTGAACTGGGTGAACTATTTCTGAACTTAAAATTTAATTGCTATGAAGTATCTATTTGAAGCAAGTTATTTAAAATTAAATATAACATGCATATTTTGCATTTTATAAATTTTTAAATTTGCCATTTTATGCATTATTTTGGAATCTATTTTTATAGGGACAAGCTTTTCTCCCAGGGGATAAAACATTACTCTGGTATCATAGCTTTGCTTATTTCTAAAACTTTCTATGTACCATACATATCACTAGTGCCATATTTAGGCACCTCCATTATGTCCTTGGAAAATCAAATAATATAGGAATTTGATAAAAATGATTTAGGAATCATATTTATGAAAAATGTTTAACCACACAGTGCTGTTACTACAAGCTAAACTCCATGTGGAAAACTTTTCTTTCTTTTGTAGTAGGTCATTCTGGCCCTTGGTCTTTGGGGTCTATAGGATCCCACCCTTCTACTGGTTTTATTGCTCAATTCTGCTGGGCATTTTAAAGAAATGGGAACTGCAGATAAATGCTGCTTATTCTTTCTCCTTCAGACACTGCTGATTATCCTGACGATGGAGATGAAATACAACTCCGACACAGCCTGGTAATGCTGGCTCCCAGTGGAATAATCCAGAGGCTATAACAGATCTACTTTCTTTCTGGTTAGTACATCCAGAAAAAAATATATCTTTTCTCAATTATGATGTTATTTAGTTTCATAGCTTTATTGCTTTTTCAATTCTAGTTTTTCACATCTTTTATTGTATCCAAATAGAAAAGGGTTGGAAGTAGAAGCTCCAGGTACCTTTCTGTGTTAAGTCCCTAAAGGAAATGTCATCATATCCTGAAACCATGTCCCTCTTTAAGAGAAAGAGAGACAGTTGTAGCCACAGGTGACTCCCTCACTTTCCCCAAAATGGTCCATGTAGCCTAGAATGGGAGACTGACAGCTTATGTCTGTGATGGGCCATGGCAGGCCATACTCAGATTTTTTGGCTGGTTTCCCGAACCAGATTCCATGCTTCACCCTATTATGTAATTGTGGAGACATCACTGATTTGGAGAGATGGAGATAGTTCAGGAGAAAAAAAATCAATACTTTAGCAACCTATCACAACTTGGGGGTGTGGGAATGTTTTTGTGGCAGTTGGTTGGCTCCGAAGCGGTCACTTGGCTATTCAAAGAGTGCTTGGTTGTGACAGCACTGACATTTACATAACTTATAACTAACCCCAGCCTCTAAGTGGTGCTGTCCTACTGAAAATGGGGATCGTCATATGATCTGCTTTATGAGGTTGCTAGGAGATAGTGTTGGATGAACTTGGCCAATGACTTGTGCCTACATATACAGATGGATGGATGCTGTGTTAATCACTTGTTACCTCCATCACCAGGCAGTGTTTTGGGGCAGTAACAGAGCAGACATTATATATTTTATTCATTTGGTAAACACCTATTTCTTCCCTCTTACCCAAATCACAACTGAGTTGCTGTGGGGAGGACAGTAGGTCACAAGGCTGAATTAACTCACTTGAAGTGTGGGGGTAGGGACAGAGTCACCTGGGAAAGTGGTAGGAAGCCAGACTTGGCCTAAGGATGCTTCCTGAATAGGTGCTTAATGGGAATCCAGCTGCTCTCAGACCCTGCCTATTGCTTCAGACCTACTACCTTGTGCCCACATAAAAATTTGGTGTCCTGGAATCTCTGGAAGGAGGACTTTGAGCATTCTGATGGCCAGGCAGAAGGAGCTCTACACCAGGCATCATAGGATTCAGTTTCCAGCTGTGGTTCTGCCATCCTTCAGCAATGGGGCTACAGCAAATTGCTTGGCTGCATCCCTAGGTGGTGACAACCTCTTCCAGGCTACCGCTGACTGAGTCCCCTTCAATTATACTGAGAATTGGGGATCACAATACTCCCCAGGGCATTTGTGGAGCCGTCACAAATGACAGGTGACCCGTGGAGGCGAAAGCGCACGTGTTGAGGACGTGGTGGGATCTTTTACTGTTCACTACTCTGCTTGCTCTCCATCCATTGTTTTCTCCTTCCTCTCCTTCTTCTCTCCGAGGGGTCCCAGGGGCCGCCAGTGGCCCCTGCAGACTACACTAACCCATAGTGGAGGTTTCTCAGTTTAAGGAGTTTCTGACCTTTGCTGTAAATCAAAGTTCTCTAATGCAGACCTTATAATTGACCAGCGTAGCGAAGACAGCGACTGCAGAATTGACTCTTCCAAATGCAATTTACCTGGTTTATAAACGCAAGACGAAAGCGGGGGTTACAGCTTCTCACTAACGGCAAAGGAAACAGTAGTTAGTGGGATCTGGGGAACTGAAAGATGAAGGACCCCATACTTAAGAGACTGGAGAGCCACCTCTCTCCTAGGACAAGGGCCATGCCACAACGTCCAAGTCTTTTCCCTCAACTTCTCCCGATCTCAGTGACCAGTCTCGCGCAAAACTGTTCCCCTTCGGGGACCCTGGTCTCCAACATGGACCTTGCAGAATCACAAGCCTCAGCTAGGGCGCCCCGCTCCGAAGGGGCGCAGGGACGCACTGCAGAGGAGTTGTGGGGGACGCGGGTGGGCGCATCTAGGCGCGATCCCAGCAGGGTAGCTGCCACCGCGCGGGCTCGCGGGCCCGGCCGGCTCCCAACCGGCGGCGGGCGCTGGGGCTTGGCGGCGGTTCAGCCCGCCCGCCGCCGCTCCCCGCCCCCCGGGTCCCTGGAGGCTCGGCGGTTGCCGAGCGGGAGGTGGAGCCGAGCCCGCGGCCGCGGCGCAGGAGGGAAAGTTCGGCAGCAGCAGGCGCAGCAGGAGCTTGGGCTGAGCAACCCGGAGGGCGCCTCGGGGTGAGTTGGTCCCCTCCCCAGCCTGTCGAGTGTGTCGCGCCGCGCGGGGGCGTCGGTGCCTCTAGTCCATCCGCGCAGCCCCGCGTGGCGCGCCCCAGCCTGCGACCTCGGAATGGCTCATCAGCGGGGAGGACCGTGCCGCGCCAGTTGCTGGCCGGCGGGGGCACTGAGGGCTGGAGCGGGTAGGGGGCTCCGCGCAGTGCAGCGCTCGGTCCGCTCGGTCCGCCGAGGGCGCAGTGTCTTCAGGTGGACGCGGGAGCGTGAGGAGGCTTCCAAGAGCCGGGGTCACTTGGGCGTCGCGGCCCTTTATAGTAGCGCTTGGCTGTTTAATTACTTTCTCGAAACCCCACTAAAAAGTAGCCTTTACACGTGCCCGCGCGACTACTTTGCTGTAATTGTTCTATTATTTTTAATTTTTTGCTATGATGGAGAGGGTGGCCGGTGGGCAGCGCTTTCCTGCCTTGGACCAGGGCCCTGGTAACTCTCAGGATCACCACGATCAGAACCCTGGGTGCCCGGCGACGTGTTTTGTGCTGTAGGTGGAGAGAAGCTATTGGAGAGCATGGTCTTGGGGTGTCTGGAGGGCGGGAGGAGGGGAAGCTGTACTAAGCAAAGGCAAAGTTGTTTGTTTCAGCGACACTTCCTGCACCTGCGCTCCTGTCAGTGTATCTAAACTTATCTTTTCATCGTGAACAGAGACAGAATAGAATGGTGGGAGAGGAAAACAAGTTACATGCAGAAACAGGGAGCCCTGGGAAATACTAATAAATGAAATACTAACAAATGATACAGTGGTTATATTTCGCAAACTCCACTTTTATTTTGCTTTCAAAACCTTGGCATGCTTTTTATTTAAATGTCATAAATACTGTAGATAATAAAGGCAATTAACTGTTGTTTCATATTTCTTTTTACTAGAAATTTAAACTCGATTCTACAGGATTCCCTGTTAACATTATTCATACAAGAAAGTCAAAATTATTGTGTTGCAAAAATGAGCACAAATAATTAAGCCTTGTACGTTGGTCATCTTGCTAATTGGAAGGAGAAAAGTCTTTTGGACTTGGTATAAAAGGTGACTTGAACACATGCAGTAGTGCATAACATCATAGAAGACAATGTGTTGGGCTGCCAGAGTATGCTAGTTCCTGGAAAACAGGAGATGAGCCATATCTATTGTAGGAACCTGGTAAATGTTTAATAATTTCTCTGCATTGAACTCATGCATTATATTACTCCAAAAAATGCAATATGGAAATACTTTAATTCTGTCATCTTTGCATTTCAAATCTCATATCTGTTTGCAGACTGTATTAATGAGGCTCAAAACAAAATCTCAGACTTTTGGATTCACCAATTTATATTATAATGAAGTGAGATTGTGCTGCACTTTTCCAGAGTCATTGGCTCCAAGTTGCTTGTCTCATTTATTAACTGCATTACTTTGGGCAAGGCATTTACCCTTTCCTAGCACTGGTGCCCTGTTTTGTAAAATGCTGATGATACTCTTCTTTTTGCAGAGATGTTTGGCAGAATTAAATAGTCTTTAGGAACTTATCACACAGCCCGGAACACAGTGTGTGCTTTGTAAATGCTGTCTTGTCTTTCCTTATTTTTAGGAATCCTTAATTCTGGAATGTTTCAACATTTTAAAAAAATATACTTGTTTCTTTTATGTGATCTTATTTTCCATCCATCCACCTAGCCTTCCATCCATCTTTATTGAAGAACCTCAGTGGTGCCCTATGTGCATGTTTAAGAGTGAGGAGTTGACATGTTGGGGGTGGTGGTTGGCACTGATTCAGGATTTTCCTGTTGGTTAGAATCTGTCATTGGGTCATATGATGATGAATTGGACTTTCCAACCTTTCTGTTGTCCTAGTTCTGTTTCAAATGTGGTGGTATTCTCTTGAAAAGAAATAACAGTAATCTCCATGAGGCTGCTCATCTCTCCTGTTTACCTGTGTCTCCATGTCCCACTTGGTACCCGGCAGGATGTAAGGGCTTAGAAATGTTAGTTGACTTGAAAGTCAGAATGTTGATGAAGTTATTCTTCAAGTCGCACCTGTCTTTTATATTACTGATGAAAGGACCTCGGGATTATAAATTATAGTCCTGCTATATATTAGGGCTAATAGAGGTATTTAAGAGGTAAAGCTCAGGTAGACTTTATTGCCTATTGATTTTGCCCTCATGATGAAGCAGTCTTATAAAATGTGCAAAGCCAAGATGCAGAGGTAGCTTCACCACTAGGGGCCTCCTCTGCATAGGGAACACGCTGGGCTGTCATTATTACCATTAATCTATCCTTTGAGATAGCAGAGAAATTTTACTTCTTGGTTCTTGGAATACTGTGTGAGAAAAGGGCAGCCTTGTGTAAAAAGCGTTACCAAATGCCTGGAAATAGATGGAGTGGTCTTAAATGATGGATTTCTGTATGGTTTTTGAATAACTTTAGAGCAAACCTTTAAAGACTTAAAGGTGATTTAAGATGGGCTTCTTACTTTGTATATCCTACTATACAAATATTTAAAGTTCTTAAACTGAAAAATAAATCAAATATATGATTTTGATCTAGTATTTTAAAGTTTTTTTGTGTGTTTCTTTTTAGGAGTACTTATTTTTTTATTTTTAATGCATCTAAAATTGTTTTGTGTCTTAAACAGGTATTTATAGCACTAACAATATAATTTGTTTCTCAAGTGATTTTTACCAGGTTGGTTGAAACTCCTGGCATCTTTTTTTTTAAAGGGGGCTACATTAAAATACACCTTTAAAAATATGTTTTATAACATTCAAGATGCATCATTGAAAGGCACCTGTCTTATGTGTGAGCAAGTGAAAAGCCTTCTTATTTATAAATTCTAATTTGAATGAAGTTAGTCAGGCTTGAGATTATTTATTGAACAACTTGAAGGTGTTTTTATTTGCCAGATACAATTTGCAAATTGTATGTATGTAAGCAAATATTATAACTCACAATGTTGCAATATTGTTTGCAAATGAATATGAGAACATCATGTTTTCAGATTTCCAGTGAAATTTAGTTACACTGACAAGTAAAACACCTTTCATCTGTAAAGGAGAATTAACCATAGTTGGAAAAGAGGTTGGCCTGTTGTAGGCCTTACATCTTACCATTGGGTTTCTTGTTTTAGTTAGCAGAATATATCTGAATTCAGAAAATTATCAGACATCCAATTCTAATTGCCACATGGTGGGATTTTAAAACAGGCAATCTGGTTTTTTGCTGTTTTTCCCATCAAGGCCTTTCTTAGAGAGCAGGATAACAGGAATAACTTTTGCATGAAGGTTGTAGATAATTTTGTATTTACTTTTCCCTCTGAGTAAGCTAAGTATTTTGGATTGCTTTTAGGATTTTGTGCATATCAAAGAGTTATGCAGATCCTGTTTACACAAACAAATTCTTTTCTAGAACAGAAAAAGGTTTGCTTTTACCCTCAAAGCCCAGCTAGGGAAGGATATGGCATCTCCCAGCCTCTCCTTCCTCTTCCCACACTGAAGCTGAGCCTCAGACAAAATGATAGGCATAAACCTTTATGCATAACACCATGGTTTTGTTTGGGCTACAGCCCAGAGTAGACTGAGATTATGGATGCCCGAGGTAGGAGGAAATGAATAGGTCTTTATATCTGGGAGCCATTTTTAGGAACCTGCATTTGGGAGGTGCCACCTGGATGGAAATGATGGTAGTTGGCTAGAATTATCAGTGATATGTTTTGAACCTATCACTTAGTGAAACATTGCTTTGCTGCACAGGTAATTTTTGTTGTTGTTTTTAGGTGATGCAAGAGGTAACATTTGGCTATCCTGGGGTCACATCTGCTACTTTATTTTCACACACAAGGGTCATTTGAGTTGGGAAGCAGGAAATGGGGAGGAGGAGGATGTGCATTGTCTATTTATATTGAACTCTAGGGCCAACCTTATTTTTGTGTTCCCAAGGCACCTGGGCACCATTGTTCACTGATGCTTTTGTGAACACCCTCTGTTCTGTTGCTGAAAGGATAGTATTTGATTTAGGTCTTGGGTACCCTCAAAAATGTCTTTCCCCCTCTGTCTCCCCTGTGTTAGACACTTGCTCAAGTGAATGTATTGGTTAATATATGTAAATGGGCTTACTGCCCATGAAGTGCCTTTGTGGCACTAGGTGCCGATTCCCTTGTAATGGACCATTCTACACCAGGGTGCTAAACTAAGTAATCATACAGTAGACTGGATTCATTCCGTTTACCTTCTTGATGGATGCTTGTGTGGCACATTCTGCACAGCTGTGCATGAGGCCATTGTAAAAATGTTTAAAACAGTGCCTGGCACATAGTAAATTCAGGACACACACACACATACACCCACACACAAAAAACTGCTGGTGATGATGACGATGATTGATGGAGTTGCCTTCAGGGTAGGTGATTTTAGTAATCACAATAATCTGGAACAGAAGATTTAGTGACTTTAGTGCTTGTAACAATGTTTGTGAAGGCAACTGATTCATGGAAATTTTCTCATTGAACATCCACTGCAATTCTTCTCTTCCTTTTATTAGAATGGCTTTATTTATAGAGCACTTAGCAAGGTAGCTGGTGCTGAGCTAAGTGTGAGGCATGGACTGTTCTTTTACTCAGCACAGCCACCTTAAGCAGTATGCATAATTATTATCTGCATTCAACAGATAGGAAAACCAAGACTTAGGAGGTACATTATTTGCCCAAGGTCAGCTAGTTAGTCGTGGAGCTGGGCCTTTTAGTTCATGTCTGCTTGGCTCCCACGCATAGCCTCTTTGCTATTTTTCTCCAGCATAAACTTGTTAAATTGGCAGCTGGAAAAATATATTATAGTTCTGAAGGTTGAAAAAACATGAAAACACTGATTTTCCTTAGATTATTGTATTTATGTTTATTTCTGGGCACAACAGAGCAAGATAAGAAATGCATTTTTATCAGTGGGTCTCCTTCAACACATTTTATTTTGTGGGTTTGTCTATGTACTTTTTTTTAGTAGCTCAAAATATAATGTAGAATGACATATCAGTGCAACATTTAACTTCTTATCAAGGCTCTTTGCAGGATAAGTAGAATATATGAACAAAATCAAGAGTGTGGATTGCAGAATATTAAGGTGTTGGGGTGGAGTCAACCATTTATGCACTCGTTGAATAATCATTGCGTGTGCAGCTGTCATATGAAGTCACCCTGTTGACACTACAGGGAATACAAAGATGGGAAGATAGTGCAGGAAAGAGGGAAGCATTTGAGACTTTGGAGCTGGGCATTCCTGGGATCTGTGTCCCAGTGCTGGAGGGGCCATGTCTACTTAGTGAATATCTCTATGATTGAGTTTCCTCCTGTGCATAATGGGAATAGCAACATTTTGTATTTTTGTTGCAAGAATTAAATGGGATGCACAGGTAAAGCACTAGGCCACCTGAAGGTGACAGGTATTAAGCAATAGCAACTTCCTTTCTCTTTTTACATCTTATCTATCTCCCCTCAACTTCTTCCTTCTCTTCCCTCTTCACCTCGATAGTCATGGGGCAGGAGAGGAATAGAGGAAAGATCTAACATCTAAAAGAAATTGATTAGTCTCTTGAAAATGTTCCTTTCTGATTGTCCCTCATGGGGCTGGGATAAACCTGGCAGCCCCTCTGGGTGATCTGTGAGTTGGCACTAGCCTAAGGTTCCCATCATGCTTGGTTGTTACTGAGCTGGCAAGAAGGGTTGAAGCCCAGCAGACCATGGCATCTTGGAGTCCAGGATTGGTGCCTGTGGTATAGAAAGATTGAATGTATGGTTTAGAATAAGAGGTGAAGAGGAGGCTATTTTGGGATCAGCCAAGAACTCAGGTCTCATGGAAAATAGAGTAGGCCATAAACTAAGTTGGGGGTGGGCTGAGCAGTAAGGGTCTTGGGGCACAGCAGGCAGGCTCTGAGCAGCTTGTTTCTGGGCAGCCTGAAGTTGACTCACTGGCTCTGAGTTGCAGCTCTAGGTTGGACGGGCTCTGCTGAGGAGCTCTGAGGACAGCTACAGCCCTTCTGCATCCCCAAATTGGTGCAATGCCTAGTACACTTCTAGCTCCCTGGGCTCCAACTGCAGGCATTTTCTGAAGGCGGTGCATCCTCTGTCAGCAAATAGCTAAGTCAAAATTATTAGTTGCCTGCCCATTCCTGCTGGAGATTTTGTGGGGTAGCTGGTATCGCAGGAGAAATGAGCCCCCGCTCCTTTTCCAGTTGGGGATTTGGCTAAATACACCCAAGACTGTTTCTCTGTGCTGCGGTGAGCCAGGTCTGTGGGCCTCTGGGTAGGGTCCTGCTGGCACAGCCTGTGTAGTGGGCTGTGTTGCTAGACCAGGGCGGGTTTTCACCCAGATGTTCCTGGTGGTTTTATGATAATGAGCCTCCTTGTTTGGTGTTCAGGGTAGATGCTGTGTGTGGTAGCGAGGGAGGGAACGTGGGTTTTACAGAATCATTACAGTTCAGGGACATCTCTCCCTCAGCCAGGGAGCAGGAGGCCTTGAGTCACTGCTTACTATGCGAGGGCGCGGAGGCATGAACCAGCCTCTCTGTGCGTGAGCAAACAGACCCAGGTGCAGGAGAAGCTTGATTGAGGGCTTTTAAGCCAAATTTAAAAACAGAATCCATTTGGAGAACAGTTTGTTTAGAGCAAGTTACTGTAATTTCCAAAAGCCCATTTTATAGAATTAATAGAGTGTGTTAAAGTGAAATGAACAAGCAAGCTTTAAAAAAAACAACAAGAGCTTTGTGGGAAGAGGAATGGTCCTTGAAATTCAAGTTAGTGCCTCTGTGTCTTGGGAAGGTTAAGGTAGCCAAAGTCCACAGAGCACTCTGATAGGAGAACAAACAAAGGTGAGAATGGTGGCCTGCAGGAGGCAGTGGCACCCTGGTGGAAAGGCTTGGGACCTGGGGTGAGTTCACAGAAGGTCAGACCTCTACTCGGAGACCTTAGGCAAGTCGCTTCATTCTTCAGATCCTACTTTCTCATCTATAAAATGGGGTAGTCGTGTTTATTTTGTTAGGTGGCTTGCTGACTGATTGAGCTAATGCATGTAAATGGAGTAGCACAAGGCAAATATTTAATACAAGGAAGAGAAAATAAGCGTTTTCTGTTTGGAGGAATACTTGGAAGACAAGAAGAAGAATGGCACATTTGCCCTAGACCTTGAGTCTCCTGGTATCACTCTTGGATAGACTGTTATAATCAGATATGTTTCTGGATTCCCACTGTGTTACTAACATAAGGTGCTTGGGTTTGGAAATGAATTCCAGAAAACTACCTGCACACTCTTAAAGCTTAAAGTTTTAACTGAGGGCAGTGAGACAGTGGCTAGGATGTGCTTTTGAACAATGAATTCCTTATGTCCCTTGGTACTTCAATGGACGTAAGCACCTCAGTGCTTGGAGTAGCTCTGGGAATAGTATGCACATGCAGGTAAGATTCTTTTGCATACTTTTATTATATAATAGGGAACTGAGGGAGAAGCTTGTGTTTTGGCGGGCTGAGACTTCTAAGCTCCGGTGTCTGTCTACAGCCTACTCTCCGTTCCTTTTGTCTTTTCACTATCCTCACAGTCTGTGGGTTCCTAGGCCTGAATAATGGGAGAAAGTTAAGTTTGTAGCCAAGCAGTTGCAGAAGGAGCTTAGGTTGGGAGAGAAAGAATTCAGGAGCTGACTCAGTTTTGGCCATGAACAAGTTCTTAATCTGTAAAGTAGGAATTTAATCAGTGAGATGCAAATGCTGTTCAAATGCAAAGCAATGAAATTCGTGGCCTGTAAATTGATTTTGAATCCAAATGGTGGCCACAGCCAAAATTTGAGCAGAAAACTTGTTACTCTGTTGGATCAAGTAAGTTGTTTCAACACCTTGGGTTTGGGGTTCTCTCAAAGGTAGTTTTTCTTTGTAGAGAGTTTTTTTTTATTCACTTGAATAATTAATTAAAGGTCTGGAGGGTTTTTCTCATCAATGTCCTTGGGTATGCAGGGGAATTTATCCATTTTCACTGGAATTAGCTTTTTATTTTCTTCCAAGAATGCCTCTGGACCTGCCATGGACCGTTATCAGGGTGGATAACAGAGGCCATGGGGGTAACTCCTTGGATTCCTTGTGCAGAACCAGTACCTTGATGCTCCGTCCCAGTGGAAACAGAGATGGTGGAGATTAGAAACCTCAGGCTTTTTGGTTTCTCTCCCACCTAAGACGGTGGCCTTGCAAAGCACCTGAGCACCAGGGGTGAAATTTTTTCCCACTCTCCCAAGACGGGGAATTTTATTGATGGTTACCAGGTAGCCTATGAATGTTTGTGGGGCAGGTGAGAGGTAGATGTGGGTCCCTTGTAAAACTGTCTGTTTGCCTGGAAGCATGAAGGGGTGTTTCTTTTGCCTGGGGAGCTGGTCCAGCATAGGGCAAAGGCACATGGGAGGCACCAGCTTCTTTAAACTCCTTTCCCCAGTCTCCATCAGGATTGCTGGATTATCTGTAGGGCCAATGATGTGCCAGTGTGAAGTGGCCAGGAAATACTGCTGCTCATCTCTAAGAAAGAGGCTCAGGACATGAGTGGAGAAGCTTTCAGTAAAGTTGGCCATGTTCATTCAATTAAGTTATGTGAATTAGAAATCTTGGAGGCTAAATTGTACAGTTGAAAGAGTTACTTTGTGCCTGGAGGACTTATAAAGTTCACTAAATAGTATTATCAATAACTTCTTAGTGTAAAAAGTGATAAGAGAACCATTGGTTCCCAAAAATTGTCAACCGAAACCATAGTATTTCTGAGATCACCAATCTAATGTCAGTATTTTGCAGAAATAATACCTCATTTGAGATGATCTGGACTATTCCTATATTTTGCAGATAAGCAGAAGGAGGCCCAGAAAGGCCAAGAGTCACTTATCTAAGGTGACTCAACTACTTCATTAGGAATGTGTCCTGAGGCCTTTTTTGCATAGTGCTGCTCTTGCTGGGCTGTGCACCATCATTTGGTACCATGGCTGGTTAAGGTAACTTTAGGTGCCCTATCATGGGGACACCTGCTCAGCTGCCTGCACTCCAGTTGTTCAGAATCTAGCTACAGACTGACTGTGTGCCTGGCATTGGACTGGGTGCTGGGGAAAGTAGATGACAGGAGCACAAAGGGTAGGAAAATACTGCAAGGAAGGCATTGTTTGCTCAAGCTCTGGCGTGCAGAGCGTCTTCCCTGGGGGTGGTAAGCTCTCAGTGCCTACTGGTAGGACATGGGGATTAGTTTTTGCTTCTCATTGATTTTACAGCATCAGAAATGGAAATGAATCAAATTGATTCTGCATGATCTCAGCTTCATTTGTACATATCCTGCTAGTGGATTAAAATTCAAAATTCTTTCATCCGTGCAGTTCAAATCCATGATTTTTCTGGAAACACTTGGTAAGAATAGTTCTGAGGAATTTGTTGCTGGACACAGGTTAAAAATGGGATAGTTAGGGGGCTGGAGTGGTGGCTTGGCGGTTTGCTGTGCCTGCCTGGCATGTGCAGGAATGTGGGTTCCAGTCCAGCACCACATACACAACTATGTGTCAGGGCAATGGGGGCCACATGTAAAGGTAAAAAAACTGATTCTCCCCCTTTCACTGTCCCTCTCTCTTTAAAAAAAATGGGATAGTCATGTACCTGAAGAGAGAGAAGTGTGGAGAGATGTATCGTTGCAGCTAAGTGAGGGGTTCAATAATTGGTTTTTCAATGAAAACAAGGCT
Organism: Aplodontia rufa; assembly: GCA_004027875.1. Taxonomy (NCBI): domain Eukaryota; kingdom Metazoa; phylum Chordata; class Mammalia; order Rodentia; family Aplodontiidae; genus Aplodontia; species Aplodontia rufa. Next base: position 206,807 of record PVKS010000159.1, read on the forward strand.
AATTGTTTTCTTCTGGTAATGCAGACATGGCAGAAGTTTAAGAAGAAATCTAATGTGTGCCAAGTACTATTCAAAACACTTTCTTTGTGGAATTTATTTTACACATGCAAAAATACTTGGGGAACTGAGGTCTCAGTAGATGAAGTACTGGGTCAGATGACAGTGACAGGCAGAATCAGCCTTTGAATACCTGTCTTTCTGCCTGTACAGCTTTTGCTCCCAAGGCTGCCCACATGCCTTTACACACCAAGCAAACATGATATATGGGGTAGACATTTTAGTTGCTTTCATGCCATCATTGGAACAAACTCTCAAGTCCTGGGGCATATAGGTCATAGGTTAATGATAATTTTAATGTTTTTCAAAGACTGTAGCAAGTACTGCACAGAGTGTAGGCACAGTAAGTTCTTCATATGTGTGGAATGAGTGTACGCAGCAATAAGGGGCTATGTTCATGAATGGGCAAATGCCATTCAACGATCCCTGTATTTCAGCGTGAAGCTGACCTCAGAGGAACCAAACAGAAAACCCATCCTCCGAAAACTTTCACTATAATTTGCAGTTCCCAATCATGCTTGTTTTTGACTATATACTTGCACAATGTGTGTTTTCCTAAAAGCTACCTATAAACAAATTATATATTCATAAACTTGTGGCAGGCTGGATTTAATAGAGTGAGGAAGGCTTTTAACACATGCAGTTCTTGAAGGTGATAAGAAGGAGGACTAATTACCTCACTGAAATGGTTATGAGAGAGTTGCTGGACATCTTGCTCTCTGGGATTTTGATGTCAGCAAACGTGGTTTAGAAAAGGCAGCTTTGAGAGAAACGGCAAGGACAATCTATTTGAACCAAGTTATTTTATTAAATCTGTAGCATGGGTGTATCTATAGTCTACAGAGCAAGAGGACAGGCCTAAATAATGCATTGAGTTCTATGGATGAAGTGATAATGTTAAAGTATATGACTGGTGTTCACAGTTGGAACCTGTGAGATTTTACCTTCAATGATTATACCTTTGCTGTAGCCATCTGTCTCTCTCTTTAATAAGCAATGCTCCTCATCAGGCCTGATTTGTGTACATTGATCGCACCATTATACTTGTTAAATATTAAAGCATTTTTTTCCCTTGTGTGAAGTCTAATTAGGCAAAGTGTTCAGCGTGAGCCTGGCATTATCATTCAGAGTAAAAGCCTGGTCATTTCCTATGTCATACCTCAGCTTCCTGGGTCACGAGCCTTTATTTATCCCCTATCTGAGAATATTTTAGTACACTTGTGTATACCAAATAAACTAGATGAATTTTTGATGAAGGTCAGTACTATGGGGCCTCCATACATTATTTCAAAATGTGTGGAGGAATTTATTACTATATTTCATTTTTCATGAATCAGACTTCCAGAAAGATAAATACATTAGTTATAGTTACTTGATGACACTAATTTTATTAAATTAAGGCATTATAATATAGCCGTAAGGGATAAAAATATAAATTACAATGCTGTTGGGAAGAAGAGTAAGTCAACTGGTAAGTAGTTACATTTTGCACATATTATTGATTAAGAGTATATTTTTAGATACCAAACCATTATCACCTGAAAGAACATGTGGTGGTTCAGTACTTCATTTTTCAATTTGCTATTTCTGTGCATTCCGTGCAGTTGAATTAAAAAAATATTGGCATCATTGATTTAGTAGCAAGTACAGAACCAAAAATAAGATATGAATCATTCTAGCTATCCAACTTCATTTTTTGAGATAATTACTGTTGTGAATGTTGTCCTTTTTTTGAGGTATTCGCAGTTGTTTCTCATTTAGTATTTAAATTTCTGAAAAAAATCTACAGTCTGCCACTCGCATGTACCTATATACAAGTGCTCGTGTGCGTATTTAATCTGAGCCTGATTGGCATGAAACAGGTAAAGAATAGGCCCGGTTTACTCATTCTGATTCTCTGGGAGAAAAGCTTTTAAGCCATAAGTTTTCTGTAATGTGTGGTTTTCAAGCTAACGGGCTTCTCCCCTCAGTGGTCTCAGCAGCTCAGGTGGGGGTTTTGAAAGTACCTTTATCCCTTCACAATGGAAGAGTTGCAGGTAACAAGAGCATTGCTTTCCTGTTCTGCATTATGGAAATCAGTGTGCAAGTGTCTCCCTAAAAGTGAGAATTTAGTTCAAGTTGTTTTGAATGTGATCAAATCAAAATGAGATTTGGCTCTGAATTAAAATATGGATGTGAAAGAATGGAAGGGAATTTATAGGTAATCTAGTCCAAGTTTTCTGTTTCTTAAAAGGAGACTCTGAAACTGGGAGAGGCAGTGTGGCTTGCTGCCTCTCATGGGTGTTAGCTGTAGAAATGGACCTGGAGACCTGCCCACTGTCCTGCACTTTTCTGCAGGACAGTGGACACCCTCAGCAGAGGGTGACAGATCCTTTACAATACAGCATATCATAACCTGCCTAGGTCAGAAAGGTTTTGAAGGCAGAATTGCTGCCTCTGGCCAGCTGAATCTGTCTGGTCACAGAAAAATTTTATATTTCAATTGGCATATGGAGAGCCCAGTGATGAAAGTCCCAGTGTAGTAGCCTTTGAGACTCTCACAGTTCAGTAGCATGTCGAACAGGACAGCAGACAGCTATCAGGGGACTGTCCAAGGGAGGCTGGCTGCAGCTGGGCACACCCGGGCTCAGCTAGAGTTGGGTCTTCCATGTCGAAGGCTTGGAGTCTTGCTTTTCCAGCCTGCAAAAAGGTTATGTGAGTCAGTCATCTATCCAAGAAGCCCCAAGGTTGAAAAGGACCCAGAAGGCATGTGGGTTAGCTTACCTTGACAAGTACCTGTCAATTTATACAACACAGTGGAGAAGCACGTGGGTCTGAAGTCTGCAGAATAGCAGTATTTACCAGCTGTGGAATTTAGGCAACTCAGTTTACCACTCCCAGCCTTAGTTGCTTTTTCTATGAAATGGGAATAATAGCATATATTAATGTTGCACTCACTGTGTGCTGGGGCTTCAAGAATATTACCTCATTTAGTCCTCACAATTCCTTATGACACAGTACTACATCATCTCCACTTTACAATGAGGGCTCTGAGGCCCCCCACATGCTTAGTGTCTTGTTCAGGGTCACAGATACTTCAGCGTGGCTCAGGATTTGAATTTTGATATCCATTGCTCTTTATTACGTTCTTGTGCTGTCTGATGGTAGGACTGAGGTTACTCTGAGGATCTGATGGGGTCATCACACGAGAAATATTAGTTCTCATGGTGATTAATTATAATAAAGCTAATGTTGCCTTAGTAACAAATCTAGTAAGATCCATGTGTATGGTCTGCTCTTTCTGTTCCTATAGATAAGCTCCATAGGAAGCCAGATCATAAGCAAAAGCTTGCTTTGGAAATTTTAAAAGCACTTCGGGAAGATCTGCAAGAACCGTAGCAGGGCCCTCTGGCTCATATAGCCATGGCAGAGGTACAGGCAAGTCTGTTGTGCTGCAGGTGGGCTCACTGAACTCTGGTTTGAGACTCCTTTTCCACTCCAGGGCTTCCACACGGTTCCTACTGTTGCGGTATCCAGGATGCACTTGATGCATCTCTAACTTGTCCCTCCAGGTGACCAGGCATGTTAAGGGCCCACTGCCACTAGAGAAGTCCCTGAGAATGCCATCTGCATCCTTTCAGGAGGTCCTTTAACTGTCTTCTTTTTTTAAGAGAGTGGGACAGTGCGAGAGAGAGAGAGAGGGAAAAAGAGGAACAATTTTTATTTGGTTTTTCATGTGGCTTTTGTTGCTCCAAGACCTCATTGTGTACATGGTGCTGGGGTTTGAACTCATGTACTCACTCTTGCTGTAAACACCGAGCCACCGTTCCAGCCCCACCTTTAACTGACTTCTGACTGCCTGACTTATTGACTGACTTCTCATGCTGTTGAATTCACAGTCTAGTTCTCAGAGTTCAGTCTTCTTTCCAGATTGTTTCACTATGGAATTTAGATATCAGGTTGTGTCTGTTTCTTTATTTACTTTTAAATTGATAAATTAGGAACACACACATGTGTGTAGCATGTGTACACATTTTAGCTCATAATAATAAAGTGAATAACTAACCATAAGCATTCAGAACACTCCCCCGGAAGGCCCTAGCCTGTACTTCTAGCTCATATTTCCCTCCTTCCTTCCACTCCCCCAGCCCAGGGCAACTGTTGTTTCAGATATTGTTAACCATTTCCTTGCTTTTCTCTAGAGTCTTACCACAGATGTGCATCCTGACATGATTTATTATTTTTGTGTCAGGCTGTCGAATTGGATACTATGACTCACACCTCAAGGTACACTAGAGAGCAGTTACTAAAATAAGTTGTGAGAAAGACCAAAATGGAGATTGTCTTCAGAGGAAATAGCGGAACACCAGTTTCACAGTTCTTGAAAATCTTCCTCACTCTGCGGGTATAAAAAGCATCAGTATGGGATTTGTAAGGGGATTTGTTTGAAGAAGGTTCTTCGGGCCTCCTCTCTTCCAGCGGAGGCTGGGGTAGGTGCTCATCCTCACCCTCACCCTGGGAGAGCAGCTGCAGAACTGCCTCTGGGACAGTAGTCTCTGTGTCCCCCCACACTGGGAGAGCAGTGGACGCCAGCACACCCTAGTAATACATTTCGATGGTGGAGTGAAAGACAGCAGCTGGGATAGGGCTTCCCCTGCCAAGTCCGTTGGAGGGATTTGTGCATGCTTCCCATGGACCAGATGTGGCTAAGATGGAATGCAGAGCCAGCCTGGAACCATCGGAGCTATGCCTCGGAGCCATAGGCCACAGACTGGAGCAGTAGAGAGCATTTCAGGAGCTGGTGGAGAGGGTTTGGGGGTAGTGCACACAGAGGACTTGGATGTATCAACTGTTATCCCAGCAATTTTGGTCAGAGGGACCCAGGTGGGGACCACTGGAAGTATCATGAGAAGGAGGGATCTTACTTAAGTATCTGCTGGTCCACAGAACGTGCACATGTCCACACTAACGAGGATTTCATTTGCCTGCACAGAAATGAAAGAAAAGTGGTAACACAGAAGAAAAGTGTATTTCTCTGTTATACGGAACAAGTAAGTAGGCAGCTCTGGAATGGGGTGGTTCTATGCAGTTACTGCTGCACAGCCCATGAATGGGATCTTTGGAGGGAGCTGTGAGCCGTCAGTCATGTTCCTGGCCCAAGAGGAAGGGAGGGGCAGAGGAAAGGTCTGCCTCTTCCCTTTTAAGAATACCTTCAGGATGTCCCCCCAACATTTTTTTGCTTTTGTGTCATGAACTAGAGTCCGGTCATGTTATTACACTTAATATCCAAGAGAGGCAGGAAATATGAACTCTGCTGGACAGCAGTGGGCCCAGCTAAAGCAAGATTCTGTTGTGCAGAAGAGGAGAACATGGAGGCTGAGAGGCAGCCAGCAGCCTCTGCCGTTCTCTTTTCATGGCAGTAGTAGGCTTTCTTGTCTCCATGTGTTCCAAACCTGGAAGAGAAGATAGCACCTGGCCTTCCCCCCAATATTAATATATAGATAGTCCAGGTTGATAAGATGTCATTCTGCCTATCCACCATGCCATTTTAGCACCTAAAAATCAGCCATCATTCTTTAAAAATCACCTAAGAATACCCGGATCATGTTTACTTTGTTCTTAATTATCTCAGAAGTATCTCTTTGTTCAAATCATGATTCATAGGCCATGCACACATCACATTTAATTCTTCAGTCTTTAAAGTGTCTTTTCATTTGTGAGCATTGTCAGGGGCTCATTCTTTATCATCTGTATGCTCTATAAACTTTATTTCTGTCTGGAGGTTTAGTTAGATTGTTTCGTTTTTCTCTCCAGTGAAAATAATTCATAGTTCACATGAAGAATTGTTTTTGCTTCATTCAGTGCAAAGTGTCTTGTTCCAACTTTTGGTGATGCTAAGATTAGCAGTAAATCAATCTTTAACTTTACACCGTTTATCTTTTTATGTTGCAAATCCTTTTTTTCCTTAAAAATGTTTTTATTGTGATAAAGTCCACATATCATAAAATTTATGATCCTACCCATTGTTTTTCAGTGTGTGGTATTTGCCATTTGGTAACAGGGTTATTTCTCTTGGCATGATATCTGTAAGGGTCATCTATATTATAGCATGTGTCCAAATTTCATTTTTTAAAAAAATATGAATTATATTCTATTGTCAGCCTTTTCCCCTCTATTTTATTATTGTATATAATTAAATATACAGAAGAAATTTTCTATCTTAACTATTTTAGAGTATACAGTTCAGATATATTAAGTGCATTCATAATGCTATGCAACTGTCACCAGTATCCATATCCAAGATTCTTAATTTTGTAGAATTGAAACTCTATATGCATTGAATAGTAATTCTACATTCCTCCATTCTTTATCCCCTGACAACTGACATTCTAACTTCTGGATCTATGGTTTTGAGTAATCATAAGTACCTCAGATAAATGGATCAAATTTTTTACATATCCTTTTATTTTAATATTGTTTGTAGCATTTTTTTGTGTGTGTGTCTGTGACTCAGAGACCCAACAAGAATAATTATAATGAAGGAAAAATTTATTTGGGGGGTTCACAGTTTCAGAGGTCTTAGTTCATAGAAGGCCATCTCCATTCCTTGGGACTCAAGGTGAGACAAAACATCATGGCGGGAGAGTGTGGCAGAGGGAAGCAGCTCACTTGAAGATCAGGAGTAGAGAGAGACTCCACTCACCAAGTAGACATACCCCCAAGGACCCACCTCCTCCAGCCACACCCTATCAGAGGATTAACTCACTGATCGGGTTATAGCTCTCATAACCTAATCATTTCCCTCTCAGTGTTTTTGCATTATCTCACATTGAGCTTTTGAGGGACACTTTTCATCCAAACCATAACAAATATGAAAATAGCATTTAGCTGGATTTAGAAAACACTTGTTTGACAATCTCAGTCTCTAAGTTGGGGCCTTAGTCCATTGACATTTATTGTGACTACTGATATGTGTGTCTACTGCCTTATTTGTCCAACTTTTTTAATGTTCCTTTCTTTTCTTTTGAATTATTGATTTTTTAATCTTTCTTTTTCTTCCCCTCTACCAGTTTGGGAAGTTATGAATTCTACAGTTTCTCCCACCATGTTTTCTCTTAGAAATTTTTTCCTTGTGTATTTAACAAAGTCTAAATTTAATCATAATCTACATCTTTATATTCCTTAAGGGAGGGAGGCAGAGAGGGGAGGGAAAGATTAGGGTGTTATCAATGCAATTGGGAACCCTCAACTCCCATGAGAAGCCCAGCTATACACAAGCAGGCAGAGAAGATCAAAAAATTCAAAAATTAATGCACATGTAAATGTTTATTTCTATCTATAACATGGGGTAAAGCAGAGGAGACATGGGAGCAGGGAGTGGTTGAAGTGGGGAGGTCCTGGACAAGGATAGGCCTTAACTTACTTTGTCAGTATACATCTATGCATGAATATGTAACAACAGTTTCCTCCAATATGTAAGACTATGTTGAACAAATAAAACAATAAAATAAAAAAGCAATGTGGGACATTAGAAAACTCTGATTCCATTTTTGCCCTATTTTGTGTTTTGTAAATTGACCAATTAGATATTGTTGTGTTATACAGTGAGCATTCATTTGGATTTAACCACATTTCTATGTTTGCATGACTCACTCTTCTTCTTAAATCTCAGACTTTTCTTCTGGGATGTGTGCACTTCCTGAGATACATGATTTCGAAGTTCTTGTAGTGAGGATCTGTTGGAAGTACACTCTCCTAGTTTTATTTATCTGACAGTCACCTTATTTTATTCTCATGTTTGGAAGAGTTTTGATAGTTATGAAATTTTGGGTTGGATGTTTAACTTTCACTATTTTAGACATTCTATAGTACTGACTTTTGAGAAGTCAGTTTTAAACCTAATTGTTATTCCTGTAGAAATATGTCTTTTTTCCTCTGGCTACTTTAAGTATCATTGTCTTCTCTACCTGAACTATTTTCTTTTTTATGCTTTTTGATGTGGTGAATGAAAGTATTTCTTTTTATTGATGTTGTTTAGAATTTTGTGAGAGTTCTGAACCCAAGAGTAATGGTTTGCCATTAATCCTGGAAAACTTTCAGTCATTATTTCTTTGAAAATAACCTTTCTCCTGATCTTGCAAGTGGCTCCTTCAGAACTTTAGTGTGTTGTACTCTAGATTTCTCTCTATTCCTTAATCTATTTTATGTTTTGTAACTTTTTTCCTCCTCTGGAATTTCCCTAGCTCTATCTTCTGTTTTACAAGTTCTCTTTTTCACTGTGTCCAACACAATCTTTAGACCATCCGTTAGGTTTCTAATTTCAGTGTAGACTTGCTTGTTTAAGAACTGTTTGGTTAATGAATTTTTTTAAAAAAATCCTCATTTTCTGTATAACTCCTTTTCTCATTTAGCGGCCTAATGACTTCATCAGCCCCAAATCCATACAATAAAACGTGGTATTTTTTGACATTTAGGAAAAGACGTAGTCATCAGTTCACTCAACATAATAGTTTCCCAGGACAGTACCCTGTAGAAGCTTTTTCTGTAAAGGACCAGACAGTGGCTGTTTTAGGCTTTATGAGCCACACAGTGTATATTGTACTTTCTGGAGTGTGTGTCATCACGGTGCAGCAGCAGCTGTTGACAATATGTAAATGAATGAGCGTAGCTGTAGTCTAATACAACTCTATTTATAAAAACAGGTGTGCTCTAGCTTCTGAATCCTGATATGTAAATTTGAATTCTGCTCCATGTTTGGATGAATCAAAAAGATTGCTTTGTAAACACTGCCAGCAACAGAGAGGAAGAGATGGCTGTCTTACAGCTCTTTAGCCTGTTAGAATTGCACTTTTTTTTTTAAAAGAGAGAGAGAAAGGGAAAGCAAGAATCAATTTTTATTTAGTTTTTCATCTGGTTTTCATTGCTCCGACACTTCATTACACATGAAGTGATGGGATACAAACCCGCATCCTCACGCATGCCAGGCAAGTGTTGTAACTACAACTACTAAACCACCACTCCAGCCTTCCACAAGTTTTGAAGCACTATTATTTTCCTTAAAAACATTTTCCTATGTTACAATACTGAGATTGAGTGTAAAATACCCATAAGGCCCTCAGACATTGAAAATAAAGAAATTAGGACAAGGAGAAGAAAAAGGATATGACCTCAAAAAACTTTATGTGAATTTTAGGTACTTTGGATTGTCTATGTGCAATGTATTTATTCACTTTCAAATTGTCTTTAGGTATCAGACCTGTTTTCATTGTTCACAGATATATTTTTCTACCTGTGAATATTACTGAGGTGTCTTCTGTTGGTATGGAATGTATGATGATTTTTCTGCATTAAAATTATTGGGACTATTTTTTCATTTAACCATTTTTCTTATAAGATTGTTAAATGGAGGTCAGATCTGATTTCTTTCTTTTTTAATATTTCAAGTTTTATTTGGCACTTTCTCAATTTGCATGTAAAAATAATATTGCAACAATTTTTGAAAGTCTCAATGTCTTTTGTCATATTCTTATGTCCATAGAAGATGAACATGCTTGTCTCCTGTATTTGATAAGTCTAATATCTGCAATTTTTATGCATATGATTTTTCAGCTTTTATTTCTGTTTTCTGCTCATGGCAACTTTTTACCCTAAGAGTTTTGTGGTGTTTGGTTGAGAGCTGGGTCTTTGGAATGTAATCTTTGAGGATTCATTTGAAGTCTGTGTGTGTTCGGAGAGGACTCACATTTATTTCTCCCAGAGCTATCTGGAAGCACTGCCATTCTGCTATGATTTGGATGTGGATTGAGTGCTTCCAAAAGGCTCGGTGTTGGAAGCCTGGTCTACAGGATGGAGGTGTTGGGAAGTGGTGGGGCCTTTGGAAGGTAATTAGGTCACTGGGGATGTGACCTTGAAGGGTTACACCGGTCTCACACAGTGAACTGGTTCTCGTGAGCATGGGTTGTTGTGCAGCAGCCTTGCTGGCTCCTTTTTTTGTGTAGCCGTTTCCCTTTCCATTTTTGTGCCATATTGTGACCTGGACAAGGGGGTCCTCACTAGAGGACTTTCAGCCTCCAAAACTATGAGATAAATAAACATTTTTTTTTGCTTGATGAGTACCCAGCTTCAGGGTACTTATAGCAACAGAGACCAAGACACATTCCAAGTTTTTCCAAAATAAAATCTTCAGCATAGAAATATTGGGGTCACACAGGATCAGTCTCAACCCATAACTGTTTGAAGGAGGTCTTATAGTTAGGATTTTTCAGGGGAACGATTTTTCTCTATGCCTAGAGCCAAGGTGGAGATAGGCAAATATCCCCACATCCTTTTGGGGGCCATAATTTTACTAGTTTACTTCCTAAGGCTATTGCCTTTTGGGGATCCCATTTCTGTGCATGGGATCGTCTGTGGCAACCTCTGGCCCCAGTATGTGTCATAGGCTTTGTCTCTTGTCCATTCTATGTTGCTTGCTAAAATTGCCACCAGATTGACATGCGTCCCCAGGGGAAAACCTGATCTTTCTTACCACTTTGGATCCTTGGCTTTACTGTCATTTCAGGGCTCCAAAGATCTCCTTTCGTTTCCTGTCATCTCATCCACTTATTTAAATATGCATCAATAGTACACACACATAGGCACACACACACACATACACACACACATACATATGTATGTATGTATTTTGCATGTGTTTTCTAAGTGCAGTAGCTAGGTGCTTTGTTTTTTCTTTTGCTCACTAGTCTGCCATATTACTGGCAATGGGAGTCTGTGTCTTCTTCTTCCTCAAATATTTCTGTGACCTCTGAGACACTCAGCCAAGAATAAACACTAATAGAGGAAGGAAGGTGTGCTTCTTAATTTGTCTTCTCTCTCTCCTGTGTTAAAAAAAAAAAACTTTAGACAGGTTAAATTTAGCAGAGTTTATTCGCACAGAGAATTATTCATGAATTGGGCAGCACCCTGACCCTGTAGAGGTTCATAGAGCTCCATCCAGCAATGTGGGCAGGCAGTGTTTACAGACAGAAAGGCTTGATTGAGGTTAGAGCTCAGCATTTGCCTTATTTGGGCATGGTCTGATGTGGTGGAAGCCTGTGATTGGCTGAAGCTTATTGGCTATGATTTTCTGAGACTCAGCTATTTGGTAGGCTGCAGTTTGTTTATATACCCTTAAGTTACAGGTTGCTGCACAGTGATTCAAAATTGGGAGGAAGTTTAGGCCACCTTTCACTTAGTTTAACACTTGGTACAAGCATATCAATTTCATATGGTAGGTCTGCTACTTTGAAAATTTTCATATCTGATTTAGAAGTCTTGGTGCTGGCTTGGAAGTGAGATTGGGAGCGGTCATCCAGGTTGCTGTAGTTCTGAAGGCCTTGCTCTCATCTGGTTCCAGGCCAACCCCTGAATGAGGGTCCCCAGGGCTCACTGTGGGGCTTGGGCAGAGAGCTCTGGCTCCCTGGTGTGCCATGGGGCTGGCTGGGAACACCTCTCAGGGTGTGCTGTGGCCTCCTTCATCATTGGGAATGCATTCCTAGGTTTGGCATGCATTCTGCTATGATTTACACAGGCTGGAGATAAGTTGTTCCTTCCCTTTCCATATCCAGGGATGGCAGCAGAAGTTCCTCTCTGGTTATTTTGAGGTGCATTAAAATTTAAACGAGATGGCCATTAGTGACAACAGATAAAGCTTAGTCCTTGCACACATGAGCTGAAGCAAAATGTAGATTTCTCACCTCATCTAGTCTTGCTTGCCGAAGGTCAGTGTGCATGTGGGTGCATTTCAGGCTTACAGAAATGCATGCATAATTTAGCACGGGGCAGTCCTCTGTCAGCAGAAGGACATCGACTGCTCAGCACACGGAGTGCTTTGTGCATCACCTTTGGTACCCCGTGATTAAAATTCTATCTTAGGAATTGTGGAGAAGTTTAGTGATAATCCATATTGGCATAAAACTTCATGTGTCACACAGCCGCTGGCTCCTAACTCAGAAAGTTTGAGACAATGGAGTTTGATTCAGTAGTTATCCTGGACGGGGAATTGATTTATTCTTACTAATGGAAAGTATAGGTTTTTTGAAGTGGGAAATAATGGAATCTGTTTTACGCTTAAATTGAATTTCACATTGGCGATTGGTAGACCGTGGGCCTTGGATGTGATCTTGTAAATGGTAACATACCACAAGGAACACATTCCAGGGGACAAGAGTGTTTTATAAAATTGTGTGCTTAGAATATGAGGATAGGGTTTTACTTTTCTTTAACTCACATTTACTGCTTCCTCCCATATAAAGCACCGCTGTGTAGAACAAAAGAAGTAGAACCGCTTCACAGTATCTGATCCATGCGGATTGTCCTCACCTCTGTCCAAGAGTTCTACTCTTTGTCCCGTGAGTTACTTATTACTTCTTACAATCTTCTTTCAGCTCTCCACCACTCCCCAGCATCTAAGGGTAAATGGATGGTTAAGTTGTGTGATCATTTGCAGGTATAGCTGTTACAATTTTAGTGATTTATATTTTATCCCCTTTATTTTCCAGAATGAGTTTTGAGTTATGTGACTTTTTCCTTAAAAAAAGGACAAATTAACAATAATAGCATATCCATGTCACCAATGCTACAAGATAGATAAATTTGGAAATTAGTCACAGTCTTAAAAGAACACACACAACCAAACTTCCCTCTGTAGGATGCAGTAATTTGAGAAAATGCACATAGATTTCTATGGCAGGATGATGAACTTCCAAATGACACAATGATAAAGATCCATATGTGTAACTTTTTGCCACCTGACCCATTGCCAAAAGTAAAGTTAATGAATACATCTCTCTTCTAGGTGTTGGTTAGAAACTTGTGAACTCTGTTGCTTTACTTGTTTATTCTTTGAAGTTATGTTCTTCAAGCCACTAGTATGTGCCAGGCACTTGCTGGTGCTGAGAAGAGTCCCCTGTGTGTTAAGACTTTTTTTTTTTTTTTTTTTTTTTTTTGGCAACTGTGACAGATGCGTGAGAAAAACAACCTAAAGGAGGGATGATTTATTTTGGCTGGTGGTGTCAGCGGTTTCATGTTGCCGATGGTTGGTCAATTCTTTGCTTTGGGCTTGTGGTAAGGCAGAGCATCATGGCAGAGAGGTTATGATAGTGAGAGCTGCTCAGGTTATGGCAATCAGGAAGGAGAGAGGTGACAGGTGGTGGGGAGAGGAGAGCGGGGGATAACTGGGGTTAAGATACAACCCTCCAAGAGCACAACACCAAGGACCCACTCCCCACTCCCTTCAACTAGGTGCCTTCTCCTTCATTTTTCACGACTTCCTAATAGTCCATTTGGCTTTAAATCCCTTGATGAATTCATCTGCGGAGGCTGGAGTCCTCATGCTTCAATCACTTCTTAAAAGCCCTGCTTCTGAACATAGGTGCACTGGCGACAAGTCTCCAACACATGAGATTTTGGGGGACATTCCAGAGTTAAACCATAACAATATGGCAGCCTTTTGTCCTAATTTCATTCTAGAGGAAGCCTTAATATCAAGTGAAAGGTCAATTACTGGTGAGTCAAAATTTGTTTTCTTGTTCTTATTTTCAAGAGATGGTCCTTGAACACTGCCTCTAATTCTGATGCATGTTTTATAGCAACCGATGAATGAAGTTTACCATAGTAGACAGTTATTGATTTTAAATTGATGTATTTTGTTGTAGAAATAGTGTTAGAAGCTCTTTACCCTCTGTGTATCAGGAAATTAAAATAGCGTTTTTTAGTGCAGCTTTTTCTTGTTAGTTAATATTCATCAGAGACAGCAGGAGGAATTTGGCTAACCGTCATGCTAGTTTATTTGAAACCGAGCCATTGTAAGCACATTTCTAGAAGAAAGGGGAGATTTGATTCAAGGGGTTGATTCAGATCCCAGCGTTAGCTTGCATTACCTAGTTCTCCTAACTAGGAAGATTTGGAATGGGTAATAAGAAACATTTGGCAAATGGCACATTTTTAGAAATGGTCTTGCTTCCTGTGTGCTGTCCACGTGGTATGGAGATCAAAACTCTAGGGCCATACATAATTGAAATGCCAAAAAAGAGTTGCAGCACAGCCTGACGACTTGGTTATTACTTGATTCAACATTTTAATTTATTTTCTAAATTATTAACCATGGCACCAGTTTAAGAGTTCTTATATAAAATTATATAGAGATGTAAGTAAGTAAAGATCTGCTGTTTGTTGATCCAGAATTATGGGATTTATTTATTTATTTTTTTTGTCTTTCATCCCCATAGCCCATCTGCAGAACACTTTTGGGATGGCTGGTTACCTTGAGGTGCTGTGTTCTGGCTAGTGTGATCAGGTTCCTTATGGAAAGGTGGCACCACAGGAATCTCAGGTCGTTACTTTGTACAATGGTGTGTCAGGCTGGAAGAGCAGCAGGGAGGACAGGATGGAGAGAGGTCCATCAACAGGTTCTGAGTCACACTTAGGAGTTCTGGCGTGCACTTGCAGAGTAGGGTGATAGGATATAGCAATAATGCACTATGCATGTCAAAAAGCTGGAAGAAAGTGAAATGTTTCCCCCATAAAGAAGTAAGAAATGCTTGAGAAGAGAAATGTGCTTAACCTGATTTAAACCTATGTAATTGCACACGTACATGAAAGCATCACGTTATCCCATTGGTATGTACAATTTTTATGTTCCACTTATGAAACAAATTTAACTTAAAAAATTAAAACGATTCTAAGCAAGAAATCCACTCATCTTAAGAGGGCTTAGGATTCCCTTTCTTCTAGGGAATTCTTCCTATACACCCTAATCCCAGAGGGATCCTTGTCAGAGTTGGTTCTCCGCTCCCTGGTGCAAAGGTGAACCCGTGCCTGCCCCAGCTCCCGGGGTGTGTCTGTCCCGGTGGCATGGAGAACTCAGGGCAGTGACAGCTGCTCTCAGCCTCCCTGAGGACTGCAGGTTTGGGGTTGATGGGAGGCTCTGGGAAGTGTCAGTTGCAGCCTGTTTTGCAAGATGGTTAGAGTGATGGAACACGAGAATTATTTGCTACTGACAGATAAATATCAGCAACTTATTGAAGGATATTTGGCTCTAGGAGCAAGGACAGTTTTACTCTTCCAGAGGAGTCCAGGCTACTCTGGTCTCTGGAGGGGCCTGGCTGCCAGGTAGATGTGTGTCAGCAGCTCTGCACACAAGCACATCAGCCTGGAGCAATGACCTAGTACCTCCTTTTGTGGGTTCACCTTAGACATTTTACTTTCTCGCTCATCCTTGAGTTCAGTTTTTAAAATCCATGCAGAATAGCAGAAGGCTTAAACATTGTAATTCCAAACTCAGCTTGTACATAATACAAGATTAACAAAGCAGAACATTTTCAGTCACCTAGCAGAAGCTGTTTCTTTGTTAGCAATTTGATGGGAACTCCTCCACTGTGCAAATTCTATTAGTTAAGAGCCCCTCCTCGGCCAGCCTGGGGCTGTCCTTGGAGCCACGTGCTTATTTTCCAGTAGTTGTTCTATCTCGGCCTTCATAGTCCTCTGGTTGGTTCCGAACATTGGGATTTAGCAGTGGGACTGACAGAGTGTAAGGAAGGGAGTCTAAGGACTCACGGCGTGACTCCGGCTTTGTACTTCTCCAGGATGAGTTGCTTTTGTACAGTGGATGCAGATGAGGTGACTGTGCCCGGGAGATCTCTCAACATTCTGAGGCTCTTTCAGTTAATATTTTGAGGGTTTACCTGGGAGGTCTCCAGTTCGGTAGGCTCCACGGGCACTCCTTCTTTACATCTCCCCTTATGCATGCAGGGGACAGCGTGTGACATCAGCTCTGGATCTGCTCATGTCTTGATTTCTCCTACTAAAAGCTGAAAGTGTTGAGAAAACACCAGTGTGCTTTGGCACATTTTTAGGCTCTCCCAATTGAATGGAATTTGCACCTAGTCTAGCTGGCCTGTTAGTACTCACATCCTCCTCACAGTACGCCTGTTCGTTCGTTCTGTGCTTGAGTACTGCTGCAGACAGCAAACTCACTACCTCACAAGGCAGGCCTTTCTGAATCTGGATGGCTCAGCTCAAAAAGGTTGCATATCATTTCTGCTCTTTCCCCGTTGATCTTAAATTTTGCTCCTTAGAAGAATGAGGAACAGGAATTGGTACCAGTTTGCATGGAAACATTGTCCACAAATATGATTGCAGTCATGTAGCAAGCAAGCAAGCAAGCAGACAAACAAATATATAGTAGAGTGAACTAAGTCCCTCTGAACTCCTTATGTTATTTAACTCCCTTGGCGTAATATGTCCAGAGGCTTCTGCATGTACCCAGTAATTTTCAAAAGATAGCACCATCCACCTTGCAGCAGAGGGGAATTTAACATGCACTTAGTTGTATCTAGTATGTCATATTTAAGGGGAAGTTTAAGAGAAGCACAGTTAAAATTTTCCCTTGGTAAGCTTGTTTAGTAACATACTTGTAACCCATGGCTCCTTAGCAGTCAAGCTGCTTGTTTGAAGGACAATTTTACTTTTATTCCCTTTCATTTCGCCTTGAATGGCCCAGGCTAAAGGTAGGTGAGCTGTCTTTTGGGGGTGAGCAAAGGGTTATTTTTTTTTCCACAGTGCAGTAATACACACCTAAAAACATTCCAGAAATTTTGGTAGAAATTGTAAGAACGTATTAAAACTTGAGAAATGAATTAACAAGCCACCTTTTTATGTAGTAGCGACGTGCTTCTTCACTGAATGAATAGCACTTTATTCCACAGTTGCATAAATCGTGGGTTGAAATGTAGAGTGATCGAGTGGCGTCTAAGTCAACCAGGGTGTGTGTGTGTGTGTGTGTGTGCGTGCGTGCATGTGCTCAGATTAGAACGAGCCTGTGCAAATAAGATTAAAAGTCAGAGCTAAATTCACAGAACACCGAGACAGAAGACTTTGGAATTGAATTCTGTCTTCAGCTCCTACCCAGGAGTTTAGGCATTGCCTGAGATTTCTAAATCAGATCATTCTTAGGATTGCATTAATAATTTCTGTAGCACAGAGGACTCTTGATATTTTAGCCTTCATCCTGTTCACTTCTTGTTTTTCAGGCTGATCTATAGATGTGTTCATTTTTTCCAAATCAAAACGCTGAACTGCAACTGCAAAAAAAATATAAGACTACTTCTTTTGAAATAATATGGAAATTATAA
Organism: Aplodontia rufa; assembly: GCA_004027875.1. Classification (NCBI taxonomy): domain Eukaryota; kingdom Metazoa; phylum Chordata; class Mammalia; order Rodentia; family Aplodontiidae; genus Aplodontia; species Aplodontia rufa. Next base: position 224,011 of record PVKS010000159.1, read on the forward strand.
GAAGATTCTTGTGCATCAGCCACCAAGGTTTTACATAAATGAATCCCCTTAGTCCTCGCAGCAGCCCTATGAGATAGCTACTTGCATGAGCCCCATTTTACAGGACATGGAGGCACTGGATGGCTAAAGAACCTGGGCAGGCCATGTTGCTGATCAGTGCTGGAGCCCAGTTAAGCCGTGGCGTCTCTGTGGGCTCTGAATCCCTACATGACACAGTGTCTCTGAGGGTAACTTGTGGAAACCTTGTAAGGATCTCTTGCTTCCATTCCTTTAGTTAGGTCAAGGCAGTAATCGCAGTGGCTGAGGAAGTATAGGGTCCCAGGGGAGCACTCCAGGGGCCAGGGCAGCTGTGCAGCAGGGAGGCTTTGAAGGGCCCCGTGCCTCCATGTCATTGCTGCATGTCTCAGGGAGATGCGGTCATCACGGAGCTGGGTGGTGGCCTTGAGCAGATTCCACTCACAGGGAAGGGGAGGAGAGGCCAGTGGCCGGCTTCTGCCTCAGGCCTCCTAGGCCCATTCCCAGTGAGTGATTGCTTTGCCCACCTGCCACTGGAGAGAACTTGGTTATGCTTACCTTGGTCCCAGCTGTCTACCAGGAAGGATGGAAAATGCAGTCTGGCTATGGTTTTAGGAAAAAGGGAGAATAGATTTTAATCGGCAAACCAGCAGTTGTACTGTGCAGGTAACAAAGGAGAACATAGTTATCTGATTAAAAATAATCTGTTGTCATTATCAGAAACCTTGAAGGTTGCAAAAAAAATGTAATTTACACTTAAAATATCTATTTACAAACCTTTTAAATTCAAACACATGGAGTTTCTATGCTTTCTGACATATAGGTGGTTGAGACAGAATTATAGCTATTTTGTTAGTGAATTCAAGGTCCCATGATTTTTCTTAGGTAATATGGTCACAGAGTTTTTGCAAAAATTTAGGTCTTCAGGGCTGGAGCGATGGCTCAGCGGTTTTGGCGCTTGCCTGGCAAGCACAAGAACCCGGGTTCAAACCCCAGCACCACGTACACAACTGAGTGTTGGAGCAACTAAGGCCATGTGAAAAACTAAATAAAGTTGTCTCTCTCTTTCTCTGTCTCTCTCACTGTCCCTCTCTCTTTAAAAAAAAAAAAATTTAGGTCTTCAAAAAATAGAGCATTTTTAAGTCAGGGAAATGACTCTGTATGATATTATAAATGGTGAATTCATGTCAGTATACATTTGTCTAAACCCATTGTGTTAGTAAACTTTTTTTTGTCACTATAACAAAATTCCTGAGGCAATTAACTTCTAAGAGAAAAAAGGTTTATTTAACTTAATGGTCTTGGATGTTCCAGTCTATGGTCAAGTGGCCCCCTGCTCGGGTGAGGCCGCATCAGATCATGACAGGTGTGTGGGGTGGAGCAAAACCTTTTACCTTATCAGCCAGGAAGGGGAGGGAGGGACGGAGAGAGAGAGAGAGAGAAGAGAGATTGATAGGGAGAGAGAGAGAGAGAAGGTGGAGGGGAAGGGGGAAAAAGGGAAGAGGAAGAGGAGGAAGAAGAGACTTAAGTTCTCATATCCTCTTCAAAGGCATGTCCTCAATAACCTAAGAATGTCCCACAAATACCCCACTCATAAAGGCACATAGCACCTCTTAATAGCACCACCATGGGGACCAGACCTTTTATACATGGACCTGTGGGGGTCCCATAGAATGTACAGCACTGAGGTTGAACCTTAATAGGAATGATGGACCTTGGCTGATAATAATGTGTTAACATAGGCTCCTTGGCTGTGAAAAATGTGCCACTTTTGTGGGGGATGCTGGTAATGGGAGAGGCTGTGCATGTATGGGGGTAATGAGAGAATAGGAAATTTCTGTATATTCCTCTCAATTTGCTGTGAACCTAAAATTGCTCAAAGAATTAAATCTTAAAATTATTTGGGTTGCATGGTACATTTCCTGGGCTCCATCTTACTGATCAAGCTGCCTTGGAGAGCAGTCAGGGGTCCCCCGTGTCTCAGCAGCAGTGATGCTGACAGTGGTGCACCTTAGAACTCACCCATTTCTTCAGGTAGCATGGGGACTGCCCTGGTGGAGTGCTCACCACAGCTTGGTGCCTTTGCACTCAAGACGAATCGGCGACTCTCCACGCTGTCAGAGGAAAACCCTGACCTCGTTTCTGATCTGATGTAGCTTGTTGGGCAAGGATAAAATCAAGGTCAAGATAAACAGCAGCAGTTGGAGGTGGCGGATGAAGTGTGAGCGGAAGTTGATGTTCATGAGTCAGATTGCCACAGTGAAGCCAGGGGCACATCATCAGAGGCAGCAGTGACTAGAGAGTGGCAGAGGGCCACTTCTTGCTTATGAAAGGTGGGCCTGGAGAGCTCTACCTCAGCAGCTGAAGAATGGAATGCAGGGACACCAAGGGCACCTAGTGCTTTCCTCTCCCACCCGACCCCCTGTGCCCGTCCTCTAACCATCTGCATAAGAAGCACCTGAGGCTGTGGGTCCTAGTCTAACTGTGGAGAACAGACCTTTATCTGGGGCTTGCTTGGATCTCCATTTACACTGTGTTTTGTTAACACCTTTTTATTGGTTATAAGTATTGAGGCAGAATAATGGCCTCTCAGAAATGACCCCATCCTAGTCCTTGTGATCTGGGAACTGTTACTTTACATGGTAAAAGGGTGAAGATGACGTTAGCAACCTTGAGCTGGGACATTATCCTGGGTTATCTGGGTGGGGCTGGTGTAATCACAAGGTGTCTTAAAAGAGGCAGAGAAAGAGAAGTGACAATAAGAACAAAGAATCAGAGTGACACAGCAGGAGGAAAACTGGGCCAGCCATTGTGCCTGTGAAGATGGAGATGGGAGCCACCAGCCAAGGGATGCAGGCACCTCTTGACAGTGGGAAAGGCCAGGGAATGCATTCTCCTTTGAGTCCTCCTCCAGAAGAAATCTAGCTTTGCTCACTGAGTTTAACCAATGGGACCCATTTTGGACTTCTGATCTCCAGAATTATAACCTGTTAAATTCGTGTTCTTTTGTGCTGCCAAGTTGATAGTGATTTGTTGCAGCAGCTGTAGGAAACTCATACAGCCATGCTGCTGGATGGTGCAGACTCACTTCCCTGGATAACCCTTGCTCAGATTCCTGGAAATTGGAAAACCAACATGGAGGATTTATGTAGATGCCCCACTGTGGGGAGAATTTAGGCACAAACATTACTCAGGAGACAGGAAATCTTAGGGTTTTAGAAATGGAAGATTTGAGACATCCTTCCTCAAAAGAGATGGTTATATATTTTTACTTCTACTGATAGAAAAATATCTCATACTCTTTAAAGGTAAGACTCTGGTTAAGAATGTATTGTAGAAAAACTTTGGTACTTATATACAATGGAATATTACTCGGCCATTAGAGAAGACAATATTATGACTTATGCAGCCAAATGGATGGAGATGGAAAGAATTATGCTCAGTGAAGTATCCCAATCTCAGAGACTCAAGGGCCGAATGGATCTCTCATCTGTGGGAGCTAGAATACATGGGGAAGCAGTATGTTAGACAGCTAAGCTAATAATAACTTCAAATTGTATGATTCTCAACGCAACAGGGGGATGGCTCCCTAGGATACTTGGAGGCATAGGGAGGGGAAAGGGGGGGAGGGTGTAGGAAGAACTCCTAGGAGACTGGAGAATGGGAATATGGGGGAATCATCTCAGAAGGAGATCTCTGTCCTCCACAAGATATCCATTTAACTCAGGAGTTCTGGGGGAAACAGCAACAGGGGGAACCCAAGCTGGGCATCCATGATATGGCGTTACCCTGGATAACTAAGTATATATACAATGGTTCTTGAATGTTTGATAATGTTTCCCCCTCAATTGTATCTCTATATCCATCTAATTAAAAAAAAAAGAATGTATTGTAGAGGGGCTGGAGTGGTGCCTCAGCAGTTATGGTGCTTGCCTGGCATGGGTGAGGACATGGGTTCGAACCCCAGCACCATGTACGCAATGAAGTGTCAGAGCAATGGAAGCCACATGAAAAATTAAATAAAAAAGATTCTCTCTCTCTCACTATCCCTCTCTCTTGAAAAAAGAAAAAAAATCTATTATAGAGTGGTTTTCTGTTTCAAACCAGCTCTTTATATTTCATCAGGATTTAGGACTAGGACTGTTTATGGATCATAATATAGCCACTTGAATTTTCCAAAGTGTTCTTAGAATTTTCTCATGCACATTATCATTCAATGGTGCAAGTGTATCATTAAACTTAATTATAAGCTTCTCAAAGGAGATACTTTTTTCCAAAAGCAAGTCACAGTGTGAAAGGAGCTAAAGACCTCTTTACCCTTGTACTGGAAAATAGACTTGGTGACCTACCTTTTTTCCCATGCCTTTGTCTTCTCTTTTGTCCCAGGAGCGTCTGTACATTAGTGATAGTTTTAGAAGTTTGGACCAGAGAAATCTTTGCCTACTTTTATTAGCTTGAGAAATAACAAAGTCACCTACTCTTGAGGATTGAGATAAACATTTGTTTATTCTTTTTTTTTTTTTCAGAAAGTAGCTGGCATTTGAGTGGGCTGAAAATGACATGACATTTTCAGTAACATGAGAATTACATCTTCATAATGATCAGTTTGAAGAATTTTTGTTGTTGTTATCCGACTCCTTGTTTTCTGTTAGCATGCTAAAGATGTTAAACACCTATATGAGATTGTTTTTGGTCCTTTAGGTTATATCCAAAAGTCCCCCAGTTGTAAGGACTTGAAAATAAGAGAAATACAGTCGATCTCAGATTTTAGCATTAATCTGTTGAGTTTTTGTATCAGAGCCCAGAACATCACTTGCTTTAGAGATGGGGAGTTCTAGGCCTTGAGCTTGCAGGTAGCTGACTAAATGTCTATGCAAATAAAGGAGGCGTGCTCTACGGAAGAGATGATTGAAAAGGGAAAATCTTCAGACAGATGTTGCAATTGCATATCTAATCGTTGTCCCCAGAGTAGAAGTTGGCGGCAGGTAGTGACAGTCAATAATAAGATCTAAATATTCACTGAAGGGGCTGTGAAATGGTTGTACCCGCCCGTGTTCTGGTTTCCCCAGCAATGTTCTGATCTTACTTGGCTTCCCCTGTTGTAGATCTTGCAAATGGGGAGAACAGGCCCCTGGGGTTGTATCTCATGGCAAAAGAAGAATTGGTGCACCTGTCGCGCCCAGCCCTGTAAACGTGGTTATTCTGAGCCTTTCTGAGCTTTGCCCCTGCATTGCTGCATGTGCCAAGCTGGTACTCTCGAGTGACTCTGGACTGTGGTAAATTCACCAGGATTGTGGGATCTGCTGCAGGACAGCCAGCCAGCTTGTATCTGGTGGGCACAGGCTGCCATCTGCCCACTGCTGTAGACCGCCCACGGCCACCAGGTGGGAAGAACACATGCAAGTGGTGATGGGGCATTTTGTGGCCAGCTGTGCATTTGTACCTTGGCTCTGACACCTAATACCTGGTTGATCTTGAGCCCATTGCTTGACCTTGGTGGGCCTCAGTTATCTTATTGGTAAATTGAGTAGAATACTTGTATTAGGGTACCTGGCACATAGTCAGCATCTAAGAAATTTAGCTACTATCATTATTATTTAGGTAATAGCATCATAAGACACTGCAAGCAGCTAATTGAGTAATTAATTCATTTATCTATACAAAAGTATTGATCAAGGCCCTGTAACTGCCAGACGCTCTGAATTCCTGGGGAGAGATCATTCAACAGGATAGGCAGTGCAGCCGCAAGGCCTGGTTCTTCTTGCTGCCTTATTGGTTTTTATGTTCTTTTTTCATCTGATTAGAGGGAAAAAAAACCCATAGATAAATAAATACTCATTTTAAACCAATTTGAAATATAAGCAAAATGCTGACATTGAACTGAACTTAAGCCAGAATCAATTAATCAGTATTAAATTGCAGAAAACATTTCAATACAAATTTCTGTTTTTTTCTTGCATTAAAGGCCTACTAGGTATTAATAGCAGCATGGTGAGATATTTTACTGTTGCAGCATTTTAGCTTTGAATCTTTACATTGGCTGTACCAGGGAATTTATTTATCTAGCCATTATTTTTTTTTCAAGTTAATATGCTAAGAAATATATTTAATGATCTATGGAAATATTGACTTTATGTAAAAGAAACAGCCCAAACCAATTTGCACGTACTAATTTGCATGCATAGTCCAGCTCATTAGATGTAAATGTGTTTTCAATGTAATGCATTTTATTTTTTGACTGTGCGATATGAAGAAAAGACATAGTTGGGTTTTCAAATTTAACCTTTTAGATGACAGACATTGAATTCTGTTGACTAGCTATAGCCCATGCATTTTAGGTAAAATGTTTTTGTAGTCATTGATTTCATAGTAAGAAGAGTGATTTCTGTACTTTGTTGATCAGAATCCTTCAATGGGTGGGGGGAGGATAGACAGAGGGCTTGAGGTTGTAGCTGGGAACTCTGGCTTGTCTGGGGACCAGTTTCTTGTCTCCAGGATGTTGTCTACAAGGAGGACCAACTGACAGGGAGGCGGCTCCAAGGGTGTCACTGTTGGTCATCAGCTTTTGGTTTTACACCCAACACTTTGTCCTCTGTGGGCCTGGCCTGGTGAACTCATCCCAGGTCCCAGTGGCATGTGTCTCAGGGGGATGTGGGAAGCACGAGGTGGCCTGCTTAGTAGCCTACCTGGTGTGCAGGGGCTCATGAAGGTCCACTCCTCACTGGGAATCACTGGTGAGTCAGTGATGTGGAGTGCAAGAGGTAAGGGGTCAGAGGGCAGCTGGCAGCAGGTGTTGGAGATTTCTGGTGACAGGATTAGGACTGCAGAGGAAGACACGAGAGATAATCCTCCTCGTGGAACTTGGACATCAGCCTCGAGTGGAAGTGCCCACAGGGAAACAGGAGCCAGCTGCACCCTTTACTGTGTCTGGCGACACCGTATTTACTGCCTGGGTCTCCTGTGGTCTTTAAAGTGCTTTGCATGTTTTATTGGCTGTCCTGGTTCCGTGTGCAGCTCTTCCAGGAGAGGCCAGCGGGTTTCACGGCCTCTGCGTGGCTGCTGCTGCCTCCTTGCTTGGCCCGTTCAGGGCAGGCTCAGGTGCCTCACCAAGAGATTGGTCACGATGGTTTAGGGCCTGTGAACAAAGCCCTTCTCTGGGGTGTTGCTCTGCCAGGGCCTCTTGGGGATGAGCCATCTACCTGGAGAAGGATAGAGGAATTTCCCTCTTTGGGTGCTGAGAACATGTATTTAGGACCCTGTATTTAGGACACTCTCCATGGTGGATGGAGGACAGCAGGAATCAGAGGGACACATTCCCCCTGTGTGCTCCTGTCCCAGCCACGTCTCTCAGCCTCGTGGGGGAAGGAGAGACACTGCCCAACAGTCCTCTCCAAGGTGTGCACTTTGTTTGGTTCCACCACTAGAGATATATTTTCTGGGAATGAGCAGAGGCTCTCCAGGTGGTATAAATGTGGTGTTTTAGTCTAATGTGGCCCAATGGAAATGCTTTTAGCCAGAACCCATTTTTTCTTCGTCTGGACTCTCTTGACAGGGCTCATGAGCTTATCACATTCCATCTGGTTTTATGATTATTCCCGAGTTTCCTGTGTCTCTCATAGATAATGACCATTTGAGGGCTGGGATCATGTCTCATTTGTCTCTCTTAGGATTAAGCCCTCCACCTCCCTGATCAGGAAGGACTGAGGTTGGCTGAATGTAATGAAAAGACCTAAAAGGGTACATGACAACTAAGGGGCTCATTTTTTGCCTGCCTTGAGAGGGACAGGGGTGGTGACCTGGACTGGTGTAGCCCTTCTTGCTAACTTTGCATGCAGGGAGTGCAGGGTGTCTGTGCCAGGAAGGGTCAGGAATGAGTGTAGCCTCCTCTCACTCTCAGCTCTCCCCGTCTCCCTATAATGCGTACAACATAGCAAGAGAAATATATTACAAGTCAGAAAGACGAGAGAGTCAAAGAGAAAAGGAGGTAGGAAGCTATGACGTGAGTCAGGGCAAAAGTTGAAGTTAAAATACAAAATGTGTACTACCTCTGTGCTTCCAGAAGCAAGATATGACTGTAGCTCTCTGCTCTTCAGCCATCCACAGGTAGAGAGGAAAGAATCCATGTTCCAGCTCATAGCATGCACAGGGCAAAGACAGTGACTCTGGCCATGCTTAACTCTTCCCAAGTCTGAGAGATCTTGGGGTGTAGCATGAGAGACAGAATACCTGGGGCTGGAGCGATGGCTCAGGGGATATGGTGCTTGCCTGGCATGCATGAGGATTTGGGTTCAAACCCCAGCACCATGTACACGACAAAGTGTCAGAGAAGTGAAAGCCACATGAAAAACTAAATAACACTGATTCTCTCTCTGCATGTGCATGTCTCTCTTGCTCTCTCACTATCCCTAAGAAAACCTAAGATCAACTTAGGTATGACAAGCTGGGGTTATAGGAAGCCAGGTGAGTGAGGAAGTTCATTCCTGCACAAGGTGGTCTGGGAGGGGTTCACAGACTGGGTGACATTTACAGAAGAGGCAAGAATGACGTGGGTTGGAAATAAATTATGTTTGGCCAGAGCCGAGGGAGTCATGGGAGGCAGTAGGGGTGCATTTGGAGATGGCTAAATGGTCTGGATCTTATCAGGTAAACAACGGTAAGTTGTGAAACGTTTGGGTCTGGGAAATAACATGATCAAAGCAGTGATTTTTGGAAATTATTAAGTGCTCACTCATGGTGGGAAAACATTACCTATAATAACTATCAGTTCATATATAATAGAAACAGTACATTGATGGCAAGAAAAAAGAGGAGAGAATGTGTTTAACTAGATCATTGAAAAAACCCAAACGCATGTGCTGTGACGTGTGTTCTGTTGGTTGCAGAATAGAAATTGTGCAAATTGGCTTTAACCTCAGTTTTTGCCCTCTACTTTGTAAACAGGAAAATGGCTAAGAAATAGAAAGCCCATTGTTTTGGATCTGAACGCCAAGGGGAAGGTCTGCAGAGGCCCCACCTATCCTGCTGCAGCCCTGCAGTGGGCAGCTGGTGCTGCCAGATGAGTGGAGAGAGCACAGGGAGGCCTGCTTGGTCCCAGGTATACTTGGGGTCTGCCTCATAGCAGTGCCCAAGGTGACACTAGACTAGGGTTAAAGTGGGAGAAACTAGGCCTTAAAGAAAATCGCCTCCAGGAATAAGATGTGCACTTACAGTCAAAGCCAACCTGCAGTTGTTGCTGAGCTGGGTCAGGGACTTGGGGAACTGGGTCCTGGGGATTGGGGACCTGAGTCAGGCATGTTAGCCATTCAGTGTCATCCTAAGAAGGGGCAGCACAAGGCAACTTTTGGAGTAGTGGAACTGCTCTCTATAGGGTTGAAGTGGTGGAAACATAATGTACGTCAAAACCCATAAAGCTGCATGCACAAGCTGGCAGGAATCCACGGACTTGGAAGGTCACTATGATGCCGCTTCCCTCAGCAACATTTTTATACAGCTGTAGCGTCTGTAACCCCACAGATGATATTTTCTCTGCTCGTGAGAAGAAAGTAATAATCCTCTGTTGTATAGGCCATATCGTCAGTGACGAATTTGTACCTCACCTGTCACACGAGCTTAATAGTAATACATTTACCTTTTAAGGTGTGAGCTTGAAGCTAGATAGAGAATTGAAAGCACTGAACATTGTGCCTGGGACTCAGTAAAAGTTAATCCCACTCCTCCTCTCTGCCAAAAGCAATTATTTTCTTAAATGATATTAAAAAACTCTGCATTATCTCATTTAATCTTCTCAGTGATCCTGTGAATTAAGTATTAGTTGCTCCTCTGTGTACCCCCTGGGAGGCTTAGAAGTGTAAATGATTTGCCCAGGGTCACAAGAGAGAACCGAGACTAACAGGACCACTGACCCTTAATCATATAGAATCATGACTGAGTTCTGACAATAGAGAAGGAGGGGGTGAACCTTAACCTTCTGTGCTATTTTTGTGTTTGGAGGTTGAAGGAGAGTATAAGAAGGTGTTAAAGGGACATGTTCATTTCATAAAGAGGGAAATGTTTGTATTACTTTTTCATAGAGTAAATGGTTTTGCTTGAGATAAGAAATAGGCATGTGTAGAATGCATATATAGTAATAAGCCAAGACTGACACCATTGGATGACCTTACATTCTATTAGCGGAGGTAAACCATATTTAGGAATGCACCACTTGCCAGGCAGAATGAGCTCAGAGCTGAGAGGGAGCGAACAGATGCAGATTGAGCATGCAGGGAGGAGAGCTGAGACATGGAGGGGGAGGAGGAATGGTAGTGACAGATGTGTGATCTTGGAGACAGATTTTGATGTTGGACATCATGATGCAGGAAGGCCATTCTTGGTGGAGAAAATAGGATGAAAGTGCCAAGAGGCATTTCATTTCAGTCTCCCATTGGAGCGATGGAGGACAGACAGAGCTGGAAAGAGCTGCCTCCCACCCATACAGTGAACACAAGCTGGGCTAACAGCAAGTTGACTCTTTGTGAGCCCATAGCAGGAGTGAGGCTGCAAGGCCCAGCACCAACTCACCTGGGCAAGAAGCTGCTCAACACTGATGGGCAACCGGAGAACAGGTGGAGGGTGGCTGAGTTTCATGGTGCAAGTGAGGGAAGCCTGGGGGTCTGAAAATGTGAGAGGACCTGCAACTTCTGGAAGTGGTTTTCTTCATGAGTCCTACAGATCCATGAGAAGGGGTTGGAGAGACCAGAGAAAATCTTCCACGAAACTGCCTAAGCTCTTCTCCTGTATTTCCTCTACAGATCAGAAGCTTTACTTTGGGGGAGCAGCAGTAAGCACTGTCACCTTTAGGACACTGGCAAAATCCCATTCCAGATGGGAGACAGGAATAGGGAAAATAATCATAAGCCCTGAAAAGGGGTAGGTTATAAGCTGGATTCAGGACTCTGGTGGAGGGCAGGATCCTGGAAAGTGCCTCCACCATCCCCCCACACTTCCAGGGATGCAGTGGGCTAACACCAAGGCTGAATCACAGCCCCAGAGGACACCCTCCAGCCCTTCTCCCCACCACCAGACTGACCATCAGGGAGTAGCAAGTAATTTGCAAGAGGCAGATCTTCTCTGAGGTGGGCCGGGTGACTTAAGGCTGAAGGTATAGCAGCCATTGGGAAACCTAAAGACTTTGGCAATCAACTGTTTGCATAGGACTGTGAGGACACTGAAGGTAACCATGGCAACAAGAAAGTTCCAGGCCTCCGTTATTTTTTTTACTAGGTATATAAAAAGAAAAAAGAGCTGGGTGTAGTGGTGCATGCCCACATTTCCAGTGACCTGGGAGACTGAGGCAGGAGGAGCCCAAATTTGAGGATAGTCTCAGCAACTTAGCAGAGTCCTAAGCAATTTAGTGAGACCCTTTCTCAAAATAAGAAATAAAAAGACCTGGAGATGTAGCTCAGTGGTGAAGCACCCCTGGGTTGAATCTCCAGTGCTGGAAAACCAAACAACAACATCAACTACAATAAAACAAAAAAATAAGAAACCCAGGGCAGAGCAGTCATTTGAACCAGACTCATCTGTCATATAGGAGCTGATAGGGAGTTTAAAATAACCATGATTAAGTAGGTTAAAAGCTTTAATAGAAAACATGGGCAACGTACAAGATCAGATGGGTCAAAAGAAATCTCCCAAATAAAACACAAAGAGGAAGTGTGTTGGGGGTGGGGCAACAGCAAGAATAAAACAGATCAAGTGAGAGCTCTGGGATGTCCCTCTAATGTGTGCTGTATTGGAACACCAGAAGGAGACACGAGAGAGAGAGAGAGAATGGGGATAATAAAAATATCTGAAGAAAGTAGCTGACAAATTCCCCAAGTTAATGACAGACGCTACATCACAAATCCAAGAAGCCCAGAGAATATTGGGCAGGATAAATACAACCTAACAAAGCACATCTCAAACTGAGGCATAATATATTCAAACAGTTGTAAACGAAAGAGAAATGGAGAATCTTAAAGGCGGAGAAAAAAAGAGACATTTTAGAGGAACAAAAATAAGAATTATAGCAGACCTCCCTTCAGAAACCGTGCAAGTTAGAATACAGCAGAGTGGCATATTTAATGTTCTGAAAGAAGACAGCTGTCAACCTAGAATTTCTATCTTCAGTGAAAAAATGTTTTTAAAAAATGAAAGAGAAATAAAGATTTTCTCAGACAAACAAAACTGTAGCAATCCATGCCAATAGATTTCCACTATGAGAAATATTAAAGGAAATTCCTCTGGCAGAATTAGGATACCAGACAGAAACTTGAATCTCAACAAAGAAATGAAGAGCACAGAAAATGGAAAAAATGAAGGCAAAACAAAATCCGGCTTTTCCTCTTCCAATTACAACGAAAGATAACATTATCCAAAGCAGCAATAGTGGCTCTGCAGTGCCCATTTCTTACCTAACTTAAAGGAAAACTGCCTGTCAATAGTGCAGGCAACAGGTGTGAGGAATTGGGAATATACAGTTGTAAGATTCTTTTTTTTTTAATTTATTTTTGAGCAACCTTACAAGATTTTAACAAAACAATATAAAATGTGTATAAGATGTGTATATATTAAGCTACACGTGGAACACTGCCATAAGGTTCACAGGTAAAGTCTGGTTGGTTAAAGATTAGATTGCAAATTCTAGGGCAAAACTAAGAATAATTGCTGAAACAAAGGTCTGTATGGTGGAGACACAGGCAGGAACACCTTAGTTATCTTGAGCCAAGAAAGGACTCAGAGGAACTGTCGGATGCAAGGCTGGAGAATGTGGGAGGTGCACCCTTTCAAGCCACTGACCAAGAGAGCATCTCCAGCGGGAAGAAGGTGGATGTGTGCAGAGTGAAAAGTGTCTAGAAGAATCCATGATCAGGCCGTCTACTTAGGCCCCTTCCAGAGGATTCCAGTAGAGTGGTCAGCAGAGGCCAGTTGAACAAAGGGTTGAGTTGTTCAAAAGAATGGAGACCCAAGCAGGAGCAGCTCAGTGGTTACGGCACTTGCCTGGCATATGCAAGGATGCGAGTTCAAACCCCTGTACCCACCCACACAACGAAGTGTCGGTTTAATGAAAGCCACATGAAAAACGAAACGAAGTTGATTCTCTCTCTCACTGTGCCTTTCTCTTAAAAAAAAAAAAGAATGGAGAACCATTCTGTTGTTCAAAGGAAGGGAGAACCCTTGAGGTACAGAGAGGAGGGTGTTGGCAGAGCTCATCCTGAGTCTTGCATCCTGTGAGTAAGGGAGGAAAGGGTTCTCAGTGGGCAGAGGAAGGCAACTTCTGAGTGTTGTCTGTGCTGCCTTTCACCATGTTTGTTTTTCTTTTTCTTCCATTCACCTCCTCTGTTAGTTTCTTAGGGCTACCATCATTGAGTGCAGGTTGAACATCCCTAATATGAAAATCCAGAATAAGAAATGCTCCAAAATAGAAAACTTTCTGAAACACTTGTGTCCCAAGCATTTCAAATAAGGGATACTCAGCCTGTATCAAGAACTTTGTGGCTTACAGCACAAACATATTGTCTTGAAGTTGTGAGGCTAGGAGTGAAGTCAGGGTGCCTTTGGGGCCAAGTTCCCATTGAGACCTTGACTCTTCCTAGTTTCTGGTGGTTTGTAAGCAATCTTTGCTGCTCCTTGGCTTTTTTTTTTTTTAAGAGAGAGAGGGAGAGAGTAAGAGAGAGAGAGAGAGAAAGAGAGAATCAATTTTATTTATTTTTTCATCTGGCCTTTTTTTCTCTGGCACTGAGTTGTGTATATGGTGCTGTGGTTGAAACCTGGGTCCTCGCACATGCTAGGCAAGTGCTCCAACCACTGAGCCACGGCTTCAACCCTACTCTTTGGCTCGTAGCCACAGCATCCTTATCACAAAGCAGTCCCCCTGTCTCTGTTCTCACATGGTTATCTTATAAGAACATCAGTCCTGTAGGACATCTGAACTAATCACACCTGTAATGACCAGATCCTATTTCAAATATGATCAAATCCCGAGTTACTGGGGAGGTCAAGATTTCAATCTAGTTTTGAGGAGCGGGACACAATTCAACTCAACACCTACCCAGTCTTCGTCCCTCTTAACAAAAGTTTCTTCTAGAGTAATCCAGTATGTCCTTCAAGGTCCCTGCATGCTGCCTCCTGCCCGATGGGTTCATGACCTGCCCTTCCCACGATGCTCTCAGTCTTGTTCCTCAAATAAGTTATATCTTTGAAGTGTTTCACCTTCCTGAGGGCAGAAATTGTCCAAGTGCTCTCTGTACCCTTCACAGAGCCCAGAGGCATTTCCTGTGGAATGATTTAGGGCCTCTCCATAGAGCACAAACCATTATCTGGGAATGCAGAGGAAACAGGATAAAATTTGCTATCTGAGTGGATGGAGACGAATCAGGCATACTTTCCTGGAAAAGATCAGATAGGGAAAGATGGGAGGAAAAGAGACCGTTCCAGGCTGTTACTTGGAAATACTTGTTTTGAGGACCATATTGTAACCAGGCTTCCTTGCAGTGATGTTTTTGAATGTTTCACGTGCACAGGGTCTACCAGGAGTGGTTATGTCGGTTGTGTAAGGTTATGGGGTGCATTGCAGCCTTCTGCATATTTTGGATATTCCCTCTGTGTTGCCTGTAGGTGCCTTGGTGAAATGGTCACACCTCTTTAGTAAGATAGTGAAGTTGGCCATCTGTGCAATTTGCTTTGATTTGGTTTTGGGCCTGTTTGGACCAGGAAGCCTTTTTTTTTTTTTTTAAAGAGAGAATCAATGTTATTATTATTAATTTTTTTTCATCTGGTTTTGTTTTTCTTCTGACACTTAGTTGTGTATGTAGTGCTGGGGTTCAAATCCAGGTCATTGTGCGTGCCAGGCAAGTGCTCTACTGCAGAGCCACTGCTATAGCCCCAAGGAATGTGGTTTTAATTAATGCAGTGATTGGTTTTTCTGCTCAGTGGTAGTCATTGGAGTACAGGTGAAGGAGAATTTTGTAGGGCTGTCTTAGGACATGCTGAGTTTGGCAGAAGCCCAGCAAATGCTACCAGGCCACTTGGGCCCTTGGAGAACAAGTAGAGTGAATTTCAGGAACAAAGCACTGTGACTAGAGGTCAGCCCTGACTTGCAAGTATGTAAAGGAAATGAAATCAGAATGTTGAAGAGAGATCTGCACTCCTGTGTTTACGGCTGCGTTATTCACAAGAGCCAAGATATGGAATCAGCCTCAGCGTCCCTCAACAGATGAGTGGATGAAGAAAATGTGCGTACACACATGGAATAATATTTAGCCATAAAATGATGAAACCCTGTTATTTGCAGCAACATGGATGAGCCTGGGGGACACTGTGTTAAATGAAATAAGTTGGGCACAGAAAGACAAGTACTGCTTGATTGTTCATATGTGGAATCTAAAGAAGTCTCATAGAAGCTGAGAGTAAGAATGCTGGTTGCCAGAGGCCGGGGAGAGTTCTGGAGAGAGGATGGATGAGGTTGGCCAAGGGGCTCTGTGTTAAGAGTTAGTCTGTAGAAATAAATTCTGGTGCTCTGATGATAGTGCACAGTAGTGTGCTGTATATTTCAAATAGCACGAAGAGCAGATTTTAAATGTTCTTTCTACAAAGAAATGATGAATGTATGAGGAGATGGACATATTCTACTTACCCTGTTTTGATCATTATAAAATGGACATATATATCAAAACATCACACTATACCCCTTAAATATGTGCAATTACTACGTGCTAATCAAGTATAATAATTATGTGCTGTCATTATGTCCTTTTCTTGGCCCCTTAGTTCAGGCAGCTGCAATCTCCAGGTACTTCCATCTTCCTGTTCCTGGGAAGGTGGGTAGCGTTTATAGGAAGGAGACGAGTTTTCGTCTTGCCTGGCTCTGAGTTCTCACCACTTAGTTACTTCTGTGACATTGGGCTTGTAGCTTCCTCATCTGTACTACGGGGATGGTGCCTCCTTGGGGGTTTTGGAAGACTCGGAGTGGTAAGATATTTGGCAAGTGTCCATCCCCGTCATACCCAGGATGTCAAAGATACCACACACTATTAATTCATCCTTGTCTAATTTTAAGAAGTATAGGACATCATTAGAAAAAGCAGCAAAGTGGTCCTCTGTGGCCATGCCACATGTCAGTCTGGAATTGAGGTAACTTATGTGGGTGACATTCGACTGCTAGATGCCAAGTCAGGACTCCATTCATCAGCTGGGGAAGTCTGCAGGGTGCTAGGCTTTTTTTACTCCTCTGTGTTCATTCTTTTTATAGCCTATGACACTTTTGGCAATTAAGCTTCCGAAAAAATATGAACATTTAAATGTGATAATATTGCTGATTTAGGGGTTTAAGCACTAAAAGCTTTCATATACGTTTAAATTTTATTTGCAATGCTCCTTTAAATAGAAGCTGCAGGGTTGAAATATGCCACTTTCTGCTGGTGAGCACCCAGGGTTCGATCTGCTGTATTCCATCATGAATGTGAACCCTTCTCAAATTTATTGTTGAACATATTAGAGTCTCTTCCTCTGCTTCCTTTCCTCCCTACCTTCCTACAGGAGGGAAATATTTTTTTTTTACTGCGGTAAAATTGACGGATAAGCATTTCCAGTTTAAAAAAAATCAGTTTGAAAACTTGGAGTTTCCATCTTTGTTCTGCCCATCGCAACTCAACTATGACTTTGGATGACGACCCACTTTGTCTTGGACCCAACTTAGCACGAGGGCTATGAATTATCCTTTAAAGGCTTTCATGAACTTACAGTTCCATTGCCCTCTGAAATATACTTATATTGACAGCATG
This sequence comes from Aplodontia rufa, assembly GCA_004027875.1. Classification (NCBI taxonomy): domain Eukaryota; kingdom Metazoa; phylum Chordata; class Mammalia; order Rodentia; family Aplodontiidae; genus Aplodontia; species Aplodontia rufa. Next base: position 240,825 of record PVKS010000159.1, read on the forward strand.
AAGGAAGAAAGAAATGAATATGTAAAGGTTGACCCCCCAAATTTCTAAGGCAGTAGCAGGGGTCTGGTGGAGCTATGAACCAAAAAGCCAATCTTTCTCAAAAAGGTGCAGACTTTCTTACTCATCTTTCTTTCTGGACATTCTTTTAGGAAACAAATTCAGAGAAGTTTAAGGTAATGATTCAGTCTGGAAGATATTTAACAGCACCTTCCTTGGCTCTCCTGCATTAATGTAAAAGCATAAATGCTAATGATAAATTCAGGAGCATTGCCTCTGAAATTGGCAAACAATTGGGAAGAAGTAATTACAGGGTTCCTACCCAATTTAACACATTATGCAAGAAGTGTTAAATGAAGAATTTTTATCTTTTCTGTCCTTTTTTTCCCCATACAGAAAAGCACAGAGAGTAATGAAACAGGCACTCATGTTCCACTCCTAGAATTAATAAATATTAGCATTGTGACATGTTTGCTTCAGATGGTTTTTAAGTGAGAAGAATAATATTTTTGATCAATGGACTCTTCGTTCTCCTCCCTGCCTTCTCAGAAGAAGCCACTTGGAGAATTTGGTGTGCTCCCTGTCACCAAGCATAAGATCGTTAAGGTGATCTACTTCTTTCACAGGATCCATTCTTTTCACAGATGATTTTACTGCTTTATGATATATGCTACAAAACAAACGAGATGACTGTAGCAACCTTTCCAAACTGACTCTCGGCTGGTAATTATTTCTTGACACACGGATGATAAACCCCATTCACTCCCCATATATAGTCATGCTGTGTTAATTTTTAATTATGCATGTTATAGAATGACAGAGACAATTATAATTAATTTATGGCTTTTTGGAGTCATTTTTTTTTGAACACTTGAAATCAGAAGGCACAGATAATTTCCAGGGATATGGATTAATTAGGATATTTCCTAGAACTGTTCCTTAAGGAATTAAAATCAAGCCTATGGGGACTAAATATTTCACAGTCTTGCCTCAGTGCAAGCTGAGAGAACCAGAAGTGGTTAGTTATTTACATCCACTGTGGGCCTCACCCAGCCTTGGTCTGGTAGCTGATTGGAGCAGATGTTCTCAGGGCACCTTTATAAATGGGAGGCCCCCACCCCTGAGTGTCCAGGGCTCAGGGCTCACCCATTGCACAGTCTTAGCTGTAAGACAAAGTTCTCATCCTGGGCTGTGCAATCAGAATACCTGGGGGTCCTGGAGAATTCTTCACACCCCAGCTATCCAGGTGGCCACTGGCACTGGAATCCCTGGGGGGGACTCAAGCCTAGGCAGGTCCCAATGCTCCTGGTGAGAGCGTGGACCACCCAGTTCAGAAGCTCTGCTGTGCAGCATTCAGCCTTCCTAGGCCTTCTGGAGTTTCGAGCATAGAAGGTGATACCCAGCCGGGGGGTGGGGGAGGGTATTTGCTACTAGTTTAAACCACACCTCCTCAACAGACCTTCCTTCACCTGCCTGTCTCAGACCATCTCCATTACTCTCCAGCCTGACGCCAGTACTGTCGCTGGAGTCAACTGAAATTCCTTGTTAAATCGTTTCCTTCCTTCCTTCCTTCCTTCCTTCCTTCCTTCCTTCCTTCCTTCCTTCCTTCAGAGAAGGACAGTTAGAGAAAGAGAGAATCAGTGTTATTTAGTTTTACATGTGACTTGTGATGCATACTCAACACTCGATTGTGTACGTGGTGCTGGGGTTCAAACCTGCGTCCTCACACCTGCCAGGCAAGCACCGTAACCACTGAGCCACCACTGCCAGCCCCTTGTTTGCTTTCTTATTGTCTCCTCCTCTTCTCACAGAGTGCAGGACCCTTGAGGGCAGGACCTAGCCTTTTGATCCCTATATTCTTATGTGTAGAACAGTGTTTGGCAAAATGTACTTGGTCACGTGTCACATACCATTGTATCAGTCAGTCACTGCTTTGATGATGATGATCTTTTATGGTTATGTCATTTAGTGATGTTGTCACCATCTGGGTTTGTGTAAGTACACTCCATGAAGTTCACACAGTGACGGAATTGCCTGATGATGCACTCTCAGAACAGATGCCCATCATGAAGGGACCCATAACTGGGTGTAAAATATATGTTAAGTGAAAGTGAATTCTAACATAAAGATGCATTGGTGGGACACTAAGCAGTACATTAAGTCCTCGAGGCCTCTAAGCCCTAAAGGTAAAATGTCTTTCCTGAAAATATGTGCTTATTTCTTTGCAAGCATTTAATCAGAACATGGGGCAGCAAATCCTTGAATCCAGTCCTGACCATTTCCTGATCTTGCCCTCAGTGTTTCCAAACAATAATAAGAACAAAAATGCAAACACGGACTTGTGTACAACAACCATCACCTTTCAGATACATTCCCATTCTTTGACCTGATCTTTCCTAGAAGATGGGTCTGACCTTGCAGAGGGTGAAACAGATAAATCAGCTAAATAATATGTCCATATGCACTATGTGGTACGTGATGAAAATAGAATTTGTACCTTTTTTGGGACACCCTGAGGACAATAGGGATCTCACCTGCTATTCCCCTCACTGTTGACAGCTGGGTTTTTTCTGAGCCTCTGTGATTTCCTTAGTTTGAAGACTCCCAGGTTGAGGAGAGGACAGTGAGTGTACTTGGAGGAGGGAAGGGGAGGCACAGAGGAGGAAGAAGTTGTCCTGACCTCTTGTCCACTGTGTGCCTCATCCTTTCTCTTTTGGGCCTCTGTGCTGAGCCTCTTTGGTTCATCATCACTCAGTGTTTTGATTGCAAGAGTCACACACTGCCGCCATGGCAACCTTCCTAACTTGCTGTGAGCCAGTGGGTAGCGGGTTTCCCAGCTGTGGAGTTGGAGCTGTTAGGCTTTATTTTACTTGGTGGGCATGGGCTGCTGTGGACCTAATCATGGTGGACCCCGTGTGAATGTCAGAGACCCTAAAATTTGAGTCATTGTCCATCGGTGTATCAGTTTCAAAGTGCATGACTGATAGATAATAAAATATCTTACCTGTGGCATCCCAGGTGAAGCGAGAGGGTGATGTGTGAGGGCTGGTGGGCTCCTGGATGCTGGATTGGCTAGGGTGCTCCTGTCTTAGTGCATTTTCTGCTGCAGTGATAGAGAACTATTGACTGGGTCATTCATAAGGGAAAGAGGTTTATTGTGGCTCATTGTTCCAGAGTCCGGGAAGTCTGAGAGCAGGGCTCCAGCATCTGTTTGGCTTCTGGTCCTGGGTCATAATATGGTAAATAAGGGCAGAAGGGGGCACATGAGCAGATAGAAAGAAAGAGCAGAGGAAGCTGAACTGGCATTTATGACAACCTGCTCTTGCGATCACTGACCCCCTTCACACGTGAGCTAACTCACTCCCAGGAGACCTGCACTGATTCTTCAGGAGCCTGGAGCTGCATGACCCAGACTCTTCCTTAAAGTCCCCACCACCTCTCAACACGGTCACACTGTGACCATATTTCAACATGAATTCTCTGGGGACAAACCACATCCAAACCATAGCAGCTTCACAACTCAGATTCAGGTCCTTTGCATTCAAGGAACCATGTGCATAGTTCAGCATTCAAATGTAAAAATAAAACAGGGTAATACAACCAGTTACATTGATCCCAGAGCCAACTAAACTGCTTTCTTCTTGCAGCCCGCTCAGCAACTATCTTTGTTTATCTTCGGCTTAGCTCCTCTTTGCTCAGTGTAGTGCTACAGTGAATTTTGGTTGTTTATATCTAATACAGTTTTTTTAAGGTTTTTTTTGGCAGATTTAAAAGAGCATGTTAGTTGAACATTTAATATTTGTCTAGTGTCCATCATTTGATTTTGTTTCTGGCTCTTGAGGAGGGTGATCGTATACCTTACTCTGTCTGTGACAGTCTTGGTCTGTTTTGGTGATCTTAGTATGATTATTAATAGGGACTCCTTTTATGCTTAGCAATGTAGTGGATCATGTGATCATTGTAGGAGACCCCTACTCCAGAATGATCTCCCCAACTTCCTACTTGAACAGTGACTTTTTTTTTAAAGAGAGAGAGGGACAATGAGGGGGGGGAGGAATCAATTTTATTTAGTTTTTCATGTGGCTTTCATTGCTCCGACACTTTGCTGTGTTTGTTTTGCTGGGGTTCAAAACCACATCCTTGCACATGCCAGGCAAATGCCATCACCACTGAGCCACTGCTCCAGCCCCTGAACAGTGATTCTTTAAGTAAAAATGGCTCCCATCTCTGATACTCTGTTAGTGGCATGCAGTTGAGTTACAGTTCTTTTTTTTTTAAATTTTTATTAGAAGTATATAGAGATACAAATGAGGGGGAAACATTTTCAATGTATATATACTTTGTTATCCAGGGGTAATGCCAAAACATGGATGACCACCTTGGGTTTCACCTGTTGCAGTTTCCCCCAGAAGAACTCATGCGTTAAATGGGTATCTCGTGGAGGAATGACATCGGCTTCTGGGATGGTTCCCCGCTATTCCCACTCTCCAGTCTCCTATGAGTTCTTCATATACCCTCCACCCTCCCCATCCCCCTCCCTACGCCTCCAAGAATCCTAGGGAGCCATCCCCCTATTACTCTGAGAGTCATTCAATTTGAAGTATTGTTAGGTTAGCTGTCTACCCTACTGCTACCCTATTCTAGCATCCACAGATGAGAGAAACCATTCGGCCCTTGGGTCTCTGAGATTGGGATACTTCACTAAGCATAATTCTTTCCATCTCCATCCATTTGATTTCAAAAGCCATAATATCGTCTTCTCTAATGGCTGAGTAGTATTCCATTGTATATATGTACCAAAGTTTTTGTATCCACTCGTCGAGTGAGGGGCATCTGGGTTGGTTCCATAGTTTAGCTATAGTAAATTGAACTGCTATAAACATTGAGGAAGCCACATCACTATAGTACCCCGATTCTAACTCTTTTGGGAAAATACCCAGGAGTGGGATAGCTGGGTCGTAAGGTGTTTCCATCCTTAATTTTTTGAGGATTCTCCACACTGCTTTCCATAGTGGCTGAACCAGTTTGCAGTCCCACCAGCAGTGAGTTACAGTTCTTATTGCCTCTGACCTATTGCATATGTACTCCATTATCTTAAATTGGGCAACATTAAAGGAAATAATGGGGTAAATAGGTTGGCTACCATGGTTTTATTGGGTCCCTGAGTTCATGAGCTATTCACTGGGATGTAAAAGTTGTAATTTGTTAAGCTTAATTATACTTTGCTTTGGGACATAGAATAGCTCCATCTGTTAACCAACCAAGAATTCCCTGGCTGCAGCACCAGTATTTCCGTTGAGACTGTTGGTGTTTTCAAATACTGTTTAACCTCTTGCTACTTTTCTCTTGTGCGACTTTCTGGATTCACCTGATTTGGACCATTTTGCTGAATATCAGAAAGTTGGTGGCCTCACATAGGAAGGGCCTCAGTTTGCTGGCAGGAACTTCCCCTGTCTCCATCCTTCCTATTTCTCACACATCTTTAGGTTTGTAAGTTTTCCTTCTGTGAAATATTTTTAGCCTGGGGAAGTCCTTGAGTTGCAAGGAAGGGAAGTGAGTTTGTGCCACACAATGCTTGCTGCTTGAACTTCGCACTCTCCGGAGGACCCCGGCCTCCAGAAGCCCCCGCTGCCCACGGCTGACATTTCTGCCTGCTCTTCGCTCTTCTGTCATTAAAATGATTCCTCTTTACTCCTTGTGGCTAGAGGCTGCAGTGAGGTGCTCTGGGTGTTTTGTGGACTTGGGGCTGGAAAAGACTCTCCTTTAAACCTGATTCAGTGTCTTCCCTTTTCTGATTTTAGTGCCTGCGTTTTTCAGCTGCTTGACTATCTGCACTGCGGTGGCCTAAGTACTCTCTGAGGCTTCAGCTGGCCTCTACCGTTGTTTTCCTTTTAGCAAGTAATACTTCCTGTGAGGATGCAGAGGAAATTCTGCTGGTGGCAACAGATACGGATTGAAATAGGCTTTGGTTCACAAACCACAGTGGCGATGACTGTGCCCTTTTTCAGAGCCCCACTGTAGGTGCAGACCATATTTTTCCTGTCCATTCATCCGCCCACGAGCACTTAGGTTGTTTTTGTATCTAAGCTATTGTAAATAATGCTTTTGTGAACTTAGGAGTGCAGCTGTCTTTTCGAGAGAGTGATTTTATTCCTTTTGGATGTCCACCAAGATGTGAGATTACTGGATCATATGGTGGTTCTATTTTGATTATTTTAAGGAATCTTGATACTGTTCTCTGTGAGGGCAGTACCAATTTACATTCCCACCAGCAATGCATGTATACGGCTTCCCTGTTCTTCAGATCCTCAACAACCCTTACACCATCTTTCAACTTTTTGATAACAGCCATCCCAACAAATGTAAGGTGTACTCTCGTTCTGGTTTTGATTTGGTAGAAATCTGTTTTTAAATTTAAAAAGCCAGTGTTAGTGGAATGCTATTTTCTTTGAAAAGACAAAATTTCTTCTCTATCAACAATGTAAGAAGACATCCAGAGGGGGGTCATTCACACCCACATTAGCTTTCTTCTCCGCATTTAGGCAGCACATTCACCTAGTGCTTTGTTTTTTAGGGGTTGGGTGGGGGATAGAGGGGAGAGGGAGGGA
>PVKS010000160.1:0-134019 GCA_004027875.1 Aplodontia rufa
ACAGCTCTGTAATATAATTTCAGGTCAGGGATTGAGATACCCCCTATTTCTTCCTTTCTATAGAGTAGTGTTTTGGCTAGTCTGGGTCTCCTGTTATTCCATATGAACTTGAGAATTGCTTTATCTATATCTCTGAAAAATGCCATAGGTATCTTGATGGGGATTGCATTAAATCTGTAAAGGGCTTTGGGTAGAATGTCCATCTTTACAAAGGATATTAAAGACCTATTCAAAGAAAATTATCAATCACTAAAAAAAGAAATTACAGAAGACCTGAGCAGTTGGAAAAACATTCCATGCTCGTGGTTAGGCAGAAACCCCATATTTCTGTACGCTGGAGTAGACACAGATCTTTTTGGAATGCGTATGTGATATCCCTCTTACAAAGACATGGCTGCAATAAGTACCTTGCTTTTGTGAATTCCTGAAAGCCATTTACTCTGATGATTGAATCAAGATGATAAAATAGGATGGGGGGCCCAGGTGGGTAAGTAGTAGGGAATAAGACTGCACAGGAGAGCAGGAAATTTGTTTTAATTTTGACTTTTTGTTATTAGCTTTCAAACATTACTTTCAGTTTCTGAATTTTCAATTGAGACTATTTTTTTAGGGTAATTACATGAGGCAGAAAAATGTCCACCATCTCCCCATCACTGCAGTACATCTGCATCAGGTGAAAACCTCCATCTCATAGTGTACTTACTCCTCTGGGCGCAGGTATATTCCCAAGACCTTGCAGTCATGACCTTGTTAGTGTTGCCATTGGTCTCAGTGGCTGGATCAGACTGTTGGAATCCCCTGTACCTGAGGATCACAGTTGTTCCTTAGCTGCAGGGCCATGGGGAGCCAGCACCGGAGCTTCCGTATGTGTCCTTGAAGTTACAACAGAGTGAGACAAGGTGCTTTTTGACCTCTTTCAGGACACCTTGACTTTGATTGTTCTGTTTTTATTGCAACTATGCATTATATGGAAATATACTTAGGAGTTGAAATTTAATAAAATCAGAAACTGGGTATGTTGTTTTGTTTTTGAGACTGGGTCCCTCTGTACTGCCTAGGCTGGTTTCAAACCTCTGGGTTCAAGCGATCCTCCTGCCTCAGCCTCCTGAGTGCTGGGACTAGAAGCATGTACCACTGCACCTGGCTGACACTGGCTCTTTCACTGCCTGGAGAGTAAGATGTAATGATTCCTAACGTGGCACTGATCTGTGTCAGGGGCTAGCCCTGTTACCTGCCATTGTTTTTGTACACTTGTCTAGTAACATCAGTGCAACCAAGTATAAAAGGCAAGTAAAGTCTCAGTACTGCTCCAAACTAGTTGTGCCCCACAGAACCTGCCAGAAGAGTGCCAGGAACCCCAGAGCTGGGTGGACCATGCTTGGAGATCTTCTGAGATAGGTACGGGCCAGGTATAGGGTAAAGGGAACAAAATGGGACATTGGGAAGCTCTTAGCACTGCCAGCCACACTGATAAGGGTCATTTTTGGAGCTTGTGGGTAACTTCTGTCCCAGCCTGGGCCTCTGTGTGCCATCGCAGGTTGTACCTCTTTTCTGTTTGCCGGGGACCTTTGTCTATAGTAGTTACTAGACAGGTGTATGATCAGTTAGTGCATCAAAGGCCAGAGAAAATGGACATGTTGGTTGTGGTTTTCCTCCTGAGGGGAAGACAGGCTACAAAATTAAAATTCTAAGGGAGTTTGAAGTCGAAGCCTGTTTGTGACCACCGCTGTTGCTCAGTGCATGTGCGGACTGATTCATTCTCTTCCAGGGCGAGATGGAGCTGAGCTGCCATGTGGGATGTCTGTGTGCTCTGGTTCCTGAAGTCAGGGCACAGCAGCATCCCAAGCATCAGGCAGAGTGAAGGAAGTAGCATCTGCACCCCAGGAGATGGAGCAGCCATGTGTTAGGAGCTGCAGCCGTGCCTTCACCCAGTGATTTCTTTTCTCCACAGCGAGGAAGTCTGCAAGCGAGGCTTCACAGTGATTGTGGACATGCGTGGGTCCAAGTGGGACTCCATCAAGCCCCTGCTGAAGATCCTGCAGGAGTCCTTCCCCTGCTGCATCCACGTTGCCCTCATAATCAAGCCAGACAACTTCTGGCAGAAACAGAGGACGAATTTTGGCAGCTCTAAATTTGAATTTGAGGTAACTTCCCTTGTGTAGCCAAACCCACTAACCTCATCCACATGGATCATTAAAAGCTGACTTACTCTTTCCATTTTAGGCTGATCTTTAAAACTACACACTGAGCAGGAACTGCATGCCTTTTGCATTATTGTGTAGGGTAACAAGGTTGCTTCTGTTATCCCATTGGCTCCTGTGACCTGGGGGTTTGGCCTTCCGTTCTCTGGGGTTGGGTCCTTAGCTGCTGAGGGCATGGCATTTGCCTTGGAAGAAGCCTGTTCCCTGCATCTGAGCTCTGCCACTCAGCCAGTGGCTTTTCAGGGCTGCGAAATCATCATCATTGCCTCTGCCCTGGAGATGAGGAGAGATGTCCACCTTCAGACTCCTGAGGGAGTGCTTTGGAGGAGACTGAGTGCATCCTGTTCTAGATGCTACAGAGAGCCATGGGGTTAGGTCTCATTCACAGAAATGGAAATATCCCTTAAAAGCCATGCAGAGTCCCGAATTCAACCAGGTGTAGAGAGCCACTGTCTTTCAGTTACAGAGAGCATACTCAGCCACTAGCTTGTGTTCCTGTCCATTTCTGGTCCCCTCCTTAGGCTGCCACATTGTCCACTGCTGGCTCCTCCCCTTAGGCTGCCACACTTCTGTGTCCTGTCCACTGCTGGTCACCTATCCTTAGGCTACCACACTCTGTTCCTGTCCATACTGGCCCTTTCACTTAGGCTGCACACTTCTGATGAGGCTTAATTGTTCCGCACAGCTTGGAATTTGGTTCATACTCTGATTTGTAATACAATTGGAATAATTTCTAATAATAAATTATAAGAATTTTTGTTTAAATAGCTTTCTTTTTCTGCCATCTCTTCCCAAATGTTATGTTTATATATATATGTGTGTGTGTGTGTGTATGTGTGTGTATGTATATACACACACATATGTATATATTCATGTATTTTAAGGTAAATAATGTTAAACACTTCCAAAAGTATTCATTCTTTAGGTTATGTGCTATACTTTTCAAAGTGTTTTTTCAAGTGTATTACTCAGATATTTAAATCTTTTTTCATAGTGCTTATTTTCCTATCTAGAATCGGAATTTGGTTTTAACTTAAATTTGAAACTACACTGAAGAGGTTTAGGTGAAAGATAAAAGGAGCTTTTATCTTCATACACAATAAATAGTGATTTTGAAAGACAATTTATTAGGTCTTAGTTTTTTTAGTATATTCTTGATGCAGAATTTAAAGCATGTATTATGTAATTGTAAATATTCTAGTAGAAATAGTGGTTTGGCAGTATAATCCCCACAGATGTTTGCTGGTCCAATCTAGAACTCTCCTGACCTCCCCCAATTTCCTGCGGCACCGGTTGTCTCTCCTTGGGCACAGCCTCTCTGAGTGCTTGTGTCCATGGAGGTCAGCAGCGTTCCACCAGCACGTGCCCACAGTAGGAGTGTAGGCAGGTGTGCTGGGTTGGGAGCCAGCTCCATTTCTGGTCCTCCTACCTTTGGCTGTTTCTTGTGACACCCAGCATGGAGACACCAGTAAAGCTGGAGGTGCTCATCTTTTGATCCTAGGCCACACTTCTTTCCTTCACCTTGAGCTTTGCATTCAATCATTCTTGCCCTATGTTATCCCTGAGGCCTAAACTGACTGTCAGTCTGCTTCACATTTCGGCAGGGCGAGGTTAAGATTTCTTGGTTTAGTTGTGATCAACTAACATTTTGTCCAATTTGTTAAATTGGAATGTAGGATTGTGTATGGCACTCGGCTGCTCAGAATCACAACAAATTATTACAGTGAACCAGACGTTCCCTTTGTCTTTAGCTCTGTGAAGAGCCTCCATCGCTTTCCTGGTAACCCTGGGATAGTTTCCATATGTTGAAAAAGTTATTCATATCCTATGCCTTTTTATTTAATGGGAAGTGAGGGAGGGATGAGATGGACTGATGAGGGTGATCTGGCAGGAGCAACATTTATCTTTTAATAAGCACTTCACAAATAAATATTCCTATTAGGGTTTTTAAATCCTTGAGCAAGATATTTGTGTGATGGCAGACAGGAGGGAGCCCCTACTGTTTTCTACTGGGAACAAATGGTGTGGGAAAAATGGGTAGAATAATGCATGGAAAAAGTGAGGGTTTTGAAACGCGTGCTCTGTCCTTATAACTTAACCTGTCTCTGGCTTAATGTGCCTAACATAGCAGGTTAATCTCCATATTCTTGGGAAAAAATCTAATTGCTTTAGATCTTGTGAAATACATGATTCGGTACTTCTGTGTATTCTAACTAGCATCTGTTACTCCAACAGTTCTTATTCATTGTACTAATAACGTATCTTGCATCTACATTTGTTTTTATGGGGTCGGAACCAGGTATATCCTGTTTTCTAAAAATAGATTAACACTGCTAATCTGTGACTAAGCACTACAATTGCATTACATGAAGACCATATAGAATTGGTCCCTCTTCTCATATGTGATTTTTTTTCCCTTAAGACAAATATGGTCTCTTTAGAAGGCCTTACCAAAGTAGTTGATCCTTCTCAGCTAACGCCCGAGTTCGATGGCTGCCTGGAATACAACCATGAAGAATGGATTGAAATCAGAGTTGCTTTTGAAGACTACATTAGCAATGCAACCCACATGCTGTCCCGGCTGGAGGAGCTTCAGGACATCCTTGCTAAAAAAGAGCTGCCTCAGGACCTGGAGGGGGCTCGGAACATGATCGAGGAACATTCCCAGCTGAAGAAGAAGGTGATCAAGGCCCCCATTGAAGACTTAGATTTGGAGGGACAGAAACTGCTTCAGAGGATTCAGAGCAGTGATAGCTTTCCCAAAAAGAACTCGGGGTCAGGCAACGCGGACCTACAGAACCTGTTGCCCAAGGTGTCCACCATGTTGGACAGGCTGCACTCAACCCGGCAGCATCTGCACCAGATGTGGCATGTGAGGAAGCTGAAGCTGGACCAGTGCTTTCAGCTGAGGCTATTTGAACAGGACGCCGAGAAGGTAAAGAAGGAGAGCTGCATGCCAAAGCAAGGCGTGGAGGGAAGCCACGGCTGGGGTGGTCAGGTGCACAGAAGGGAAGGTCAAAAGGGGAGGACTGCGTTTACTGCGTTCCCCATGAATCAGTGAGGGTCGCTCAGAAACTACACTTGGTCTGGTTCCCCATTTTCTTCACTGTGCTGTACAATGCTGCTTTAGAACTTCTAGGTTAAAACTACTGAACATTTGGTGTGGAATGCCTGTAAGATAGACAGGAATGGCATTTTCAGTTAAGAGAGTGATGATTGCATGGGATCGTGTCATTGAAACCAGTAACTGTGTGCATTTTGCTCATAGCTGCTCTTCCTCTCATACAAAGCCAGTGTCTGTGTTTGAGTGTGGTTTTAAAATAAAAGGTGAGTAATGCATTAAAAGTAATTTCTGTGTAATACAGGTAATAATTACCAGTGGTCTCAAATTTTATTCTCATACATCAGACAAACCAGCTAGTCAAAGTGAATTCTTGTCAGTTACTGGCAAATGCAGTCTTAGCAGTTGATAATGGGATGCTTGCAAAGGGGAATCTGTTGCAAGCCACAGACGTGGACGAATTATTGTGCTTCATCTGAGTTCATTGATTGCCCCCCCCATGAACAGGAAAATATTCTGGAAGTAAAAAGTTGTATTAGAAATCTTTAGTATAGGTGGCTAAGCATGGCACACTTGCCTGGCATGCACAAGGACCCAGCTGTGAACCCCAGCACCACATACACAGCTAAATGTCAGAGAAACAAAAAACATATGTAAAAATTAATAAAATCAATGCATATTTTCTCTTTCTAACAAAAAAAAAAGAAATCTTTGATATAAAAGTAACTTTTGAAAGGCTATAATCCAATATTATTTAGTATGCTTTGGTTTTACAGATTGCCTTCTCAAAGACACTAGAAAATCTTCCTTCCAAATGCTAGTAAAACTGGTTACTGTCTCTGATTCTGCTTCAAGATGATTCTGCAGCAAAGCCAGGTGATAGTTATTTCTGTTTCCTTAAGTGTTTCCTTATTGTCATGCCGGGGATCAAGCCTAGGGCCTACCACATGCCAGGCAAGTGCTCTGCCACTGAGCTATGCTACTTCTAGTGTTTGTAAAACACTAAAACAAAAACACAGTGCTCATTAAGTGGCAATTATTACTTATGCTGTGTCAATGTAATTAAAAATACATTTAAAGCAGGTAAGGATCTCTTAAGAACCCTAAGTATTTCCTCCTGAGAATCCTAATTGAAACCCCTGTTCAAGTAACCTCTATCTTGAACTGTTAAAGGAATTTGGTCATTGTTGAAGTTTTCCCTCATCTTTTTAAAATTTTCAGTATATTTTATTGTTTCTTTTGCTCACATTTATATTTACCTTTTTATTGTTACAAAGTTTAATCTTTTAGTCATTGGTGTTACTGTCAGTAATCTGGACAGAGCCAAACTCACTCGGGGACCTGTAGGAGCCTGGTTTCACCTTCAGGTTCTTGGTTGGAAGCACTGCAGCCAATGAAGAAGTTCAGGGTGGCAGGAGGCCTGGCCTCCAAGTCAGAATGCAGGAGTTTTCAGCTAGCTTGGAGGGGTTGAATACCTCTCATCTGCTTCTTAACTTCTCATCATTAGATAAACTTTTCTTGTAGATCTTGCAGGATCTTAGAAGGTAAAGACTCTTCTAGTCCAGACACCTGAGAAGTTTTTGGGGCAAGAAGTCACCCTTGTTGGTATGGCCCTTCAGACACTTGTTCTGCAGTGATTCCAGGTTGTCTTTTTCCTTCTGCTAGATGTTTGACTGGATCACACACAACAAAGGCCTGTTTCTAAACAGTTACACGGAGATTGGGACCAGCCACCCTCACGCAATGGAGCTTCAGACGCAGCACAATCACTTTGCTATGAACTGTATGGTAAGCGATCATCAGAACAGGTGGATCTTGAAGTGTCAAAGCATTTGAGCAGATGGGACGTGTTTAGCAGCTTGAGGCGCAGTACGCTTTCAAAGGCAGAGTGGGGCCTTCAGAGTCACTGTTTGACTGTAGCAGTTGACCTTCACCTGTGGGGAGTTTTCCTGTGTTAGAAAGTCTAAGTGTCTTCTTTATGTTTTCAAACAAACAAAAATGAAAACAAGCAAACGAATGAGTGAAACGAACCCGTTCCTCATAGCACCAAGGCTTTTGTTGCTGGCTTCTGTGCTCTGCTTTCTGGCAGCTGCCAAGACTCCAGGAATGTTCTGTAAGGAAAGCAATAAGTGTGCTGACTTCACTCACATGAGTGTGAGGCCAGCCTGCCGTGGCGTCAGGGCTACTCCAGCTCTTCTGAAACACCTTGCTTCCATGTTGAACTGAAGGGCTGGAGCCTGGCCTTCAACCTCTTGGGAGGCAGGTGCATTTGACACTTCTTTAAGAATGTATGGAGCAGAAGGGCCGTTGTTGGACCTCATCCCAAGAAACAAACATTGCACTTTGAATAGCACTTTTGTTACATTTTCATGGTTAAGGTAACTAATTTAAAATTATATGTTGTTCTATAGGATATATGCTTGCTTCTATGGATAGTTAAGTTTCTAGAAATTTCCTCTTGGGGGACAAGGAGTTTTAGATTGAACTTTAAGCCTGCCCTGTAAGAACAAACTACTTCTAAGCCTTATGACATAGTGTATTAAAGTATTATGAAGACAAGGTAAGATGCCATGAAGTTTAAGTTTGCTGAAATAAGTGCTACCTCCAATTTAGGTAGTTTCAGAGATAAGATTTGGCAACGCTATTTCGTTTCTTCTCTTTCTCTCTCTCTCTTTTGTAATAAACCACCAAAAAATTTTAGAGTTTGAGGTAAGGCAGTTTTTGTTTAAATCATCAAACCTAGACATAAACCTTAAAGAAAGCCACACTCTTACAAGCCTTTGGGGGTAGCTTTTTAGAAGAATTTCTTTAAAAACAAAACAAAAAACCTATTATTAATTTTTCAGAATCTTCTGAAACTTCAACCAGTGGCAAAAGGTCCATTTAATCCACCGTACCACATACTTAAAAAACTAGAAATGCTAAGATGTATTCTAGAAATGAACAGAAACTATGACAGATTTGAGAATCTAGAGAATAGGAAGCATAGTATGCAGGTCAGAGGCTATGGATGTAGAAGATTTTAATTCTGACTGCAGGACCTTGGGCAGGCTGCTTGACCTCTCTAAGCTGTGGCTGCCTAACTGTAAGTAGGGGTGCTGTCTACCTTACATGGTATTACAGTATTTACTCTGCATTTGTGAAACACTAACCATAGTGTGTAACACATAGCACTTGTTAATAGCAGTTAGTACATGTGATGTACCATTTTAATTAAAAATACAATTAAAGAAGGTAAGGAACTCCTACAAGTATGGGTGGTATCGTTTTGGGGTTTTTTTTAAGATTTAAGTTTATCTTGTTATTTCCTGTGATATATCTGTATTATTTTTGTAAGTTAAGTTTTTAATTAGGCTCTCTGGACTGGCTCTGTGTCTTTCCAAACACTTCCATGAACCCTTAGTGGCCATCTGTGGCATCTGTTCGTACAGAGCAAGGCCAATGAACCTTTAGCCCTTCCTTTCTCTTCATGTACAATCCCTTGAAAATAACCAGTTTGGGAAGTTGACAATATTTAAAGAAAGTATGTTAAAGATGCCAACAATCATGCTCATTCTCTACAACAGATATTAAGGAAAAGCTGTGGTGGAAGAATCTAGTCTGGGTACCTTTGGTGTAGGGGCTTGCATGTTGCCATGTCTGTGCAGGCTTACCATGTTGTCCTTTTGCTGCCGTCCTCCTTTCTGTGTGCTGTGGTGATGGAGGGGAAGAAAACGTGTAGTACACAGAGTGGTACAGTCTGCTCGGGAAATCAGAATAATTCAGGAAAGGATAGTAAGCTGTAAGTACGAGCAGGTTTGAGCCGAGTTTCTCCTGAGCAGCCATCTGAACACACTGCTCTTCTCCAGATCCCAACTGAGGGCATCTTCTGGGGCTCAGCCTGTTTGGATTGGCTTTCCTCTTTAAGGATTCAGAGAAAGCAGAATTAGTGAATCTAAGTCGCTGTCACTTTGAGAAGAGGGAAGGGAGGGAGAGACAAAGAATGCCTATGAGAATGGGGCAGTTTGTTTTTACCCTAAAGGACACATTAGATTATTAATGCCATCACACAAGCGAGGCCCATTCTCGCTGATTATGATTGACTGTCACAGCCTTGACTGGCACAGCCTTGCTCTCTCCTTAGCTGATTCTGACCTTTATATGGGACCCAGAAAAGCAACTCAGGCTGGAGTTGTTTGGCTCTCTAATCCCAAACACAGGTGACCATCAAGTTCTAGTATGGGTGAGAAGTAGAGGGAAAGGATGAATAAAAGAAGATGCAAAGAAAAAATGGGCAAGTGAGTTTTCTGGGTCATTTCCATGGGTGGCTGAGGACACCATGAGACTGGAAGGAGGCCCTTTCAGGGTCTTCATGCAAAGCATTGGGAGAATGTCTCATAGAAGTCTTGGGAAAGGAGAGAAGGGAGGAAGATCATAGGAGTTTGGGTAATTAGATTAGGGACAAGGGTAGGAGAAGCTGAACCGTGCCTGCTGTCTGGGGTCCACAGGGAGGAGCAGTGTGGCAGCAGTGTCATAATTGGTGCATGCTTGACGAGAAGCAGTTTAGGGTTTGCTGACTGCGTGTGCACACCACGCCTGCAGCCGTAGATGGAATGCAGCACTGATGTGAGCCTTTGCAGTTGGAAAGGGAGAATGTGCTTTCCAAAAAAGCAGTTTTAAAATTGTTTTTAAAAGCCTCTGTCCTTATTTTTGGAGTTAACCCGTGAACTTGAAGGTAGGAATTTCAACAGAGTGGAAAAGCTTTACTTGAAATCAGAGCACAGCGTTGTTACGGTTCTACCTCAGTGCATTTTCCTGGAAGAACGTGGATCCATTTATAGGAGATTTTCTGTTGGCACCAAAAAGATGACTTTGGCTGATGTAGAAAGAAGAGCTTACGCTCACGGATAGTCTTGGTTGCTGTGTGCCCGGCTTCTGGGTTGCTTCAGTCCTGTGTGAACGCTTGTCAGTAGGCCTGCTGCCTGGATCCTCGTCAGTATCTGAGGCCAGGAAGTGAGGAGTGGTGTATCTGTGTGCACCCACATGTGTGTTTGGTTCCTTTATCCTTAACAAGTAAGCCTTTCAGCTAGTTGATTTAGAATTCTATGGTTTTAAAAATAGAAGTTGGAACCAATACTTAGGCTTTATGGAAACCCAGAGAATAAATATATATAATATTGTACATCAGGTAATTCTACTGTTATAAACAGGACAACTTTTAGTAGGATCTTTCAGAAAATGCTGTCTGGGTTTCTAGAAAGGTACCTCCTGTTCACCTTACTCTGATGACCTGCTTCTCCTGCCTTTTTTGTAGAACGTGTATGTGAATATAAACCGCATCATGTCGGTGGCCAATCGCTTGGTGGAATCTGGCCACTATGCCTCTCAGCAGATTAAGCAGATTGCTAATCAGCTGGAGCAGGAGTGGAAAGCATTTGCGGCAGCCCTTGATGAGCGCAGCACCTTGCTGGACATGTCCTCCATCTTCCACCAGAAGGCTGAAAAGGTCAGTACCTGGAACCCCCAGCCCTTGAAGTGGTCGCCAGAATATTTCTTCCTCCAGTAATCTCAATATGTGCAGCAAATCCTTGAAGATCTTTGTGCAACACATGCTGTGAACTCTGAATGTGAGCTCTGAAGCCCTCTTAATCGTAAATCCAAACTCCTACTTGTCGCTGTGCTACCTTAGGCAACTTTTTAAACCTCTCTGTACTTTAGTTTTTTTCATTTATAAAGTAGAAATGAAAATAGCTGGTGACGGGGATAGTTTCATTATGTAAATGTGATCACATTTGTTAGGTACCCTACAGAGTCCTGGCATAAATTTAGGTTGAATACCCCTTATCCAAAATGCTTGGGACCAAAGGAGTGTTAGATTTTGGAGTTTTTGCATTGAATATCATTTAAACAATCCTACTCTGAAAAAGCTAAAGTCCAAAATTAAGATTTGAAATATAGCTCAAAAGTTGGATTTCACATTTTCCTGTCAAGGTTGCTCAGCGTACACTAATAAGCAGTAGTAGCTATTCTTTTTCCATCCATCCCTTCCCTTCTCCTCCTCTTCCCCTCTTCTGCCTTATTGTTGCCTCTTTATTGTCCCCAGTCACATGCCTTGGCATCAGACGTCAGAGGTTTGTTGAGGTGCAGGCACTTGAGGTCCTGGTGGGCTTGCTACTCTGCAGTTGGTCACAAGATGTATGCCCCAGCTCCTCAGTAACAGTGTCCACTATAGGCAGGGTGGCAGTAGGTGTCTTCATCTGTCACCGTCAGGAACGTTATTTCTAGAAGGCACCTCCAGCCCCGCACTTCCCCCCCCAGTGCCCGTTGGCCAGGATTGGGCACACAAAAGACTGATCTACTTGTTTGGCCTCTGCAACCTTTGAGTGGGAAATGATTTTGGGGTATGCACTACCTTTCACAGTCGTTAAACTATATTGATTCTGACTTCATGTTGGATTCCTTTGCTGATGTGGCTGTTTCAGAGCGTCTTGTTTAAGAGTCAGTGTGTAATATATGCCCATAACATGCCATGCATCTGTCCACTCAAGCACACCCACGTAAATAGACACAGTGAGAAGGTGGCAGAAGGAAGGGATCTTATGCCTGAGGCTTTATTGCAGGGAGGTGTGCTGCATGTGGATGCCTTTCCAAAACATAGAGAAAGAGCCCAGGAGCTTTTAGCCACTAGGAAAACTCATGGGGAAGAGGCAAATGGTTACTTTACTTAAAGGGAAAAATATCAGTGTAGCTTTCTTGGGAACAGTTTTGACGGGAGGGTACAGCATTCATAGGCATTTTCACCAATGCTTCCAAGAAGGTCATAGTGTTTCTCTCACCCAAAACCAATCTCTGTTGGAGAGAGAAGTCGTTGGTAAAGGTAAGATAGAGGTCCTAGCTTACCTAGGAGTTCAGCAAGGCAGTCGGAATATTGTAGAAGGCACTAATTAGCAGTGATTCCCAACTCTAGAAACCTTTGAAGTGTGAAGCAAGTGAAGGAATTAGTGGAATATGAAAAGGAAAACATCCTAGTAGCATCATAAAGCTGAGAGTGAAGACTTTCAAGTTTTCATTTTTCTGTTTATTACCTAATATATTTAACTAATTGTATAATAAAACATAACAAAAGTCAAACACACGCATAATTTTTTAAAAGTAACAGGAACCTTCTCAGCATAAAACAGCCCCCTCTTCATGACCCTGTGCCCTTTCTGTTCCTTGCTGTACTGCATAGCGCTTTGTACCCAATCATCTGACTTTGCCGTGAGGGGACAGCTGAGCTGTGTCATCCACGATTGTGGCATCTTTGGCAGCCATATAGGGTGGCATCCAGCACCCCTACGGGTCCAGGAGGGGTAATGATTGGTAGTGGGCCCCTGGAATGGTAGGTTAAAGTAATATGAACACATTGGAGGCAGGGCAGGCTGCTTGGGTAAATGGTAGATACTCGAAAGCATAAGATTGAGGGAAGTGTCTTTCAACAGCATAATGGGATTCAGAATTGTAAATAAACCCAGGAGATTAACTACTGATCTCACCTGCCTAAAAATAATCTGGAAATGTGGGTGCCCTGAGGCATTATCTCCCTAATGTTTTATTATTAAAAATTTCAAATGTACAGCAAAGTTGACTGAGTCCAGGATATTTTTATTTGGCTGTAACTTGAGGATCTGAAGAAAATTAAACTTATAAGAGGATATTGTTGAACAGAACTTCATGGGTTCCTGCATAAATTCTAACTGTGCTTGAGGTCTCCATGCACATAAAGTGGCAACTATCGAAGAAGCCAAATGTGAATTTAGGGACAGTAGCCTGGTGAAGAAAGGGTGCAGCTGTACCTGGACCTTGGTGAAGCAATGTTCTTGTGCCCAGACACCTGAAATGTACAGATTCTTTGCAAGTATTTCTTGACTTCCAGATAAGAATGCATTGTCTCTCTCCCATCACTGAACAGAAGATCCTTGGAAGAAGATCGCTTCTATTAAAGTAGTTTCCTCTTCCCAGGAGAGCTCAGGAGTAGGTCAGCTTTGCTCCCTGTTTAGATACTGTGTCTTCTGCTTATGCTTAAGCTATTTTCATAGCTGAGTCTGGAAAGGACCAGAAACTTGGACATGGTGCGTTAGGTTTCCATTTTACCCACTGTTTCAGTTCCCATCTAGAATGTTTGTGAGGAATTTAAATCTGATTGGGGGACAGAGTGCTCAGAATTGTGGCTCTTGGTTGATGGTCTTACTGACAGAAGCAGCCTTCTTTGCAAAGATTAAGCTCTTGGATGAGCTGTGCAGCACTGCACCTCTGACTTCGTGGCTGTTCCTATTTTGGTCTTTTCTCATGACCTTATAAACATAAATCTTAAAACTGGACGAGAATGAGGTTGCACACATGTGATGCCGTCCAGTTGTGTCTCCGTCATTCTCTCAGGTCCTTACCTTCAGTGAAGGTAAGGTGCCAGAACACCAGTTTGCAAATACAGAAGCATGGCCACTGTGATTTTATCAGTGGGTGGTGTCTATGGGTGCCAGCTTCCCTTACTTGATCGTGTGGTGTGCATATCCACTTAATAGGCCTTTTATATTAGGGAACTTCCATAGCAAGCTCTTTTAGAATCACATTTTTGTAAAAAAAATTCCAGTAACTTGGTTTTTTCCAGGTTTTACGTTAACCACAATAATCCAGAATTGCTTTGTCCTGTGTGCTTGCCTGTCACCACATGTGGCTATTAAAGACATTTCAAGTTGAATAAAATGATGATGATAAAATAATTTCTAAAAATAGAATAAATGAAAATTGAATTCCTTTTTCTGAGTCTCTGTATTTCTCATACTCAGCATGAACATGTGCTGGTGGCCACCATGGCAGACAGCACAGGTACACGTGTGTGTACAGCTGCAGAACGTTCTGCTCAGATGGAGGCTTGCCTCCCACGGGTGGACGGAGGCTTGCCTTCCGGGGGCGATGTACTTGTCCTCACAGCCCTTATGCTGGGAGTGGTTTGCCCATGTTTCCAAGGGTAGGACTCTGCTTCAGCTGTATGGCTAAGTTTTTCAGTTCTTGAAATAAACTATTTTGTGCTTACATTAGATTCTTATAAAATTAAATTCAAAAAGTAATGTATATTATAAACATGACTAATATACAGTAATTATTATCATTTTGGTTGATATTCTCATAAGTCTGAATTGAAATTCTCAGGGAAATAATAAGAATAGTGCTTCATTATTTCTTTTTCACTTTCTGAAGCAGATAATATACATGTAATAGTTACTGCTTTAACAGAATTTCTCTTCATATGTGTATTTTCTTTTGTGAAAACTTTTATTAAAATCATAGACTAGGGCTAGAGCAATGGCTCAGTGGTAGTGCAAGGACATGGGTTCAAAACCCAGCACCGCATACATAATAAAGTGTCGGAGCGATTAAAGTCACATGAAAAATTAGATAAAATTGATTCTCTTTCTCTCTTTCTCACTGTTCCTCTCTTAAAAAAAAAAAGCATAGACTAATTCTTCATTGTAAAAGCAGGATTCTCATGGAATAGAAGGAATTGGGGCAGAAGTATATACAAAAAGAGTAGTGTGTCCATGAGAGCATGTTGAAGGTACTAAGAGAGATCATTGGCTTACTTCGTTCAAATTGAATTTGTCTTCTCCAGGTTTCTCTGTTGGAGCTGTCAGTGCTGGATTTACAGTGCCCCAGTGAAAATGCTCTATCTGCCCTGTGATTTTCCTGGGCAGAGAAGGGGATCCAGGGGAGAAAGGGAAAATGATGAAACAAATAGGAAAAACAGGGTAATGTTTTCTAGAAATGAAAACCGAAATGAGATGAAAAATAAGAAAGAAATCTGAAATTTAAATTTGTGTGTGTGTGTGTGTGTGTGTGTGTGTGTGTGTGGTTATGTGAGTGTACTTTGAACAAATCTCACTCCAAAAAGGAGAACTCTCTTGAATAAATATTTCTAATGTTCATATTTGAAAAATTTTCATTGCTTTTTCTCCTAAGTTAGGTGGGCTCAGCTGAGTCTCCATCCAGCAGGTGGGGGAGGAAGGCATAAGGCCTGGTGGTAGTGAAGTTCCCTGGTCTGGAGGACTCTAGCTGTGGGTGGTGGGGGACAAAACAGGCAGCATAGCCAAGCAGCTCTCAAGTAGAAGGCTTCCCTCTAGTCCATGGGGAGGGGGAATGACAGCCTAGGAGACTCAGTCTGCTAGTTATTCAGGTTCTCCTCTGAAAGCTAAGTGTACAGTTGATTCCCTTACCCTCTGCCTCAGTTTTGCAAAGTGGCAGACCCCAAACTCCTTTTGTCTTCTATTCAGCAACACTTAAAAAAGCAATAAAAGAAAATGCTTTTTGAGAAATCACCATTCTACTGAGCATCAGAATCTTCTCTATCCTCTATCCTGTGCTAGAATGCAAGCCTGGACCTCGAGTGTTCTACCACCAAGCTGCTGGCCAGGTACAGAAGCCAGTACCATGGCACTGGGTCGCAGGCCAGGAGCTCTGCCCCAGACCTGCCCTCATGAGTTGCTGATGGGGAAGCTGCCTGCTGATTGGATGGCAAGAAGATATTTTGGGGTTCTTCTGTGCATGCAGAAACCTCTTTATTCCTCTTCCTGGGTTGCTTGTGTCTTTTCTGGGAGTTCTGCTCTGTGCAGCGGATTCTGAGCTTATGTCAAGGTCATTGCTTGGACAAACTGTCTTCTTTCATGCATGTCCATGTTCGAAAAGCTGATTTCAAAGCATCCTTGAATAAATTCTTGATGTGTTTCCTGATAAACAACTTCAGCACTTTGTTACATAAGGACTTTTGTCCAGGTGTCCAAGCCTTACCCAATTTCAGTAGCTTCAACAAAGAGAGTTGCGTATATTCTAAAAGTGATTCTGACGTAAAAGTCTGTTAATCTGACACTTCTTATTAAATATATTAAATATAATGTGAAGCATTATAGTGTATAATCCTTACATTCTCCATGTTCCATTAGAGGCCTTTTTATTTCTTCTTGGAATATGTCAGAACTCTTTGTTTTTGGTATTTGGCAGTGGCCATTGTCTAGGAGTAAATTAATTTCAGACTTGGATCTGATTTATTATGGTTAACCACAGTTGGTTCATATTTGAAAAGGGTTTACAATAATTAGCAATTGGTATTAAATACAGTAATGGAAGAAGAAAGTGAAATAAAGCTCAAGAATCATTCAATCTGACCTAAATGGCATTTATAGAACACTGTCCAAGAAATACTTAGAAATGTTAGTAGTCGTATCCGTACATGCATGTGGGAGGAGAGTGTGAGCTGTAGCTGTTTCTGTCACCTTGAGGGAATGAGGAGGACACCACAAAGGAGGGTGAAGAAGACACTCCCAGTCCTTGCTGGCCTAGTCATGTTTGCAGCCACCAGTAACTGTGTCTGTCAACACTTTGTACCATGAGATTTGGTGTCAAGCCCTGAGATTTTAAGAAAGTACAGGTATTTCTCTGAGCCCACATAAATACAGGGATTTTCATAAACAATGATTACTTGTATCTTGTCTAGGTAGCTGGGAGGTTATGCTCATCGTGTTTTAGGAGAGTTATAGTGTCTTTCCCCATCTGGCTGGTCAGATATCATATTTTAGCATGGCCATTTGCTGCATTCCCTGCCAGGGTCTGGTGTGAAAAAGGTTAAGTCAGGAAAGTGTGTTGACGTCTGTTGGGCTTAATTTAATTAGCTTCTCTAATTGTGCCTCCCTCACTCGCCTTCGATACTTAACTCTGATGGACTCAGATAGCATTTCTCAAGGAAATTTGACAGTAATTTATCCACTTTGATGCGTCCTGGAGATGTGGGTGGCAGTGGGGAAGATTGAAGCGAGGTTAGAACTGTATTGGGCAGCCCTGGACATTCAGAGGCTCAGATTCCTCCATTCGTATGCAGGGTGGAGAAGTTGGGATGGCTCTGCCACCTCCCTAGACCTGTCTTGGTGTTCACAGCTGAGCAATGTGGGCTGCCCTTTGGGCCTCCCTTTTATTCCGATATTAATAGAAGCATAGGCTAACTATTCTTCCTAATGTTAGGTACGTGGTTTCAGCTACCTTGGTCTTTTCCCTTAGTATCTTAAAGTAAGAGAAAAAGTAAGACTGGAACGTACGCAAAGCAGCTCCCCAGAGAAGCCACTCCTGCTATTGTGCCGTAGTTGAGCTGAGAGGCGTGCGGAGGCAGGGAGTATAGGGCATGTGGATTGGGACACGATGGCAAAGCTGTCTAGTGCAGGGCACTGCCTCTCCAGAGGCACACCCACACTCCATGCAGCAGAAGCCCAAGGCTTATCAAAACGCAGGTTCTAGTCTCCTTAGAACCTAACCTCTGGGGGTGGAGTCCTAGAATCACATCACATTTAAGGACTGTCACTGAGGCCATTTGAGATAGATATTTAACCATGCTATATTGTTATGCTCTCATACAAATACCCTTATTTTAAAAATTATGTTTAAAAATATTCCTTCATCAACATAAATGTGCTAAGTTGATAGACATGGTCTCTTTTATTTTTAACCTCCAAGTACATGAGCAACGTGGACTCGTGGTGTAAAGCCTGTGGTGAGGTTGACCTTCCCTCCGAGCTGCAGGATCTGGAAGATGCCATCCATCACCACCAGGGGATCTACGAGCACATAACTCTCGCGTATTCTGAGGTAAGGACCAATGTTTCATGGATTGCAAGACAACAGTGTTTTTGGATCGTAGCCCTAGAAGCTGGACAAGCTGAAGTTTTGGCTAGGCCAGCAGAAACTTAGAGATGTTGAGTTAAACTGCATTCAGCCGTTCAGCATTAGAATTCCTACATGTGGGAATCATGAATGAAGCTCAGCAGCCAGTTGACCTTTCACGGCCCTGTGACCTTTGACGGTATATTTTTATCCGCTAAATAACCGAAATTCTAATCTTCTTGTCTATGTGTGCTTAAGAAATATGTATTTGTGTGCTACTCAGCCTTAGTAAACTCAGCTTTCTCTTCCTGAATGAAACTTTTTAGAAAGTGTGCAGGCATAGGCGGAGCTTACTTCAGCTTCATGATCTGGATTGTAAAGCACAATTTCTTCAAATGTGTAAAATTCACTGTCTTTTTAAAAAATCTAAGTGTAGGATTTTCTTTGTTATTTTAGTGTCCTGTTTTATTTTCTGCTGCCACCTCCTGTGCTAGGCTTTATTGTAAGGACTTTATGTAAAACCTCACTTAATGCTCGTAACTCCAAGGTACATACTGTATTGTCCTGCTGTTAACAAGTGAGGAAACTGAGACAGAGAGCTGAAGTGACTTGTCCAGGTGAGCAGCTGGTGGACAGGGACAGCTGCACCAGCCAGAGCAGGGTGGGTTCATATTTCCACTCACTGCTCTCTCCTGCCTCTGTACGAAGCCCCTGATGGCCGTATGTCACCACTGCGTGTGTTTTGTTCACCTGGCCCTGCAGAGCAGTCAGCCTCTGGAGATGTGTTTGTGTGCTCACTTTTCTGTAAGGTTTCCTCCATTCTCCTTTAGTGTCTGTAATGTTTTATGTTAATGTGCCTCCCTGTTTGAGGCTTCAATAAGAAAATGTTTCTCAGCACCTAGCAGCGGATTGGAGAGCAAAGATGCTTAATAAATGTTTGCTGGTTTTAAATCAACGCCTTCCTGAATCTGAACCACGCCCATACTTGTCAAAGTGGCAGGGAAGAACTGGCCATTTGCGTTTTAGTCTGGCAATTTTTGTGCTTTACCAACCAGTGGTCACTGCCATGTGGTTAGGCCCAGGTCTCCTGACTCCTCCTGCCTCTGTGAGTGAACGAAAAGGACACACAGTGCTGCTATACTTGCTTCAGAAGCAGTTGGTTCTTCCTTCTGTATGAGTTGAAGTCAGATTGTTTGTTTCTCTGGTTACCCCTTTGGCCTCACAAGATCCCCCTTTTAGTGCTATTTCACGTTGCCAAAGGAAGGAAAAGATAATGAGCTCTGCTGTGTTTCTTAGTTTTGCATGCAGTGTTTCTTAGCTAATTTGGTTGTCTACTTTGTTAGAGACTGTTTACATATGAGTCTTTTCTTTCCTCATTTAATTTTTCCCATATTTTTATTGGTGCATTATAGTAGTACATATTGGTGGGATTTGTTTTTATGTATTCACACCTGTACACCGTAGGAAATAGCCTTTTCTATAAACTGAAATTTGAACAAACTTCTATCTTTTTAATCACATTGATTTGTGAGGATTATGAGAATTTAAAAAATCATTACGTTCTTTCCCCTACTGTACCATCACCATATATCATATAATTTCTACCTATAACCTAAAAATTGAACAACCCTGTTATTCATTCACATAACGAAGCCTTCGTATTTCTACGTATATGAATCCTTTTCTTTGGTTGCAGTGGTAGGCTTGCAGCCAGCATCTGAATGCCTTGACAGTGAAGGTGGGATTGAACACCATTCATTCACACACAAGGTCACTGGCTGAAGCTGGTGACAGTCTCCACCTATGGAATCAACTGAGAAAATACATGGCCAACCCCCAAATCACCTTCACCTCACCAGTGTCACCTTGCAGCCAAATTGGCCACTTCAGTCTGCCTGCTGTCATACAAGTGCTGAATCTCTTAATTGTACTTTCTGTACAAATGAACTTATATTTACCTGGGGTGTAGTTTTATTCACTTTAAATTGATACTAGTAATTCAAAGTAATCTGAAAGGAAGGAAAGAGCTAGCCTCCCAGACTGAGGTCTTAAACCTAATTTTTTAGCCGAAGAACATGTTTGCAACAGAGGTATAAATTCAAGGAATTAGTAATTTAACTGGGGTGGACAGATGAGATTTTAAGAACATAAAGAATTCTTCGGCCTTTTAAATCATTCAAAATTTTGAAATAGTTTTCAGAGTCACAGAAAAATGGTAGGATGGTACAGAGAATCGTGTCTTTCCCTGGACTTAGGTTTCCCAATTTTTAGAGATATGCTTTCTTTGCTCCACGCTCTTTCCTTCCCACCTTCCTTTCCTTCTCTCAGTATGACCACCGTGTCCTCAGGTCCCATTCACATTTCCCAGCTGTTCCAGCAGTGGCTCTTGCTCTTTCCTCATCTGGGAAGCTGTCCAGTGGTGTGTGTTACATTTGGTTGCTGCGTCTCAACAGCCTTCTTCTCAATCAGACGTTCCCTGCCTTTATGTCTGTGATGGTCGTAAGAGCACAGGACTTTGATTCTTAGACTCACTCTACTTTAGGTCCATGCTGTCGTCCTCATGTGGTCATCAGGCTGTGCCTTCCTGGCAGGTTCGTGGTTTTTCCTCTATATTACAGGTCGTTTCCTTCCTTAAGGAAGAACAATTCACCCACCTTCTTTCCTTCCTCATGAAGTGTTACTATATGCAGTGGATTATCATCTGTTATTCTCTTTTGATGCCTAAATTGTTCAGATCTGACCAGCGAGA
This sequence comes from Aplodontia rufa, assembly GCA_004027875.1. Taxonomy (NCBI): domain Eukaryota; kingdom Metazoa; phylum Chordata; class Mammalia; order Rodentia; family Aplodontiidae; genus Aplodontia; species Aplodontia rufa. The sequence continues at coordinate 20,669 of PVKS010000160.1, forward strand.
ATTCCTGTGTCCTTTTGATATGTCCTTCTCATGTTTTGAACACTGCTTTGCTTTCCGGCTTAACAAGATGTTCCAGGTGCATCTTGGACTTTTTCTGCCTACCACTGGGATCAGCCATCTTACTCAGTGAAAAGGTTCCTTGTACTGTTGCGTGGTGTTTAGAAAGTAAGGCCAGAGCACGTGTTTGATTATGAGGTGTCAGCGCTTCTAGGCCCTCTGAGCAGTCAGGAAGCATGTATGTGGAAGTGCACGCACCCACCGCCTGACCCTCCACCCATCAGTCTGTCCAGGTGCTTACTCCCTCCAGTCCTTCCCTGGCTTTCTTCCATCCACCCATCCATGCACATGCACAGTTATACACATATTTCTAAAATTGTTGCTCTGTCTGGGACTACCTGTATTTTAAAAGCACATGAGTTCTGCTTGTACTGGTTCTTCCATTTCCATTCCAGTACCACAGGGTTCTTTCTAGCCTTTTTGAAGACGTGAACAACACTTTGCTCCGTCCCATGTTGCTCCTGTTTGTTTCAGGGACAGGAGCATGCCCACCACGTGAGCATTTGCTTGCCTCAGCTTGCCAAATCTGGGCTGGTGTTTGCTGTAGTCAGTCACAGGAGAGTGAAGCAGCATGAACAACTGAGATAACCGTACTTTAGGAACAGCAAGTAGAGTAGTCATTTTCAGTATTTTAAGTAAGCCAGCATATATCTACTAGTTTCCCAACAAACTAAATTCATAAAATGACATGGATCTTAGTGTGCCCACGTCTCCTAAGCCTAAAAACAAAGTGTTAGAATTTTAAGGTACGGAAAGTGTCTGAAACATCCACTGAGAGGCCTTGGCCACTGCAGCCCTGGAGCAGGAGAAAGGCATTGCCAGGTGGCCTTGGCCTTCTCTGATCCTGGGTAACACCAGGGTTTAGTTTCTGCCTCGCTTTGTCAGCTTAACAAGTGTGCTGACTTAGTGTGCACTTCCACAGTCTCAGGATTTGCTCCCCATGAAGCTGCCTGAGTTCCTTTTTATAGGCAGTGTATGAATGGTTGAGGGTGTGGTTAGTAGTATTATTTGCATAGGATAAAAACAAGCAGCAAAGTGAGTCACCTCAGTGGTAACCTTGCTACAACACTGGAGGCTTGAGTGAAAGCTCAGCTCCCTTGTTGTGCATCACTTGTAAAGCAGCTGTCTTGAAATCTCATGGAATGCAGCATGACTATAGACAGAGTGCTGCCATCCACCTCTGCCACAGCACCAGAGGCAGCAGTCCATGCAGCAGTTCTTTTCCTTATTCCCAAAGCTCAGTGGGGGCCTTGCAAGTGCTCCAGATACAGGAGCAATAGAAGAACAAGCCCAAGTGCAGTCTGCAGAACGTGCGTGTAGAGCACAGTGCATAAGTCCAATTAGCACCTGTGCGGCTGCACCAGCAGTTACCTATTTTAGTCTTATTTTGTTTTTTGTTTCTAATGATCCAAGTAGAGGTGTTGGAGAAAGTTAGACACAGTTAAAATGATCTGGATTTGAATAAGAAACTCAGTAGATGCAAAAAACCAGCTTTGGAGGACCCTCCTATGAGAACTTTCTGCAGAGAAAGAACCATCTTTCTCATCCTTCTCTTTACTGGATGGTGTCCTTGGGGTGTGGGAAGCTGCACTGCCAGCACTTGACCTTGCAGGGGGCAGTTGGCCTGTACTGCACAATTGGTAGGAACTTGTTTTTCCTGTACTTTCTTCTCTGCCCTTCCCTTCTTCCTTTCCTTTCCTTTTTCCTTTTCTTTCAGAGAAAGAATCAATTTTATTTATTTTTTCATCTGGCCTTTGTTTCTCTGTCATGTGGTGCTGGGGTTTGAACCCAGGTCTTTGCGTATGCCAGGCAAGTGCTCCAACCACTGAGCCACTGCTCCAGCCCCTGTAGGAGCTTCTTAAGGTAGCCATACTAAGATGCTAGCTTCCTTAGAGAAGTAAGTTCACCTCTTGTCTGGATGTCCGCTGTTGTTACAAAATACGCTGAGAGTGCTCACCTGCTGGCCTTTTCATGAGAACCCTGGTGGGTGATTTCAGGGCAGGTGGAGAGGATGATCTGTGCTGGGAGGTCTGTAAGGAGAATCCAAACAGACACTGGTGACTTTAGGTAAGTGCAGCCAGTGCCTTCCCTCCAGTCAGCCTGCAGGGGACACCACTTCTTTATGACAGACTAAGTGGTTTTGTTTGTACATTTTGCCTGCTTTTGTTTTTATCTTTGGATTGTTTTTCCAAAGGCTTGATGTCTCAGAGACCATATTTGTACATAATTGACACATCGCTAAGTCAAATTTATTTGGCCTTTGGTTGTTGCTTTTACAGCCATAAACCATAGTATCCAGGTACTGTTCTTGCAGCTTTGAGCTTTGGGCAATTGAAGAATATTCCTCCTTAGCTCAGAATATGATTTTATGGGAAATGTAGAAACCCAGGTGCCAGAAACGAGAATAGGCAAGCCTCTGTGCAATTTTGTGTAGCTATTTTTTCGGGTGGCATGCACAGATCCAAGATACAGATATGTAAACTTCTGATCAAAAGTAAGCGTTCAGGAACCAGGCCATTGTTCTAGATTTTAAATAGCTCAATTTCCTTTTAAATATTAGGATTCCATTGATACAGTAAAATTTTAAACTTGCCTTTAACTACTTTTTTTGGTTGAATTAGAACTTGCATTCTCCTTGACTCATTAGTGCCCTGAGTCTATATATTTATAACATGTTAATCTTTGTAAAATGTCCTATATTCCAAAAAAAAAAAACAAAGAGCATACTGAAAAGTGAACTGATTTGATCAGTTAAAAAACTATGGAAAAGTCCTGCTATTTGATAATGAAGGCTGACTTTCTGTTTGCAGCTCTTTTCCCTTGTGGGGCCTGAAAACTAGAAACAGTTTTAAACAGAATGTTTAACTGAGGTAGATTCATTTAGCTGGTTCTGTAGTAGTGACATTTAGAACTATTTCACATGCCATAAACTCATTACTGGTTGTAGTACCTGAAATATATATGAAATTTTTGCCTGCTATCTACTTAATAATCTCTTAATTTTCTTTTGGTTATTCTGTACTATTTAAAATCTTTATTTCTGTACAGCAGTACAGTAGTCTTCATAAAATTCTAACATTTTTCACATAATATTACTTATTGTACTTACAAAGACATCTTGCTAAAAGTTACTGAATATATGTATATTATTTATGTGCCTAGATAATATTTCTTAAACTGCCAAACCTACAAAAGCTATATGAAAATGAAACAATTATTTCTGTAATGTACTTGAGAGAAGCCACATGTGAGTGGTTGGAGTTCTGCACTGTTTTAGTGGATGTGAAAGATGGTTTCTTGCCCAAGGTCTTTCCTGCGAATCACTGCTGCTGTCACTGTCACTCTGATAAATGACAGTACCAGTGGTGGCACCAGCAGCTTCACTTTTGTCCCTGCTTGTGAATTCCTGGGGGCAGACCTTGCTACCTGAGTTGTTTCTGTGGCTTTACCGTCTCAGTAGACGACCCCTCCTACTCTGGTCAGTCCCCATGACCAGTCTTAAAATGCGCTGCTGAGATTTGCTAAACAGTTGCAAACCCTCCAGGAAAGCAATTTTCATATACTATTGTTGCTTAGATTTTTCATTTTCAGAAAAGTACCCATGGTATCCCATGGATGCCCTTTGGAAACTCTGTAGGGCCAGGAACCCATCTGACACATTCTGCATTGGTGGTTTCAGATCCAAAACAATGGGTTAAGATAGAGATCACTTTCAACTTGCGTGGACAAGTCTGTAAAGACTCATTCCAAGGCTAGTGTGGCTGTTAGGTTGTCTTTTTTCTTTAGTGGGTAGGTGGCTGTGAGTTTTGCCTTGTAGTCACAAATAGTTGCTGAAGCCTCACTATCTCATCCAGACTCCTGGAGGCAAAGGGTGGGACAGAATGAACCTAGCTGCCAACTTGGCCCCTTCAGTGCTTTCCCAGAATTCCATTCAACCGTTTTTACTTCTATGACTTGATCACTCATATCAATCAGCAAGGCTGGGAAGTGCAGCTTTATGGCTGGAATATTGCCATTTCTGCTTAGAAATGTGGAAATGTGGCTGTCGAGGAAGGGTGAGTGGATTTGGAGAGGCAGCGATGGGCTTCTGCCACACCTGATCTTGTCTTTCTGACTCGCATTCACAAGATCCTATGCTCTGTTGTGCATTTCCTGACTTATGTGTATTATGAGGGGAAAAGCTTAATAAAGGGGCTACTTACAAGGAATTCTTTTTAGGGCTGAAGTTGTAGCTCAGTGGTAGAGCACTTGCCTTCCCTGTTGCCCTTGCTACCAGGAACTTGGATGAGATGGCTGGAGCTTCAGAAGCTATTTATGACTCTAAGGCAGACTCTTTAGGGCCTATGCAATGTAAAATACAGACATGAAACAGTCACCCCAAGGTATAACAAAAATTTTATGCTGCCTTCTTTACCATCCTGAAATAAAATATGTAGGTAATTTAATCTACCTTTCTGTATAATTTATATATGTATAAGAATAAACTGTGTATGTGCTACAGTATAAGTTAGAGACACAAGAAAGTTGATTTATGATTGAAATATATAAGTACATCTTTAATAGAAGAGAGAAAATTAGATGTTCAGATATTGGCTGTATATATAAAATCATGTGAAATAGCAGCTACAAATGTAGACTAGACATGTATCATACATACACACATGTATAGCATATATGTACATATAGTATGGATGCAAATATGTTATATGTATATAGTATGCATATATTATTGATACAGTAGTGAGAATTACATTATTGTAGTGATGTGTTATTTTGAGATGGTAAGCAGCTTTTGCAAAGTTCCAAAGAAAACCAAGCACTGCCTTGCTCTATTAACATGGTCATTGCATTCCTGGAAAAATCGATGATGTTAAAACTAGGCAAGAAAGAAAAGAAAACGCTTCATGAGTTTACCCCAGATGATTAGAAAAAGCTCAACAGTTCTCCCTTATGTGGTAGTATCCTGATCATTTCAGAGTACGCTGTCTCTCTGAACGCACTGCCGTAAATTCCTTTCCCCACATAATATTGTCCCTCCCCTCTTCAAAATCATTGCATCAGTAATGTGTACACATACAGAGGCTGCTCGGGGAAACAAGGATGCCCTGTTCTAGAAGCCTTACATTTCCTATTTTTGTTTTTCTTTTTGATTGATGCATTATAATTATACATATTAGTGGGATTCATTATGTCATGTTCATGCATGTGCATATTATATTTGATACTCTTTTGGTTTCAACACTTTTTTGTGTGTTGTGATGATGGAGCTTGAACCCTGGGGCCTCTCGCTTGCCAGGCAAGTGCTTTATCACTGAGCTGGAACTGCAGCCCTTACATGTTTTTGTTTGTTTGTTTTAAAGAGAGAGGAACAGTGAGAGAAAAAGAATCTATTTCATTTAGTTTTTTGTGTGGCTTTTGTTGATCTGACACTTTATTGTGTGTGTGTGTGTGGTGGTGGGGTTCCAACCCATGTCTTCACTCACACCAGTCAAGCTCCTTAACCACCAAGCCACCACTCCCAACTCCTAACATGTTCTTTTTTTAACTGTCACTAACTCAGTAGTTAACATGGTTCTTTTTACTCTTTTTTATCTTCAGCTGGACTTTTTGCAACACGAATGTAAATGAACTTGAAATGAAACCTGCATAAGGTTTGAGCACCACTTCCAAGAAAGGTCTCAGATATATATATTGAAAAGTAAACAACTGCTGGGTGTGGTGGCACACACCTAAATCCCAGTGACTCAGGAGGCTGAGGCAGGAGGATCACAAGTTCTAAGCCAGCCTCAGCAACTCAGCAAGACCCTGTCTCAAAAAACATTAGATAGGGCTGGAGTGGTGGCTCAGCACTTATGGTGCTTGCCTGGCTTGTGCAAGGACCAGAGTTCAAACTCTAGCACCACATACACAGTGAAGTGTTGGAGCAATGAAAGTCATATGAAAAAACTAAATAAAATTGATTTTCTCTCTCTCTCTCCCTCCCCCCCCCTCTCTTTTAATTAACAATAACAACAACAACAACAAAACCCCATAAGATCTGGGGAATATTGCTCAGTGGTAAAACATCTCTAAGTTCAATCCTCAGTCCTGCAAAAATAAAATACTGTACAACAGCGAAAGCAAGTTGCATCCCTGCACAACCACACCTCTAAGAGAGGAGGAGGCTCAGCAACTACAGAGGCTTCCTATGCACTAGCTTGGGTTGTAGGGGCTCTGGGAGAGCAGTCCCTTTCCCCTGTTCCTCCACGATGCTGTGTGAAAGTTCCCCCCTTTAACCAGAGACTTGAGGGTTTTTGGATGGGAAGTATCTGAGAAGAGAGATTGGTGGAGTGGATTCCTCTAGGTGCCCTGCGTCTCACAGCCCGGGTGCTCCATGTGCCACGTGTCCTTTGTGTTGTCTCATGGGGTCATATTTTTTTCTACTACCTCTGTCTTAATTATTCATAAATATTAATCACTTATAAGTGATTTTGTTTAATTTAGTAACTAACTGCTATAATTTAACAGAAATATCTTTTTAAATAGTGATATAATTCTAAATGAAATTAATAAACTAAATAAAATGGTTTTAGTTTTCTTTTTATTTTTTTAAAATAAAACTGCTGTTCAGGTAAAATTGCTGTCAGAAAATTTAAGTATGTATTTTTTACCTATTACTAGATAATTGATTTTTTAACTGAAGTTTCAAGATTCAGTATTAAAATTTTGCTCTGTTTTGATTAAATGTTGTAGTCTATCATAAAGTCTCAAGAGAAAATTCTCACTTTTAAATGTAATTAAGATATCCCAGCAATGTGATTTAGGTTTTTGATTCATGTTATTAAAAGCAAATAGTTTGTTTATTCGTTAAGTATAGTGTCTGTTATGATGTTTGTGATGATGAATGCTTCTTTATTTTAACTTGGTGTTACATTTGCTTGTGTGGTGTCAATGGATAATGGATAGATTTTTATAAAGTTGATTTTCTTCTATATAAAATGTTCCTTTGAGTACAGCCGTGCTGTGTGATAGTATGTGATAATATGTGTGTGTGCGTGCATATGCACATGCACCCAAGGGCACCATCTGTAGCCCAGCCTGGGCACAACCACCAGTCCTGAGTGATCACTTGTTTACTTTTTGGGTAGGTGAGCCAAGATGGAAAGTCTCTTCTTGACAAACTCCAGCGGCCCTTAACTCCTGGCAGCTCTGACTCCCTAACGGCTTCTGCCAACTACTCCAAGGCGGTGCACCATGTCCTGGATGTCATCCACGAGGTGCTGCACCACCAAAGGCAGCTCGAGAACATCTGGCAGCACCGCAAAGTGCGGCTCCACCAGAGGCTGCAGCTGTGCGTTTTCCAGCAGGACGTTCAGCAGGTGGGTTTCAGGCTGCGCCTTCTCGTGGAGAGTGACTTGTACTCAGTTGGGCTTTGTTGACTCATCTGTGCTGAGGAGTGAGTGCCACATGAGGACAGGAGCTCCTTTGCTGATCACCACTGCAGGCTGCTGTCAGCTGCTTCATCAATGAGGTCCTGAGCAGCCGCTCTGGAGAACCTGTGGCTTTTGCTGTCCTAAACAGTGCATTCACAGTTGTGCTTGTTTGTGGGAATAGTGCTGTGGGTGCTTACACTGGTGTATTCTTACAGTTTGTTTAAGGCTTGTCTACTTCCTGATTTAACAGTGAGCTAATGCTGCTTGTTCATGATGCACAGGAGGTTCTTCGTTAGGTGTCTCCTTAATGAAAAGTGGACTTTGACTGTTCTTTCTAAGCAGTCAACATCTCTTAAGTCCCCATCCTATATATGTCATTACTGCAGGGGACTAAAGCTGTGGGAGCTTCACACAGTACAGTCTCATCCTGCACTGAAAGGGACGCATTTCCTTACCTGAGGAAGCAACAGCTGCATAACCTCCTTTTCCATGGTTTTCATAGCCCCAGTGGCATAAGAGTGGGTCACTGGACTGTATAGGGTAGATGGGGGAGGTACAGGGAAGTAAGCCTTCTAGAACAGAATGAGGAGCCTAGCCATCTAACTTGGCACCTAGTGCTTTAATGCACTTGAACTTAAGAACAGCAAACATTATGTGGAAAGGTAATTATGATAATTATGAGACCATATTTTCAAGGCAGCTTTTCCCCTCAAGAACAGAACGTTAGGTTGGACGCCAGTGGGAGGAGATGTTTTTCAGGGCCCATCAGGCATATGTGCTCCTGTTAGCATCCACAAAATGGATACAGCTCTTTAGGGCAAGTATTTTTCGTTGGTTAATAATCTGGAATACTTTGGATTTGTTATGAAAATAGGAATGGCTTTGTTGGTAAGCTGAGGATAAATTTGGTGCTTTAGAAAGATGCTATCGGGCTGGAGTGGCAGCTCAGTAGTTACACTGTGTACATGCATGCACATGTACACAACAAGGTGTCAGAAGAAGGAAGGCTGTGTGAGAAACTAAATAAAAATTGATTCTTTCTCTCTCTCTCTCACTGTCCCTCTCTATTAAAAAGGAAGAAAGAAAGAAACAGATGCTATCAGCAAAAGAAAAATTTGTAAAGACAAAGATAATCGAAACCCACGAAAGTATAGTAAGCCAGTTGGACTGGTAAATGGTTTTTGTTTGGCTGTGTTAGGTGAGAAAAAAGTACTGAGCAGTAGGTATGGCGTGCAAACTGATGAAGGTTCTCTCGCAGAAGGGGACGTGCTTGATTGTTGAGAAATACTGGAAAGACGAATTTACTGTGTTCATAGTGTACCTGGGGACCAGGTGTGGGACAGCGCTGGGGGGAGTCTAATTTGCAGCCACCTTAGTTTTGGTTTAGTGGCTAATTTTGAATGATCTCTGTATAGGAAGAGTTTGGTCTGATAGTCAGAGGTGTGGGTGGGGTGGTAATGGAAGCTGCTGTTGCCTAATGCTTACCTCGTGTGGGCAGCAAAGCAGGTGGGTGGGAGTGGTGCCACGGGTCCTTATGACCTGCTGGTACACTTATTTCCACTGTTGTGTGCCTGCTATCAGGTAGCCCTCTGTGAGTGCTGGGTGGATTCACAGGGAAGTGGTTGTGCTGCTGCTCGGTGGTGGCTTTAGCTCCGCACATGCCTTGGTTTACTATGGGAAGCTGTCTGTTTTTGTTGCATGTACTTGTTCAGATGGGATAATAGTGGAAGGAGTCCAAAGCAGAATGCCATCAGGCTTGTTTTCCTGCTCACCTGTCCAGCTTGTCGGGCTTTTCTTGGATAGTTAGAATTCAGTTACTCTAACACTGAGGGAGATGATGGGCCTGGTAAGTCCTCTTTCCTGAAGCAGGCTGACTCCCCAGCAGAAACTCTTCAGGTGTGGAGGGCTCTCCTAACAAGTCTCCCGGCTTCTCCCAGCAACCCTTCCTGTGTGAGCACCTCCCGCATGGAATTCCCTCTCAGAAGAACTCCCTTCAGGCTGACATTCTTAAAACATGCTCAAGCAGCCAGGCGAGGTGTTGCATGTCTGGAGTCCCAGCTTGTTGGGAGCCTGAGGTGGGAGGATGGCTTGAGCCCAGGAATTTGAAACCAGCCCTCCAACAATGTAGCAAGACCCCTTCTCAAAAAACAACAACAAAAAGTTATAAAATGATCAAGCAAACTTCATCCATTCTAGATTATTCTTGTCCACACTTTTTTTAAAATCTTAATTGAAAGTGTGGTGCTCTGAGAGGTACAAGTAAATATGTCAAAAGCTTCAAGTTCCTTCTTTCAAGGAATTCATAAATCAGAAGACCTAATAGTCTAATAAATTAGACCATAGCATGCTCAGATGTAGCATTTCTGTTTTTGTTTATTGTTGGGAATAATTTTGCTAGACTTCTGTTTGAATCATGTCAGCAGTGAGGGATAAATGAAAACAGCTGTGTCATTTGTGTCATCCATCTACCATGTGTGTGCATTGGAGGACATCTGTGTACACCTTAGTGATCTGCACAAGTTTGGGCATTCCTGAGAACTTTGCCAATATCCTTACCAAACCTCAAGCGGCTAGTATGAAAGGATAAATGAAAGCTCTGTGGTGCAGGTGCAAGGAACATTGTCACGGGGAGGGAGTCTAAGGAAAGTCCTCCTGGGAGAGGTAGCTGCTCTTTGAAGGCTGTGAAGAAAATCAGTAGTTTGAGGAATGATTAATAGGAATAGCAGTAAGAGCAAGGACAGGAGGGGACAGGGCCTAAGAGCTGCAGGTGCACAGGGTGGATGGAAGAGAGGATGTGGAGGAAAAGGTACCATGTGGTCTCTACGACAAAGGATTGGAGCTTGTTTCTGTAAGCTTTGGGACAACACTTAACCCACACTGAATGCCACCACATTGGTGCCAGAGATGAGTGTGACTGTAGGTGGGGGTGGGAAGTAAGTGAGGGGGTGTGGCCTGACCTCAAGCGTGTCCTCGAGCTTCCTGGGTGCTCTCCTACCAGCTCACTTCCTTCCTCCTGCTCACAGCCAGCCTATCTAGGAGTCAGCTGCATGTCAGCTTTGAACCCTGATGGGCCTTGTGGCTGTGTGTTATGCCGTAGTAGGCAGTAGGGGTGGAAGACACATCCTCCCTGCCTCAGAAAGATTGCTCTGGTCACTGTGTTAGGAATGAATTGGAAGCAGCCAGACAAGAGACCAGGTGCTTGGTTAGGTTTCCAGGTGGATGTCCCTGCAGATACCTGGGGCTCCGGGAGTGCAGAGCCTCAGGTCCATGGGATACCAGCGGCATTGAATTCACTGTGGTTTCCCAAGTGTGTGGAATGACAGATGCTTAGAAATACCTCACTTTTGCAATTAGAGACTCTTTTGGTTTAAAAGTTTCTTTTTTTAGTCTGGAATGGTAGGGAAGGGTTGCCTTCTGTTGTTATCAAGTGCTCTGGAAAATTTGAAGGAATGGGAGCTTTGATCAGTGTTGGGGAATTAGGGAGATCTGGGCAAGGAAGGGGTGATTTCAGTGCATGGGAATTTTTGAAGCTTTGTGAGTTCTCTAGTAAAGATTTGATTTTGGTGGTTTGACTGCAAAATGAGTGTTTAATGCTGAGTCCCAGTAGTAGTAGGAAATCAGAATGTGCCTAAGAGGCAAGGAGAAATTCCAGGTCTCTTTGGAAGCTGCTGCATAGTTTTAGTGTGGGTTCCAGGCTGCTGGCCAGTAAAGCCCTCTCTGCACCCTTCTCCATTCAGTTGTGGTTAGCACAGCCTTCTAGACCCTGCTCTCAGGTGCACCCGATGCCCCAAACTGCCCGGTCCTCTGCTCACGAATTTAAATCAGGAGTGAGCAAGTCTTCCCAACACCTCCCGAATCCCTGTACTGCCTGGCTGTTTGGCTTTCCTTCTGCTCGCAGCCCACACTGCAGCTCCTGTCTCTCGCAGCATGGTTTTGGTTCTCTCACACTTGTGTATAACTTGCCTGAGGTACTTTTAAATATAACTTCTTTTCCCCAAGTAAATCCCAGGCTTAATATGCTTTGTTATAATCTAGAAACCATATTTACAAAGCATCTTTCCATATTAAGAATACTTACATATTTTTAGAACAGACTTAATTCTGATTTTGAAGTCCAGGGAATAAAGCGATGGAGAGCTTTTGGCTGCAGTGAAAGAGCTAAAGAGCCAAGGTGGAGAGTGCAGTGTTGCTGCCAGGCAGCTGTGAGTGCCAGCCCTGGGTGTCACTGCTTCTTCCCTCAGTCCTTCCAAGCCCACAGGGGCCTGTTGAGTTGTCTGCTTCATTTCACTTTTTTTTTTCTAAGAGACAGAAAGAATCAATTTTATTTATTTTTTCATCTGTTTCTCCAACACTTCGTTGTGTATGTGGTGCTGGGGTTCAAACCTGGGTCCTCACACATGCCAGGCAAGCGCTCCAGCACTGAGCCACTGTTCCAGCCCTTCGTTTCACCTTTAAAACTTACATCATGCATATCGTGGAATTTGGAACTAGAGCACCTCTTTTTCCAGGTAATAAAACCAAGCTTCAGAAAAGTCCAGGAACTTGGCTGAAGCTCCAAGAAGCCCCAGGATGTTTTTCCTGGTTTGCTGCTCTGGGTCTGAGAGGGTGCTTAGCTTCTGAGCAAAGCAAAGAGTAAAATCAACATGTTCCTTAAGAGGGATCCTTTGAGCGGTGCTTTTCATACTGGGGCAAAGCTTAGAAGCTGCAGCTGCAGCAGTATAAAAGATGTTTTTCTATTTCATGTGCTGGAGTTTAGTCCCCATAAAGTATGAATCCATGGAAAAAGAAAAATTGCGGAGAAGAGCTCCCTGTGCTGACCGATGGCCTGTGGGCTGCCAGCCTGCTGTCCACAGCCGCTGTGCAGCTCTTGCTTGCATCTCTCTGCTGCCTTGAGTGAATGTAGCAGTGTCCCAGTCTTGCTGGGGAAGGAGGAACATAACCAGATTTCTGGAATATAATATGCTCAGAGAACTAGGAGGAGAAGTCTCAGCCAGCTTAAGAGAGGAAGAGCATGGTAGATTCCAGTAATTCAAACTCAAGAGTGTTTTTACTCTTCAAATCTCACTTGTGATTTTTACTGTGTAGGTAAATTTCATTAATAGCATGACATTGAATATCCTCATAACAATGCTAAACACTAGCCTTTAATAAAAACTAACATCTAAGTGAAAGGCCTCCTTCTTAGACACTTATGTTTAGCAGATATAAAGTAATGTTGCTTAGCAAATCAGGCATTTTTGGTTATACCTCTAAAATGCCATTAATTCAATAAGAAAACTCAAAATACAATTGGTCCATTTTTAGATTGGTTTCAAGTCAACAGTGGTTGAACAAGAAAGTTACTAAAATAAATGAAGCCAGGTTATTAATTTTGATTTTATACATAAGGTAGGGTGGTCAGGGAGAATCTTCACATATTGTAACAAGACAAAACAGTATGATTTTGTAAAAAGGACAAATTTACAAGATTTTAGGATTACCTTTGCTTTTCATTGGCTTCCTATAGTTTTGAAACTGAATATAGGATCAGATAAGCTTTTTGTTTTCATTTTTATGTATATCAAATGTGACTTAGAGGGGCTAGAGCAGTTAAAGCACTTGCCCAGCATCACAAGTGCACGAGTTCCAACCCCAGCCCCATGTACACAACGAAGTCGTGAAAAACTAAATAAAACTGATCTCTCTCTCTCTCTCTTTCTCTGTCTTTAAAAAAAAAATGTGACTTAGGGCTCTTCTTAATGAGGCAGAAAACACTCATTTATTCACTACATATTCTCTTTAATGGTTATTGGAGTTGACAAGTGTACATTTTCTCTGCAAGTTCTGTGGATCCAGAATTACCAATAAAAATAGACGCGTCAAATGTGTTCTTGGTTGTTTTACATCATGTTTCTTGTCCAGTTTTTACAGATAGCAATTCTAGAGATGGAACTCTGATCTCAGAAATGTGCTATTCACAAACTCGGGTCTTAAGAGATGGGCTAGAGTTTACAGTTGGCATTGAGTCTCTGTTCCTGAACATCTCTTCCCTGAGCCTAAATTTATGGCTTCTAAGGGACAACAATAAAAGTCTGTTTTATTGTATTTGTAGCTTTTGGGGATCAATGTTATTTGGAATTCAGGGTGTTTCAAAGTTTATAAAGGTAGCCCAGCATATGACCTGTGGCAGTCCTCGTGGAGTCTGGGCAGTGCCCTAGCCCTGTAAAGAAGTGCATGGGCTATTGGACTATCTCCAAAGCCAGTCACACAGTAACCCCCACCAAAGGCTGTAAATACTTTCAGATCAAGGTTTTTGCTGAGTAACTTTTGGAAGCAACTTTTGGAAAAATATTTGAAATTTTACACCTCCTTGTTGCTATGGGATTGTGGACCTCCACTGCCCTTCCAAGAATAGCACAGAATAGTGACTGAATAAGTAATGCTGACATGCCGTCATTGGGAATGATATGTTGCATGATGATATTAGAAAACCGCCCAGTAAGTGCTCATTTTGAAGAAAAACTGCAATGCATTGGCCTTCATAGGGCATGTTGTTGTGAGGTGGGCCTTGTGAGAATCTCTTTCATAAGGGTTTAGTATTTATTTACAAGTTCTTAAAGTAATAATAATTACCCAGGAATGAATGTTAGGTAGTGGGGCCTCATAGTGAAAGCTGCTTACAGAAAGGTCACACATGGTAGCCACAAATCTGCCACGAGTGGGGGAGAGCAGATGCTCGTGCCAGTCCTGGGTGTTTTATGGAAAATCATGTTTGCTGCTTTCCCCACCCAGCTTCGCAGTCCATTATGAAAGGTTCCCAGTAGCCTGAAACAAGAATGGAGCTCCTTTCTTTCCTGCCTTGTCACACTGCCTGTATGTTAATTGTTCAACTCAAAGAAGAGGCAATATGTACTGGAGTTTAAGAGAAAGTGCCATAGGGTCGGCCTAGCAGGGCCAGGACCCTGCATCCTGTGAGCACCTGTCAGGTGGGATGAGGACTGTACCTACCTGTGGATCACTTGAGGATCAGCGACTTAGTGCATGCACAGCCCTGGATTGTACCTGCTTCAACCGCAGGTGCTCAGACGGCATGGTATTAGTTAATAACTGATGATGGTCATATTTGCTATCATCACCTTGTCTTGTAGTTAGAGCCATGGTTTCCTTTTTCTTACAAACGGGAAGTTAGGCTAAACAATCTGCATGATTTCCTATACATCTAACATTTAACTTAAGCATTTGTGTAGATTTTGTGTTAGCTTTGTATTTTGGCCTGTTCTTGACCTTGGAGTTGCCATTTGTGTCCATTAGAGGGCACTTAGGTACAGAGGAATGAAGCTCACCAGGTGTCCTCTGAACAGCAAGGAAGGTGGTGTTGATCTCCCAGCTTTTCCTCTTCTGTCTCTGAGACAGGTAGCCATGGGAAGGGATCAGCTTTTGCCCCTTTCCTCAGATTTGGAAGGAAAATAGCAAAAATCCCTGCCAGCTTTGTTCCCATAGCTCAGGTCACAGCACACTGATGACAGCCACTGGCCATGGAGGAGATCGGAAAGGCAGCTGGCCAGATTACGATGATAAATCCCCTGATTTGCTAATATTTTTTGTTTTAAATTGAAGGGTTTCACAAGCATGTCTTTAAAAGGTTATTTAGACAAATACATTGATTTAGGATCCCTTGTCAATCTAGGAGAGCTACCCATACTTGTAAAAGAAGCAGCAGCCTTGTGAGAGAATTTGGTTGGGAGTGTTACTTGGACTTCATAACCATCTACCATTTCTTTTTAATGAAATGCTTGAAATTTGTGTGTCCTCCCTTGAAATACTTTCATGTTTGTTAGAAATACATGTTCACCTGATATGGACATTTCTCTCTGAGGGAACCACAGAGAGAATGTCCATTACAGTCCTGAGTGGTTGGTTCGTAACAGTTGTTATTTCTCACTCATGCTTCCTGAAATGCTGCTCTTATGTTTAGAAAACTAGTTTTTATTATTGTTAAAATACTGTATATTGCTTCCTCCAGCTCCTTCCAAATAACATTTATTTTTTACTTTTTGAAATTGTGTACTATTTCAGGTCTCCGTGGAAGCAGCAGTAATCAGATTTGCTGCTGATCTGTGGCTTAATTTTTTTTTTAATTAAGAGATAAACAGAATCTACATTTTTTTGAAAAGTCTCTCTAGCCCTTCATGAAGACCTTATACATGGTGGACTGTAGCATAGTTTTGCTTATTTACCTCTAAATTCTTTCCAAGTTTAAAATGCTTCATACTTGTGCGTAGGGTTGGCCTCACTTCCATTAAATGCGTGCATTCATTTGAACATGGCCTCCAGAGCACAGAGATAAAATTCTGTTGCATATACATTACCCAATCTAAGGTATTTTGTTATAGGAGCCTGAACAGACTAAGACCATACTATAATTGCAAACATGCAAAGTGCAAGTGAGCCTTTAGTACTTTAGTTGAGCATTACCCAATATATTATAACCATTTAAAACCTTTAGCTAAATGTTCTTTGTTTTCTGCCTCTCTCAGGCAGAGTGTGCATTTGATGTAGCAGAAGTGTTTTATTAGATATTGCCAGTGTTCCGTGTGATTTCTCAAGTCTGAAAACCCGTAAGAACTTCCTGGTCCTAACTCTATTGAACTGTTTTGCTTTCCTTTGCTCTTTAACGTAGTGGATTTCAATAAGCAAGAAATTTTAAGTAATTAAATCTGTGGAATGCTTAGATTTTGCAGCATTTTAGTCTGTAGAATAAACAGCATGAGGAATGTGGTATATGTTTTGTTTTCTCAGATTTTACTTTTGTGTTTTGAGTCTTAAAAAAAAGAGAGAGAGAAAAATTAAACTTGCAGTTAAACTTGAATTGCCTGAATTGTGAAGCTTTAAGCCTTTAAAAAATGTTAAGTTAAACTGGTCCCTGTGGCCTGACAGCCCCTCGCTTATACAAAACCAGTTAGCTGGTGGTTCAGTTGTGCATAAAATAAGGAGAGATTTAATTTAATCATTATAGCATAGAATGTTTATACATGGAAAGATTTATACTTTTAATTTAAGAACTGATTAAAGTCCTGCTGGGAAAACTGATGTAAGATGTAATTATCAAGTGTGTTAAGTATCCAAGTACTTCTTCCCATTTTTTGTCTGGATTACTTATTTCTTGAAGAGTTTTGACAACAGAAAGGGTCTTCGTTGGATAGCCCTACATAGTAAACAAGACAGGACATGGTTCTTATGGCATATGTGGCTGTATTTCACTGTAGGTGCTGGACTGGATTGAGAATCATGGAGAAGCATTTCTGAGCAAACATACAGGCGTGGGGAAATCTCTTCACCGGGCCAGAGCTTTGCAGAAACGTCATGAAGATTTTGAAGAAGTGGCACAGGTAAAACAATGGCTTTCACTGTTTGCTCTCCTGATTATTTGTGTGGTGGTTTTGAGTTAGTGTTTTAACCACGTCTCAGAGGAGTTGCCTTTGCTAGATGTGCTCGAGGTGATTTGGTGAGGTTAAACTCTGATTTCACACTTGAAGATATCATTGCCTAGACTGAAGCATGAGTTAGTCATGTGACTGTTTTGTAAAATGTGATGTTCTTGAAACAAATGTGTCTGGGACATTTTGTCATATTAATTGAACCAAAATTTGTCACCTAGTGTGTGATGTTTTAGTTTGTAGTTAGAGAATAATAGTCCTTGCGTTTCTGTGGCAGTGGACCCAGCATGGATCCAAACCCATTTTCAGTTTTGTTAAGTTCGTGCGTTTAGGAAGCAGAAACCATTGTGCAGTGTGCTCAACATGAGAGATACAGTGCGTGAGCAGTGGGTATAATATAGCTCACAAGCCATGTGACCTTTGGACAAGTTGTTTAACCTCTCTAAAGTTACCTTTCTGGGTAAATTACACACATGCACATGGACATTATAAGGAAGTAGGGAAAAGTTGTCTTAATAAGATTGTCTATGTGTGACAAATCCAAACTCGGATGAGGGTATGACTGAAGAGTATCACAGAGTATTAACAACAACAGAAAAATGGCAAAATGATAATTGTGAGAATGACTGTTAGTGACTTTTCATCAGTAACCATAGATTCTGGAGGACAGTGGAATGCAATTCTGAGGGAGAGGAACTCTGAGCCTTACATCTGTACCTGACTGAACTGTTATTCAATAGTGGGGACAAAATATAGACCCAGATTGAGAGTTTACCATTCAAGTACGATTAGAAAAACCAAAGTGTTCCGTAAGAATCGTGCTAACTGCACACTGTAACGTAATCTTCATGAGAATGACTTTGTCGTGCTCACTTCTCTGTCACTAGCACCCAGAACAACACCTGGCATATTTAAGTGTTTAATAAAAAAGTTATTTGAATGAATTAAGTGAATATGAAGTAAGTAAGCAATAAAGGACTGGTATCAACAAGGGGAAAGAAGTGTTTATTGATTAAGCAAAAGATGTATCTGGGCGGTACTGAAGTGCCAGCCCCATTTCACACAGAAGGCAGAAGGGTCTCCAGGGGCCGAAGGGGGCATCACATCTGTTGAGATTTGTTAATTGGACTTGCATGAGGACATGTTTAATGCCCTTGGAAGTAAAGAGTTAGAAGGCATCATATCCAAAGAAGTTTAAAGGGAATAGAAAACCAGATAAGAAAATGGGTCTAAGTGAAGCAAAAGAAATAAGAATTGTCAGTAATTACAATAAATGAGAAATAGATTATTTTTAAAAGGCAGAGATTCTCAAACTGAAAGTGTTTTGAAAATTATGGTCTACTTTTTTTTAATGGGCACTCCTAAAACAGAAACACCTAGAAAGTTTGAAAATACAAAAAGTATTAGAAAAACACCAACCTAGAAAATACTAATCATTAAAAAAAATTAGTGTAGGAATATGACTGTGAGACAAAATAGACTTGAAAACACAAGCACATTATTAGAAATGGAGAGGGACTTCAGCTATTAAAGGAAGAGATCACTCTACAAATAACATAGTTGTGAAAACTGTGAAGCAAGGAGGAACAGGACCAGCCCTGCTGTGTGTCAGTGTGTTGGCTGATGAAGGTTCAGAGAGCTGGAGTCAAGGAAACTGCACCTGAAGCCTGCTCTGTGACAGTGCCTTTAAAAAGTTACCAGTTTTGTGTGGCTTCATATATAAAGTAAAACTGACAGTCCTAACTTTTCTGACCTGGTGATTTTGAGAAACTAGTAAGACAAGACAGGGCGCTTGCAGCCATTCTGCGCTCTTCAGGTAGCTTTGGAGCCTTTTCTTCCCGTGTTCCATGTGATCTCCCTGTTTTCATTTGCTGGGAAATGTTTCGCCATCTTTTTGTAGATGGACGGAAAAGTGGGAAATGTGCTCTTATCTTCTCTTCCCTTTATTTTTTGTGAGATAAGATACTGCTGCAATTACCGTGGTTTGAGGACGGATGTGAAATTTGGATCATATGAGCAAAGACTTCAGACACCAAAGAATTTAATAGGCAGAACTACAAACAGTGACGCTCTGGAAGTTGAGGTTCTTGCCTGGAATCGTGTGTTTATCCATATTTGCTCTCATTTTTCCTCCCTCTTGTTTTCAAATAATCACCCCCCACACACATGTGTCAGCTCTTCACCAGGCACAAAGGAGTGGGTGAGGGGGCAGCAGGTGACCGTAGACCGAGAGTTCCTGAAAAGGCATGGCCAGTTTCTGAGGGCTTTCCGTGGTAGAACTTGATGTCTCAGCCAGGACATGAAAATTAATAGAATTCGACTTGGTGGCAAAGAAAGAAGAGGATGTTGGAGGCAGGCGTGGGATCAACAGGTGGGACTGTTGGACTGCAGGACCAAGGGACCTGCCAGACTGGAGTGTCCTGCGGAGACGCAGGATGTGACCAGTCACTCCTCACTGGCCCCTGTCCTTTGCCGGCCCACCATCTGGTGCGGGCTGGGGCTCACCATCCTCACCAGCACCTGCACCTGTTTTCTCGCTCTCAGTTTCTGCTTTTCCTCCTCATGTGCTCCCCTTTAGTTCCTTGGCAGGACCTGGGCCCTCCAGGAATGGCTCCTGTCTCCAGCGTATTCCCATCTCACTCTCTCATGAGGAACTTCACTTGTTTCAGCTGTTTTTAAAATGCCAGTTGCTTTCAGAAGAGGTCTCTGCTGCTTTTACTGTACTTCTGGTCACCCACTCTGCAGCTTTAGGTCTATTGATGGGACTGCATTCACCCAGCAGTGAGACCTACAGCTGCCAGGAGCTGGGACCAGCCACTCACACGGGGCCGCCTTCTTCATTTTCAGTGACGGAATCCCACTTATTCCGTCCACAGATGTGCATTCACCTCCCGTTGTCTCAGGCCTGAGTCTCCTGTAAGGAACAGAACAGACATGGCCCTACTCCTGGAGCTCTCGTTTCCGGTATTGCCAGCGCCTGCACGTTCCTTGCCCTATGTGCTAGTTCTCCTCGCAGGAGTTAGTGCTTCCTGAGAGGCACACCTAGAGGGCCCCAGTTGATATGTGAACTCTCTCTAGCCCCTCCACCCTGTTTCTTAAAGAGCTTTTTAATAGTGTTTGACTGCTAGCTGGCTCCATAGGAGTCTGACTTGGTTAGGAGCACGTGTGGACAGGGTCTAGACAGACAGGAGGCAGAATTATACTTTATTCATAGCTTCATTATTGAAGGTTCCCTAGTTCCTCTCTAGCACAGGTAGTGGAGTGAAGGGCCTTTAACAGATTCACTTCTCGGCCCTCTCATTTTTACCTGCTTTCTTTCAAAGCAGCTTATAGCAGCCATATAAGTTCATATTTTAGATTTACGTATTATTTGGAGACAATGGATTGTCCATAAAAATAGAAACAGAGGCATTTTTAGTGCTTATTGAGCCTTATTTCATTTACTAAAATGTATTTACAAATGTAGAACCAAGTTTGAGAGTTAGAAGTTTTCTTTTTGTAGTTAATTATAAGGTTGTTTAGTTTGTGTCTTTGGGTTATGTTATGAAGGCTTCTTTGTAGAACTAGTTCTAAATTGGTCTTAGTTTAGACATCTTAAATTAACAATTTAGTTAATAATTTTTTTTCCTCATAGCAGACTTCTCTAAATCAGTGAGATGTGGCCTGATGAAGTAACAAAACAGAGTCAAAAAGGAAGTAGTGAATGTTTGTGTTTGAATTCACTGAAAAGGTACTAAATATAGATTTATAATTTAGAACAGTTATAGTGTTCTGGGAAGGAGGAACCTAGAAAGAACCTCACGTTTACTTGGTGGAAGAGAATCATACAGCCGTGTTTAACTTCTGCAGGCATCAGACCTCGCGGCAGCGGCCACTGCTGTGGCCTCCTCAGGAAGCGCTGGGACTACTTGGCACTCAGCTCTGCAGAGCCAAGAACCTCCTTGTGATTAATCTGAAGTTCCATTCCTTTAGTTTGTACAGTGATTGTGAGTAGACCTGTCCTGTTGACTGAATCCATCCAGGTTGTCTTAAAGTGTGTGATATGCACAGCCTTTGTACATTCTCATGTACTAGTCCCCCAAAAAAGATATTACAGACGTGGTGGCCCATACCTGTAATTCCAGCTACTCAGAATGCTGAGGCAGGAGGATCACAGATTAGAGGCCATTTGGGAAATTTAGCAAGGCCCTGTGTCAAAATAAAAGTAATTTTTAAAAAGGGCTGGGAATAGTTCACTGGTAATGTGCCCCTGGATTCAGTCCTCAGTACTGTGGAGGTGCGGGGAGAAAAGAAATTAAAAACGCTTTTTTTTCATTGGAAACTTCTTTGCAGGTGACTATTGGAAAGGAAGATGCTCTTTAATAATGATCTTTTACCTTCTAAATAGTTGTCCAAGTTAGAGTTTCTTTTTAGATTTAAAAATCTATAATTACAACACCTAATAAAGCCCAGAAAACTCTAGTTCAAGAATGAAGCTGCTTTTGAGCCTACAGAGTATGTCTTAATTGTTTTGTCTTAGTGAGTCTCTGGGATTGCATCTTTCCATAGGTACTGATCTGTGTGCTTAAACTACCTGGCTCTTCACTGTTCATCCCCCAGGATTCAGATCATTTTTCAAAGACATAACCTGTCACAGAATTGTTGTCCACAGAGCCATTTCTGTCAACAGTTTTTTGTATGTCCCTATATTCCTGGGTGACTGTGTTATTTAGGAGAACAGGAGACCTTAAATTCATTTGAGATTCTCAAAAGATAACTAGACGTCGCCACTGAGCTCATTTCTTTTTTGTTGAAAGGATACTCAGTTCCGTGATGTGTAGCCATATAGAATGCTTTCACTTTCTTTGCATGCCCTATATTTCTACATCTAAACAATAGATTGCAATTTTGCAGGAAGTTCAGTTCTTAATTTAGGTGGGTTTTTTTTTTTTTAGGTCTTTTAAAATAAATTAATACTAGAAAATCTGGACAAATTATTTGTATCAAGAATTTCCTTTAGTTTGGCATGAATTTACAAGGTATCAAATCTTCTCAGCTGTTTTTCCCCCTATTAATAATGAGTCTACTGCTTTCTGATTGTGTGACATCAGCTTACTCAAGTTACTGAGTCTGTTTCCCCAGCTGTAAAATGATGCCTAATACCTACCTTAACTAGCTTGCTGTGATGAGAATACACACACAAAAAGAAAAAGCCTGATACAGCAGGTGCTCAGAAGGCCAAATCCCAGGTCTAGAACATTTGGATCATCCAAATTATCCAGGTACTTGTGTTTTAAAGTGCCACATGCACCCACCGTGTCACAATAACTACAAATAATTATTGCATTTTGAATACTCATTTATTCATTCCACACAGCATACCTCACTATCCTGATGCTATTCGCAGGGGACAGGCTCACCAACCGATGTGTCTTCTTTGTTCCTCTGGGTGCGAGGTTCAGATTCTCCGGGGCCTTGTCCGTCTCTGGTCCCTGTCTCTTGCTGGCTGGGGAAGAGTCTGCTGCCAGCATATAGGACCTCTTCTGTCTGGTGTCTTGAGACTGTCCCTGTTACGCTGTTTGTAACTTCTTATCTCTGTGCGGCTCTGCCTCGCAGTACAGTGCATTCACCTAACACCTAGGGTGTGGCTACGCTGCCTCCCCTGTCATACGGTTTGTCTGTGCTGTCTTGCAGGACAGTTTACATCACACATGGCTTGCCACACACTTATTCTCTAGGTAACACTTAAAGTCTTATTTATTTCTTATATTATGCTCCTAATGTTAAGCTATCCAGCCGCTGAGGACTTAGCTCCAGCTGCTGCTGTAGGTGCATTTACCCCTGACCCACCTTATTTTGTTGAACCGCCTGCCACCCCACAAAAATAATTGACATCTGGTGAAATGCTTGCAGATACAGGTAGGAGTCAGTAGTTGGTTCCACCTGACTAAGCTATATGGAGGTTTTTAGGGCTGCTGTTAGAGATTTTAGTTTTATCATGCCATATATAGCAGAAGCTGAAGTTGTCACCTGTGGCCTGTGTACATGTTGGGGTGGCAATGGTGAGCTTGCCTCCTGGATGAAAAGATGATCCCTGGAATTTTGTGTACCTTTTGAATGATAAATTTAAATTATATGGGTAAATACATTGATCTCCCTCTTCCTCATCTTTTCTCTCTTTCTCTCTTTCACTGTCCCTCTCTCTTTAAAAAAATACATTGAGGATTTCTATATGCAGACTTTGTTGTCTTTAAATGAAACAAAAGTATTTGGGCTTCAGAATACTTGTTTTCCACCTTTCCTATCTATTCTAAGATCAAGAAAACCCTTATTTTTCCGCTGGTTCTAGATCTAGCTTCTAACCGTCTTTAGTAAGAAACAGGCCCCAGCAGCTGAGGATTGTGGAAGAGGGAGGTCAGCTGTGCCTGTGGCTGAAGGAAGCTCTTGTCCCTGAGCCCTGCCTGTTACGCGGTTTTAACATGCTTCTCGAGAAAGTTAGGAACTAGTACAGCCCTCACCCTGGCCTGGCCCTTATGTTGTCTCCTTTGATTCTCATGACAGAGATGAAGGAAATGGCCTAGAGAGCTGTCTCAGGACAGAACAGTAGGCACAGGAGCCAAGTCCAGTCCCTTCAGACGGGAGCCCACACTCTTGCCTGCCCCTGTCCTTGGGCCTAGAGTGAACTTCCCCCTTGTCAGAGGAACCCTGACAGGGCATTGGTGGTTTGAGCAGTCCCAGGTCTACTGACTGATGTGGGCAAATCACTTCACCCCTGTGCCTCACTCTGGAAGTGGGAGTGAAGTGGTGTCCAAGTGCTAACAGTGGTGTCTGATCAGCATGGCTTGGTATTAGCCCACAGAAGTCAGGTTCTTTCACTGCAGGAGGATCCAGAGAAGGCCCCGTTTCTGAGCTGGCCTGGTCAGGTTTCAGAGACACCAGTGCAGTGCGGGCCCCGCCCACGTGTTATGGTGCTCAGGGCATCCCTGGATCCTTTTGGGTACTTCCTTTTCTTCGAGTGTGAAGTGAGAATTGAGATGAAGGATTTTTGTGTCATGTCCCAGAGCATTCAGAAATGCACTTGTTCGGGGCGGTGGCGGTGGCCCAGCAGTTATGGTGCTTGACTGGCATGCACAAGTACGCGGGTTTGAACCCCAGCACCACGTACACAACAAAGCGTCAGAGCAGTGAAGGCCAGATGAAAAACTAAATAAAGTTGATTCCCTCTTTAAAAAAAAAAATGCACTTGTTCCTCTAGCATGTTTACTTTTCAGCGCATTTACCTGATGGCAAAGGGGTAAAAAGGCTCTCAGAAATTCAGTGATTCTTTACAATTGGGAGGTGCTCTCACAGCTGTAGACCCACTTATCAGGCCCTCCAGAATCCTGTGTCTACAGCACTGTGTGGTCTTTGTACAGCACAGCACACTAGTAGCCCCAGTCGGCACAGACGCCCCCGGCCTGTCTCGAGGTTCAGTGCCCAGCTCTTAAGTCACCTGACTTCACAACCCACCCTCCCTGGAAGAGCTGCCCCAAGTGATGCCTCTGGGCAGCAGAGGACTTGATAGGCAGAGTGCAAGCCAAACTGGCTGGCCTCATACAGCCGTCCCAAGAAGATTGTCCTCTGGTGACCAGGATATGCCGAGTAGCCAGAGTGCCAGCCTTGGAGGGGAAGGCCTGTGTGAGGTAATCCCCAGAGAGTCAGGATTTCAGGAACTGTTCCACAGGTAAAAGCTGCTTTTTAAGTCTTTCTCTCTCACACACACACACACATACTCACTCACTCTCTCTCTCTCTCTCCCTCTCCCTCATACGTATACATGCATATATACACACATCTATTTTTAATAAACTTTGTTTCAGAGTACTTTTATTGGATGGTGTGATAGTATAGAGTTCTCATACTCTGAGCCCTTTCTGCTATTAATATCTTTAGTATGCAATATTGGTGATAACTAATGAAGCAATATTGATATGTTATTATTAACTACTATCAACATTTTATTTAGGTTTCCTTAATTTTCCCCTCGTGTCCCTTTTCTCTGCCAGGTTTCTTTGAAGGATACCACACTGCACATAGTTGACAGGACTCCTTATGCTCCCCTTGAGACCCGAGCTGCTTAATTTTTTACATTGTGCTTTCAATAGCATGCTCATCGTTACTGCCATCATCCTGATCGTAGTGTGCAGAAAAAGAAGGTCACATTCACCAAGGGCCTGTCTCTGTTCCCTTGTTTAACTCCTCCCTGGCTCATTTGTAAGGTGGGCTGACAGTAGTCCCCAGGGGAGGCCGTGATAGGACACCTGCCCTTGACCACAAGTCACCCAGACTGCACTAGCCTGGTGGCGCTACTGATCATCAGATCCCAGTTCTCACAGGCACAGATGGCTTCTCAAGCCTCTGGCGTTGTTCACAGGTTGCCAGACTACACTAAAGGGAAGGGCCAGAGTTGCCTGGGATCAGAGTAGACATTGCTTCATCTTGGAGCAGTGTGAGTGGACGTTTACAGAGCATGGTTTTGCTGTGACAAAGCTCTTTTGAAGTGAGAGCTTTTCTATTCCATTCAGGGAATATTATAATTTAGCTTCTCTATCTAAAAAGTATCTGTAAGGGCTGGAGCGGTGGTTTGGTGGTTACGGTGCTTGCCCAGCACAAGTACACAGGTTTAAACCCCAACACCCACGTACGCAACTAAGTGTAAGAGCAACGAAAGCCTTGTGAAAAACTCAATAAAAATTGATTCTCTCTCTCTCTCTCACTGTCCTTCTGTCTTTAAAAAAAATAAATACAAGTATCTGTAAACCCTTTAACTGAGCTTTTAAGTTCAGTACTCAGATTGAGAACTAACTGGGTTTTTCAAATTATTTCAGATAATTTGATTCCAGAAAATATGCAGAATGCATACATATGCGTTTCTGGCCATAATTAGTCATTTTTAATGGATTCTTGGATATCTCTTAACTCATTTCTAAGGAGTTCTGAAAGACCTTTTGTTAAAAGTGAATTCATATAATCTTAAAATTTCAAAACATTTCTTTTTTAAGTTAATTTTTTTGTTGTTTATTTGTTTTTGGTACCTAAGGAGTGAACTAGAGTACTTAACAAATGGGCCACTTTCCCAGCCTTTTTAATTTTTAATTTTGCGACAGGATCTCACTAAGGTATTTAGGGCTCCGCTAAGTTGCTAAACCTGGCTTTAGCCTCCCAAGCTGCTGAGATTATAGGTGTGTGTCACCTTGCCAGGCCAGATGTTTTTTCAGGTAGACAAGAAATAACAGATGACAGTGGACCCTGCCTCACAGCAGTATGTGAACAGGGCTCACTGTTTTGGAGTCTCATGTGCTGAACGCTGTGTTAGATGGTTGTAATCCAAGACTTCAGAGTCAGACAGACCAGGATTTGAATCCTGCTTCCACCACCTACCAGTCTTGTCCCTCTGGGACCTGTGACAACTCTCCAGGTCTTGTTTCTTTGTCCATAAAGTGGCTATGCTTGGTGGCCATCAGTGAGGTAGTACACCATGGGGTAGGAGGTAACAAACAGCAGACACTGGACTCCCTGATTGGCTGCTCCCCGTTACCCCACCCTCTCTGTGACACCTGGAGGTGTGCCTTGCTCTGTAAGTGTGAATCAGTATCATCATTCTGAAGCCACCTCCCTATCACACTATATCAGTAACCTCTTTTAAAAATATTCTTAAGCCTGTAGTAAAGTTAGAAGTACAGCATAGGGAACTGAGCTTTTATCTCAGTATGCACTACTTACCAAGAAAGTACACTCCACTCTGTAGCCTTGGCACTGCCACCCACTTCAGGGCACTAGGGTTGACTCTCCTTCTGGCCCTAAGACCCCACATGTCCCTAATATCAGAAGGATCCAGCTCAGAATCATCTGTGATTTTTGTTGTCCTTGAGGTCAGAGCAGTTCCTAGATTTTCCTTGACTTTTGTGAGCTGACATTTAGGAAGACTTCTGCCCATGTTTGAGAGAATATACCACGTTGGGTTTGTCCGACATTCTTCATGATTAAACCCAGGGTGCCTCTCAAGTCAGGGTGTCACAGGATGTGGTTCATGCATCCCATTGGGTGACACATGATTGGAATTTGCGCTCTCACAGACCACGTTCACCTTGATCCTGGGTTAAGGTGGTTTCTTCCTGGCTTCTCCTCTATCAAGTCATTCTTCCCCCCTCTGTAATTAATAAGTACTTTGGAATTCTGTAAATATCCAGTTCCTTTTCTGATTTGTGTCAGGATGGCCTCTTGGTGTCATTGTACTCAGTGGATGGTATTCTACAGACATTTTGTTTGAAGCTCAGGTTGTCCCAGATTTGACTGGCAGGATCCTCTCCAGGCTGGCTTCTATATCCTGACTTGTCCACATTGGCCTTGAAGACTTCCTTACTTTTGAGCACCATAAAATGTTTCAAGCTCTTGTTCTTTTTTGTTTATTGGTGCATATTAATTATATGTAATAGTGCTGTCCATCATGGCATTTTCATACACGTACCTAACAATTTGATCAGTTTGAATCCCCAGTAACTCCCCTTGCCCTCCTCTTTTCCCTCCCCCAAACCCTATTTCTCTCCCTTCTATTTTCATGAAGAGCCCCCACCAACTTTTTTTTCCCTTTTTTGTCTCTGGTTTACACAAATGAGAGAAAATATATGACCCTTGACCTTCCGAGTCTGGTTTATTTTGCCTGACATGATGCTTTTCATTGATTTTCTTGCAAATAACATAATTATGTTGTTCTTTTTGGTTGAATGAAACTCCACTTTGTATATATGCCAGTTCTCTTTATCCATTCATCTGCTGATGGACACCTAGGCTGGTTCCATAGTTTGCCTGTTGCGAATTGAGCTGCTGTAAACGTGGGTCTGCGTGTGTTGTTGTAGTATGTTGGCTTTAGTTCCTCTGGTGAATGCTGAGCGGGACCCTATGGTGGTTCCAGTGCTAGTCTGTTGGGGAACCCCACTGTTCCCTGTAGTGGATGTACTAATTTACATTCCCACCAGCAGTGTGTAGGTGTGTAGCCGCTCCTTTCCCTCCCATCTCACCAGCATTTATTATTATTTGTATTCTTACTTGGTGACTGCCGTTCTAGCGAGAGTGGGATGAAAGCTCGGTTTGGTTTTGTTGGCATTTCTTCATAGCTTAGAGATGCTCAGCTTTTTTTCCATATGACTGTCTAACCATTTCTGCTGCCTTTTAGAGAAGGGTCTGTTCAGTTCATTTGCCCATTTATGTATTATTTGTCCTCCTGCAACCCTGCAATCGCCTGTCTCTCCAAGGAGCCCTGGTTTCCGCCCTGGTTTCCTTTAGGGCAGAAGTAAAAATGCAGTGCCAAGCACGCTCATTGCCACTAGGCCTCTGCTGCGCCTCGGCCCTCCCAGAGGGAGGGAAGAAATGTGTGTGTGACACACACGTGCACATTCACATCTGCCCACTGAAAACCAGGTAATCATGCCAGTGCCTCCTTTTCCAACCTACTTCAGTTGCCAGGGATAAACTCAGGTTTTCACCTTTTCTATATTTATAACTTCCTTCTCTAAATTGAGAAATGTGGCTCCAGTTACCCTTAATATCTTTTGACTTAGTTGATTAACACCACCCCCAAAATGTATTCAGCCTCCCAGCTTGAAGGCTGCCTCTTCCCCAAATGATGCTGCTGTGGTTTGAATATTGTTTCTCCCCCCAAAGTTCGTGTGTTGGGTGCTTGGTTCTCTGTGCAATGATGTGGGCAGTGGAACATTTAAGAGATGTGGTCTAGCAGGAGCTCCCTAGGTCAGGTAGGGCATGTTCTGGGAAGGAATTGTGGGACTTCAGTCTTTCTCTGGTTTCCTGATTAAGCATGTGATTTCCTTCCACATGTGGTGCTATCTGCTGTTAGGCCCTTAATGTGGCCACCTGATCTTGCACTACAAAAATGTGAGCTAAATGAACCTCTCTACAAAGTTAGTGTACTTGTGTATTTGGTATCAAAACAAAAAATGGTCTTAGAACATTGGTACAGAACAGTGGGATGGTTTCTAATAATTAATACCTGAAAGCGTGGAAATATCTTAAGAATTGGATTGTAGGTAGGGATTGGAAGAGTTTAGAGGAGTAGCCTATAGGCTATTCTGTTGAGGGCTCAGAAGACAGGAAGATGAGATATTAGTTCCAGAAGGAAATGAAGATTGCACTGGAAATTAGATAAAAGACCTACCTTGTTACATTGAGAGAGAGCCTGACTGCATCATGCCCATGCCCAAAACTGAATAGAAGACAGAAATCAAGAATAATGGCCTAGCGAGGCTGAGCATCCATTTGCTAAAGAAGATCATCAGGAATCTTAATAGATAAGACAGTTGGAAAAGGAAATTTGAGGCATCTTGGAAATCTTCAGGACCACACCTTCCATTAAAAGACCCTCCAGGGCATAATTGAATCAAGGAAACCTAGGGTACTCTGAAGAAGGAGATGACTGCCTGAGCCCAAGGCCACCTTACCTTGGAATTCTGTCTTTCTGGCAGTGCTCAGTGGCCGCTGCAGCTGACTCAAGCTGGCCCAGGTGCACCTCGTGCCATTGGCAGTCCTAGGGCTCCACACTCAGCT
Source organism: Aplodontia rufa (assembly GCA_004027875.1). NCBI lineage: Eukaryota > Metazoa > Chordata > Mammalia > Rodentia > Aplodontiidae > Aplodontia > Aplodontia rufa. The sequence goes on from PVKS010000160.1 coordinate 50,130, forward strand.
GGTTTTCCAGGCACAGAATTATGTGGTCAAGGCATCTTCCACAGAAATTTCAGAGGAAGTTCTGGGAGTCCCAAGTACACGTTGCCACAAAGTCAGAGCGCTGCAGACAGTGCGCAGTAAGCTGCTGCCTAATGGAGCTGCAGCAGGAGTCCCAAAAAGGCAGGGAGACCAGCAGAATGCCATGCTGCCCAGAAGAGCTGCTGACATCAGCACACAGCCAAAGAGAGCAGCCATGTGGGCACTGACCAGCAGAGCCAGAAAAGTGGGGCTTCCCAGGGCCTGGGGTACCCATCCCACACTGCAGCATGCCGAAGATGCCAGACTTGGAACTTTAGGTTGAATGCCTGCCCTGCTGGGTCTCAGTCTTGCTGTGGCTGTTCACTCTTGTCTACTTGCCTGTTTCTCCCTTTTGGGATGGGAACGTTCATCCTATGCTTACCCCACCACTGCATCTTGGAAGTAAGCAACCTTTCTCTGATTTTACAGTATCCAAGCTGCACAGAGTTTGCTTTGGGTCTCAGATGAGACTTTGGACATTTGGACTAATATTGAAATGGACTACAACACTGGAACTGTAGTGCATTGAAAAATTATATGTTGCTGTGTGAGAAGGACATGCTTCTTTGGGAACAGGGGCAGCATGCTGTGGTTTGGATATGATTCTAGTATGTCCACCAAAGGTGTGATGAAATTTAATCCCAACAGGAGGAATAAGAGAGTGGAAATTTAACAACTGGGCCCAGAAGTGAGACCTGTGGGAGGTGATTTGGATAGGATAAGAGCATTAGGGTGGAGCCCCTATAGTTGAATCCTGAGGGCTTTATAAGGAGAGGGAAGGAGACCAGAAGTAGCACATGAGTACTTCCTGTCTGTTGCTGTGTGATGCCCTGCACCACCCTGGAGACTCCAGCAGCAAGAATGCCATCACCAGATGTGGTTCCTTGTCCTTGGGCTCCAGAATTGTGAGCCAAAATAAGCCTTCTTCCTTCATAACTCACCCAGTCTTTGGTGGTATGTTTTTCGCAACAAAAAACAGACCACCGCAGACTCCCTCCTCACCTTGCTCAGCCCTCTCTTCCCATGCCATTTCCATCCCACCACAGGGACACCCTCTGATTCCCCATGGGGCCACCTCCCACTCTCTCATGAGACATTATCCCTGCTCAGTTTTAGGACTTGTTGGAGGAGTTGGATGAAGAACTTCTCTAGGGGACCTGCAGTCTGACTTCCTGGGCCCTCCTGTAAGGCCTTAATTCTGCTCTGTTACTGCAAGGCAGTCCTTTTGGTGGACTCAGGGGCCTCCATCCTCCCCAGCACGGGCAGTTTATGATAGCAGTCTCAGGACTCTGGCCTAACTTGCTTATGTGAGGAACCCACTAACGCCTCAGATGTATCAAGAATTAAAATAGTCTTCAGAGTATTTTACACATGCATTTACACTTACTTTTCAGCTCTTCAAACTCTGACTACTGAAGAGCTGTTATTATTAGTTCCTTTTTTAAAATGTGCATCTGTAAATAGAAAAAAGATAAGCACAGAATTACTATTAAGTAGAAGCATGGGAAAGGGACAGCAACTTATATTTGTTTGGAACTTAACCTTTAACTTGTACTTTGGGAATTGTCAAATAGTCTATCATACTGAAAGACAGAATTGAAATTCACTCTGCCATAAAACTGAGAAAAAAAGTGAAGCAGGCATTTGTGGCTGTGGACTGTTTCCTGGCTCTACCATAGCAAAAATCTGGAAGCTCTTTCTGAGTCATGAGAGAGCCTGCAGCTGCTGACAGAGACCCAGCTGCTGCTTCAGATGCAAGGCTGTGCCGTGGGGTGCAGCATTGAAGAATTAAAACAGTATTGGGAAAGGATGCTGATAGATATGTATAGAACCCCTGAAATCATCTTTCCCCTTCGAGTTCTTTTGTGTGACTTGGCTAAATGACCAGAAATATCACTAATTGACTGCATTGCTGTGTATGGCTCCTGAACCAGCTGATGTGCTTTTCTTCACCTTGTTTCTCTTGTGCAGAACACATACACCAATGCAGATAAATTGCTAGAAGCAGCAGAACAGCTGGCTCAGACTGGGGAATGTGACCCGGAAGAGATTTATCAGGCTGCCCATCAGCTCGAAGATCGGATACAAGATTTTGTTCGGCGAGTTGAGCAACGAAAAATCCTACTGGACATGTCGGTGTCCTTTCACACCCATGTAAAGGAGGTAAGATATTGGGGAGCACAAGTACAATCTGTGTCTGACAGGGTCTTTGAACTCCTTGGAAGGAATTAGTACTTGTTCATGGTGTGAAACAGTGGACCAAAGGTGGCAAGTTGTCAGCCGTAGCCCATGAGCACCCATGGTGTCAGTGTGCACAGGGAAAGAGCAGGGCTTTTTTGTTCTGGCTTTCCCTGTCACACAAGTACACATCTCGCTTTGCTTGGGGCATCTTCAAGGGCTGGACTCACAGGGGAGAGAGGAGTGGATCGGAGGTGAACGGAGAAAACAAGAAAGTGAAAAGACTCCTTCAACTTAGTGTGTGCGCATGTCCATGTAGCTTAAGCAGGACCTGCATGTTGTGGTCAGAGTTGCTGGGTTTCCTTTCTGAGTGTGCTTGTCATGTGGCGGAAGTCATGATGGCCTTCTTAATTTTATCAGACTGGTCTCAGAAACTCATAAAAGTGAATATTACATCACATTGAATTTCAAAGTACCATAGCCAGCATGGTACAAACACTAATGTCATGAGTACATTCTAGTAATAAACTTAATCTCATGATAAGAGATAATGTGTTATTTAGAGTGTGAAAAATTTGTGGGTACTAAACATACTTTACATATTTCTATTATTCTTGGTAGAGATCATAAAAATTAAACCATTATATAGCTTTGGGGGAAAGAAAGGATTTATAATTAAAATTAGATTTTTCAGGGTTACTACAAATTGATTAAGGATATCAATTTACTGCATCTTATTCCTGAGGAAAATAATTATCTGCTTCTCAAAAGACCTTCACAGAGTATAACAATATGTTATGATACAACTCTTTATAAACTGGAAGTGCATCAAAGGACACGTCTGGGTAATTTATGATTAAACACATAGAAGCTCATGATTATAGGAGCAGAAGAAGGATCTAAGAAGAGAAGACCTCTGGAAGAAGGCAGGACCTGACCTATCTTATTTTAAAAGATACCTAAGGTCAGGACCAGTAAAACTGCTTAAAGGAAGAAACTCCATGCCAGTTTGGGACCTTGCACAGTTTGTCTGCAGTGAAGGCATTTGTAATATGGACATATGGACTCTGTAAAGGCCATTATCCATTCCCTCTGGAACCCTTTGAGGCCATGAAGCAGGTGAAAGGAGTATTTGGCAAATTGCTGAGACCCCCAGAATTTTTCTTCTTCTGCCTGGGCTTGGCTGGTAGTGGCACTGAGTCCTTTCTTCAGAGGGACTAGGACTTCCTAAACCTGAGGTGTTCATCAAAATAGAGAACCAGCACAGCTGGCTTCTTTTCTCTCTCTCTCTCTCTCTCTCTCTCTCTCTATAATGCCATGACTACAAAAGACTTTTACAGAGAGACTGTGTTTTACAAGGAGACAGCACCAGACCATCTAGGAGAAAAAATAAGGCCCAGATGGTGAGGACAGGAGGCATTAGAGGCTGTTCCCCAGACACAAGAGGGCAGTCTTGTTAAGTTTACATTCAGTGTTGACTGGACACTCTTCCAGGTGGGTTCTAGTGTGGCTGCATGGATCACTGAACTCAAGTTCCTTGCCTGTCTCCACTAGAGCTACAGTCACCTGCCTCTGCCAGCTCCTCATCCCAGCCCCCCAGCAGTGCAGTTATCAGAGGTGTTTTTCTGGAATTCAAATATGATAAGTTTGTCCCCTGCTCTTGAACCATCAGTGACTCTTCTTGTATCTGGGGACAACTGTCAGCTCCTCTAAACATTCAGTCTGGCCCATACTTCTGCTGGCTAGTCTTGGGCTGCTTGCTTCTCTTCCAAGGCCTCTTCCCCTCCTGGCAGCTGGATTATGCTGCATCCTCTTCCCCAGGCACAGCCTGCACATGAGTGCTTTCTCCACACACGTCAGGGCACTTGTCATGTTGTCACATGTCCTCTTTCTTTCCCATTAGTGTTAGTACGTTTGCTGGTCTTTATCCTGTGCATGTTAACAGCTTAGCTGAGAGAGAGGAAGAGAGGTAAGAAAGCAGATTGTGTAGCGCCAGAGCCAGAAAGCAGGCCAGGAGCCCTGCACAGCCTGGTCCATCTCAGGGTAGAGCTCTAGGTGAGTGTGCAGTCCCAGTGCCTCATTTGGGCCACAAAGGTGCCATTGCCCTGCATGTCTTAGATGCCCAGGGAGAGGCAGCTTGGCAGCAGCCCACAAAAAAGCTGATAGGAAAGCAGAAGGCGGAGGCCTCCTACCTCATACTTACAATGTGTTTCAGCAGTTTGGCAGCTATGGAGTTAACTTCCTTTAGGACAGGAAATCTTTCCATGAGGCAGTATCTCTTATGCCCCTGTCTGCCCTGTCAGTGGTTTTCACAAAGCAGACACTAAAGGATATCTGGGAGGAAAGCAGTTTGTAGAAACTGTTTTCCTAGAGATGCAGTTTGGATTCCTTGGATTTCATAATATTAGTATCATTGTAAAAGCATTCCAGGTAGCAGACCTGGGACAGATTTTGTTGTTGCCGTGGGGCATGGAAATTACTTAGAAGTGGAAATACCTTTTTTTCTTTTAATTGACTTTCAGTCTAGGAGCATCTAGTATGTATGAGTCTCTAGACTAAAGGTAAAGTGGTTTGATTTCCCAGTTGGGGAGTTTCCAGTGCACTCATTCTTTCATGTGGGGGGCCATCAGAGTAGAAGAGAACCTGGCATGTTTACCCTAACTGCTTCCTCTTGGATGCATGCACTTAGAGTGACCTGGGGCCAGAGGGTTTTGTGGGCCAGCTGTGACGTGTGTAGCACACGCTGAGTGCAACTTCAGGGACTCCAGCCCAGATTCTGAGTACAGCTGGGTTCTTCTGCATATACTCACACTTCATTTTAGCCCCAGCCATTTTCTCAGGGATTTATCTTCTCCTGACCAGCTCCAGAATTTCCTCAGCATCCTTCCCTGTGCTACATGAAAGCCCTGAAAGTCCCCAGAATGCTTGATAGGTTTTATGCAAAAAGAATGGTTTCTTCAGTCCTGTGTTTTGAAACAGGTTATTAAATGAAAACTCAAGAGAAGTTTAGAACAAGTTTAATGAGTTTAAAATGAAATTAAAATGAGACAAGGACCAAGAGAAGGAAATCACATTATGTTGATTGGTGTTTATGTAATGTCACTAAATATAGTAACATCAAACATGTGAAATTTGTAAAAGAGATAAGTTGCGTAAATCAGCAGATCATTCAATTTAAAATCACTTAGGAAAGGTGGGGACAAGCTGGTCCTTCATTGAGGCCAGTCCCTGTAGCCTTTTGAGCCACTTGTCAAGCCTTGCTGACACCCAAGTCCCCATCCTTGCACGTGTTCCACAGCAGTTCTCCTTTGCTCTGTGCACGGCATCACCTCCAGTACAGTCTGTTGCTGGTGCTCTGAAGATGAGATGAGCTCGCGTTTAATGGTGCCAGGTCAAGGTGGTGTCTGCTCAGGTTAGCACAGGGGTCTCTTTGGGAATCCCATGGAAGGTTGGTGGCTGGATGCAGACATTGACTCAGGAGACTGAGACTTGGTCTATCCTGCTGCAGCAAATGGAAGAGAGGACACTTGTCCCTGGAAAGAGAAAAGGACATATTTTCACATAGGAAGCAAATATTTTGTACTGATGTTAGATGCAGCAGGTGGTTGGTAGAGATTTCAGCCTGTTTTCCCCTCAGATCCAAATTTGGAAGCAGTCTGGGACCCGTTTCCTCTAAAAAAAAGAATCCTGAGATGTTTTGTTTCCTTTGAGAAGACTTAAAGACTGATGTGTGGTCCTTCCACCCGTCTCTTCCTTACTGTTTTTTGTTTGTTTTTTTTAAGAGAAGGGTAGGGAGAGAGAATCAATTTTTCACGTGGCTTTTGTTGCTTGGACACTTTGTTGTGTATGTGGTGCAGGGGTTTGAACCCAGATCCTAGCTCATGCCAGGCAAGCACCATAACCCCTGAGCCTCTGCTCCAGTCCCTTCCTTAATGTTTTAATGATTTCACCAACATAAATGTGGATTTGGTGGGGAGGACTTTTAGCTCCCTACATTTTGTCCTCGCCTCTCAATCTTGGTCTCCCTTCGGCATTATTCAAAACATCATTCACATCAGTTCTAACTGTAATTGTCGCACTGTTTTGTCACCTGACGGCCCTTCGTTTTGGATGCATTTTTTCATTGTTTGTTCAGTCATTCACTCCCTCTTTTTACTCATCCAACCAGAATTTCTCTGAAGCCAAAGAAATGCAAGAGGACGCCATACCAAAATGATTGACCAGAGGCACAAAACATTTCCGCTCTCATGTCCATCACACATTTTAGACATCTGTTACCCTTAATAGACTGAGTTCCGTGAAGACAAGGACCATGTCTCACTTGCCTTCCTGTTCCCCTAGTTACCCTCCCAGACTTTGACACTCTGTAGAAGTGAAAAACTAAGAAATAACTGGTCTGTTTCTAGCACATTTCTAGCATATCATTCTGAAATTTAATGTTATATTTACAGACTGATATTTTTATTTCCAAACATAGTAATAGCATAACTATTTTCAGTAATAGCTTAACTATATTCATACTAATTCAACTGATCCTCAAAATTAGTTCCTGACTTAATTGATAATTACCTTTGCAATTTGTGGGTTATTTGAGGCAACCAGGTGATGACATTGAGCTCTCAGCTGGTTGTTTTTTCTGGAATTGATTCAGTGGCCTTGCATTGATTTTTGTTCTCCGAAGCCATGGTTTCCCAGGAAAGATCATTCTCATTTGAATCAGGCTGCACTTCTTGGTGGTTTAAGTAAATAAGTCTTGGTCTTACTTCTGCAAACGTACACACTGAACTGGGACAAGTTTTTGTTTTGAGTAATGCTTGGGAAAAGAGAACCTTTGATTTTATTCAGAAGTCAAAACTAAAGGCCTCCCTACCACCTGGAGATTTTTTGTTGCAGCTTACCAGTCTGGCTGTACTTTTATGCCTGGCAGTTGGGCATTCAGACTTTCTTCTTTATGCTTGCTTGACCCGGCACTCAGCTTCCCAAGGGAGAGCAGGAGGCTGCAAGTGCCTCTCCCGGCCAGCGAGCTTACTCGAGGCAGGAGATCTCCCAGCTTCTTGGCGTGCAGGTGAGCTCTCTGAGCTCCTTCCCCTTTGGTCCTCACTGAGTGGGCTCCAGGAGTCTACTGAAGACTTACCAGTGCCTTCTCGAGCAGATACTGTGAAAGCGCCCAGAGGTGTCTTCTTGTGGAGCTCAGGAATTTGGTGGTTAAACTAAAACAGAGTGACTGGCTAAAGGTACAGAGCGCTCGTTGTGTAGACTAGTTCCCTCCAGTGCAGTCCCCTGACTGTTGTGGTTCCGGGGCAGAACCTGTGTACCATGCCCAGCCTCTGCTAGGTTCTCCCGGAGAAGGCCAGCCTCTGGTTGCTGCTTTCTTCCTGTTTCACCAGGTTCACTTGTATTTGTGTGGTGTGCGTGCATTTGTGTGTTTATTCAACCAGGATTTATTGAATAGATCCATGTGACTACCACTGCTTTCAAAATACAGAATCACATAGAGTTGTTCTGTCACCAGAGGCATCCTTGTGCTGTGTCCATCTCTGACCCCATCTCTAGCCCCGGGCCACTATTAACTGCATTATAAAATAACTGTGTTATTTTAAGAATATTATATAGATGGAATTCTACAGTATGTAACTTGTTGAGGTTGGCCTCAGTGTGTTTGAATAACTCACTTCTCTTTATTGCTGATGAATATTCATGGTACACCACAGTTTGTTTTACCATTTACCGTTTAAGAGCATTTGTGTTGTTTTTGGTTTTGGGCTGTTACAAAAAGAGAAGCCATGACCAGTCATGTGTGGATTTTTGTGTTAAGAGAAGCTCTCATTTCTCTGAGATAATGTTCACAGGCACAACTGCTGAGTCCTTCAGTAAGTGTAGTCAGGTTTAAAGAAACTGCCTTCAGCATTTAACATCTCATAAGTGCAGAATTGCTGTGATAACTTGTCAGTAGGAAAAGTTAGGATCCAACACATGATATTTTGGTGGTTGGTGAAAAGTTTATGTGATCAAATCTCAATAATTTTATGTTTGACATTAAATTCCTTAGCTGCAATCCCTAGTGCATCAAATTAGTTCTATGTACTGTTCAAGTATTTCCCACTTTCTTAGAGAAAAAGACTGCAGTGGGATTTTTGAACCAACACCACCTATCCTATTCAGACTTTTACGTGCATATGTGATATCTGAAGAGGTTACTCATCTGAACTGAAGTATCCTGAAAGCTTTACTGTGTTAGTGTTGAGAGCTACTTATCTTGTTTTGAGGACAGAATTGGTGCTATAGCACTCTGGAAAGCAGTGTGGAGAATCCTCAAAAAATTAAGGATGGAACCACATCATGACCCAGCTATCCCACTCCTGGATATTTTCCCAAAAGAGTTAGAATCAGCATATTATAGTGATGTGACTTCATCAATGTTTATAGCAGCTCAATTTACTATAGCTAGACTATGGAACCAACCCAGATGCCCCTCACTCGACGAATGGATACAAAACTTCGGTACATATATACAATGGAATACTACTTGGCCATTAGAGAAGACGATATTATGGCTTTTGAGATCAAATGGATGGAGATGGAAAGAATTATGCAAAGTGAAGTATCTCAAACTCAGAGACTAAAGGGCTGAATGGTTTCTCTCATCTGTGGAAGCTAGAATACATCGGGAAGCAGTATGTTAGATGGCTAAGCTAATAATAACTTCAAATTGTATGATTCTTATCGCAACAGGGAGATGACTCCCTAGGATACTTGGAGGCATAGGGTGGAGGACAGGGAGGTGGGAGGGCTTAGGAAACTCACCTAGGAGACGGGAGGATGCAAACATAGGGGAATCATCTCAGAAGGTGATCTCTGACCTCCACGAGATATCCATTTAACTCAGGGGTTCTTCTGGGGGAAACAGCAACATGGGGAACCCAAGCTGGGCATCCATGATATTGCATTAGCCCTAGATAACTAAGTATATATACATTTGTTCTTGAATGCTTGATAATGTTTCCCCCTCAATTGTTAACTCTATATCATCTAATAAAAAAAGAAAAAAATTTTAAAAAAAGAATTGTTGCTGTAGCAGAAATATTGTTGTTGCTACATTAAAACCTTCACACATGAGACTGTCAGGGCACGGGTCGTTAGCGGATGGTGTCACCCGTGCTGGAGCAAATGTGCAGTGTAACTGGCAGATATCTGCCCCCACACAGAAAGCCTGTGAGTGGTTGGATTGGTATCAAACGCATGCGGAGTCTAGATGAGGGTCTGCCAGATGTATTAGGACTCAACAGATTTCAACAGGAATAAGTCAGAATCCATCATAGACATTTCAACTCATGTGTTTTTAATATATTAGTCTATTTTGAATCAGAACAGAATTAGGATCACATAGGTGGCAGCCACATTTGTTTAACAAAGAAGCGGTCTTCTATGTTTACCTGACAGAGTCCACAATGGCATGCTCAGAATATCTCATCTGCTGTAGATCAGGAAAGAATAGGATCATGACCAACGGTTTCAGTCATCTTGCACTGTGGCTGCTGTGGATTTCTGGGTATTCCGTTCAGGTCTCCAGTACCACTTCAAGAGCAGAGTGTGTTCTGAGAAGAGTGAGCTGGTGTCGAGGAGCTGAAGGTTATGCCGCACCAGCACAACTCAAGGAATAAAATATAGCCCAGGGGAAAGGCAGATAGGCCGCCAGAGTGTGCACCCTGTTTCAGAGGCTTGAAGACTTGTCATGGCCAGGAAAATTACACTTTGACCAGCTGCAAACTATTTCAGGGGGACATTGGTCAGTCTCCAAGTGACCTGGGGTGGGAAGGACTTTTCTCAAACTTGATGCGGCCAGGTACCAATTATTATTGAAGAGAGAGTATCTGATCTGTCGGTGGAATGGAAAGAAAGTAAAAACCAAAAAAATTAATAAATAATAAGAATTCTTAATGTCAGATTCTATTGTTAGTAGAATTGGGATTGATGTCAGATCTGGGTAGTTGAAGCCCACTGATCCACCAGATCTTTGGCCATGTGTCAGTTGCTTCCCATCTTTTGTGCCTGGCTGGGCATGGTTGTTATGCCACATGTGTCTCGCCTTACCCTCCTTTGTCTCTGGTTATCTGACCTCCAGGGCTGGGATGGCCATGCACTTTTTCCTCTTACATGTGGAGCTGCCCAGAACATGCTTCTGTGTTTTTTTCTCCTTGATTCCTCCTCTTACATACATTAGCACTGATCTTACTTCATGGTATCGACTTTGATTTGCCCTCTGTTCCTGTGGCTACCCCACATGTCCTTCATAAAGTTTCTTTCAATATATTATCCCACCCAAGAATAAAAAGGCACTCCTCAAAGCCCTGCAATTCAGGGAAGTAGGCGTGTACTCCCAAAGTACAGTTATTTCAGACAGAAGAATGTTCTGTATGTGGTGGGAACATTTCTCTTTTTATCCCCGTTTCTTATACCTGAAACATTTTTATGTCATAATGGTGGCCCACTGAAATTCCACCTGCAAGTTGCTCTTAACTTGCAGCAGCTCAGGGGAGCCATGGCTTTGATGGTCCTCTGCTGCCTTATGGCTTGCCAGTTTTCTTGCTACCCATACAGTTGTCTTTGTCATAAACAGGAGTCGAGAATCAGACACCAGTGGTAGCAGCTTCTGTGTACAAAGCCCTTGTAGTAAGTGAGCACTTTCACACTCTGTGGTTTTCTCATTGGGTTCTCAAACTGGCTTTGTGAGTGACGATGGAGACAGTAAAATGATCCCATTTCACAGATGAGAAGTGGTAGAGCACTCCAAAGATTTTCTCTAGGTCACACATGGGATAAGGACCCTTGGCCCTCCTTCCGTGCCCACCTCTAGATGGACCACCTTGAAGCCTGTGTTCACATTGTGCCAGCTGCTAAGGCACCTGAGATCCTAGCAGCAGCAACTTCCAGGTCTCCGCGCTCCCATCCTCCCATCTACTTAATTCTCTAGCAGTCTAGTCCTTTCTCAGGATGCCCTGCCCTGGTCCGTCTAGGAGCATGGTGTGGCCTCCCCTTCCAATTAGTGAAGAAAAGACCTTCTCTTGAGGTGAGGTTATCCAAGGACTTTGTCCTAGTACAGCTGCAAGGCCCATAGACATCTGTGAGGAAGAGGCTGAGGTAGGGCGTGGACCTGGCTCAGCCTGATGCTAGGAGTCCGCACACATCTCTGTCAGAGGTTTTCTCCACAGAACCTCGTGTCTCTCCCCAGCTCTTCCTTCGCCTTGTGTCCATGTCCATAAGCCAGGTCTGTACACTTATACTTTCCAGTTATGGTCTGAGTTCAAGTTCACTTCCACAAAATTGGCTTATGAATTCCCTGGGCCAGCAACCACTCCTTGGTGGCCACTAGGGGGCAGCATTTCTTAAGCCTGAGACTGTCTTCCTCAGTCCTTTTTTTTTTTTTTTTTTTAAGGAACAGACAGTTTTTCACGTGGCCTTCTTTGCTCCAACACTTTATTGTGTACGTGGTGCTGGGGTTCAAACTCGTATACTCCCACATGCCAGGCAAGCGCTGTAACTACTGAGCCACCACTCCAGTTCCTCCTCAGTCCTTTTTAAAATTTTACTTTGAGATAGGGTGTCACTAAATTGCTCAGATTACCTCAACAGAACCGGGATTACAGGAATGTGCCACAGTGCACAGCTTCAGCCCATGTTCAAGGTAGAACCCAGGTTGCTGTGCACATAGAGTGCAGCTTCTCCCTTGCTGTTGGTCACAGATGCATTTTTTTCACCCTTAGGAAGTTTGTGAGAAGAATGTTGCAAGCACCCCAGAGAATTTTTCTCATTTATTTATTCACGGGCATTTTAGACATCATTTGTATCATTTAAAAAACTTAAAATAAACTTTTCTTGAATCATGCCCATTGTGGTATGCATCAGTGCATTCTCAGTTGACATGAGAAAGGACCTTTCTCTAAGACTTTTCAGTCCAAGTGAGTGAGATTATTTCCTGTGAAACTAGGCAGAAAAATTGTAAATGGGCAAAGGACTTTCAGACATTTGACATTTTGGTTTTAAACACAGCAGTGCAGTTTTATCTTATTTTTTCTCCTTTTTGACTTTGCAGTCCCAGGAGCAGTTCTCCTCTGTAGCTGTCACTCTTTCTACTCTCATTGGAGGCCAGGTGGAGAGAGCACGCTGTATCAGGAGAGCTCACTGCAACACCTGCGCTATTACCGGGCTTGCTGGTTGTTGCTATTATTGACTCCCAGATGTGTGGCACTTCCCCTAGATCTGAGAATAAGAAATTTCTATGGAATCTGACGGACTATTCTAGTACCTTTTTCTCATACTGTATTATTTTTAGGAGTAAAAAGATTTAAATAAATGTAGGATGGTGTTAATTTTTCCATATTAAGTGACATGTCTTGAACAATTAATAGGAACCTGGATACATTCTGAAAAATACCCAGAGAAAGAAGATTTTAAATTTTTGTGATTTTTCTTATTATGAGATTTTTCTTAAAAGAGTGGCTAATGTTTACTTATTTCTTTAAATGTATCATCTCATTTAATCTGCCATCTGTTCTTTGATGTTGGAATTTGAACTCACATAATTGGCTTCAGAGACTACACTGTTCTTGTGAGCATAGTTTTATCCCACTTGTCATTAATGGCAAAAACTGACTTGTGCTGTTGCAGTGAGGTTGTGTTGAGGCATACTGCAGGTGCGCATCGGGGCAGTCCTAAGCTGTTTTTGATATTCTCTTCCCCAGTATATAAAAGTGAGACTTGTTCAAATGTCTCCTAACCTGAAGGGGCCTCTTGGTATGTTTGTTGGAGAAGAGGAGCTTTGCAGGACCCTCTACCCAGATAGGTATGTGCCCCCTGTCCCACAAATTGGATCCTTGAGTTAGGTCTCAGTGATTCTGGTCCTGTGCAGGGCCAGACCTCCCCAAGGCACATGACTTCTAGGATATCAGTGCAAGAAGGACACCAGCCAGTGTCAGGGGTGGCTCCACACTTTGGTGGGCTTGATTCATAGGCAGGGGCACCAGGGACACCTTTCCTAGTTTCATTTACATAGTAACGGATTGAGGGGCAGCTTAAGTGAGGCTAATGTGTTCAGGTGAAAGGTGCAGTTGAGATCCTGAGAGAAGGGAGTTAGACGGTTCATTTTCTTCTTCAGCAGAACAGTGCAGTGCCAAAGGGCCACTTTTTCATAGACATCCCTTTTGGGAGGGCGAGAGGGCTGTAGTGTCCATGAGTTCCAGGGTTCTCTTCATTGGGAGCCACTGGACAACTTCTCGAATGGCCAGTCACCTCCCGGACCCTGCTTGTGGCATGTGGAAGGCAGGTTATCATCCTAAGTAGAAAAGGCCACTGATCAGATAAAATGTCATGGATATTTTTGGTTAAATATTTTGACTTTTTTATGAAGTAATACAGGTTTGTTTTGGTAAGTTACTTGTTGCTTAGAGAAGCCCAGTTGGCACATACTTGGTTTCTTTGCTCAACTCTTGTCTATTCAGTTCGTTTGAGTCCCTCCTTATAAAGTGGATAATTAACATGTATTGAGAGCATTGCTGTTCTCACTGGGTGCTCCTGTTGGTCCTCTTACTAACTTCTTCAGGTGGTATCCAGGTGATATTTGTTCCAGCAAACTGAGTCTCAGAGAAATTAAGTGATTCTCTTAGGTCACAGAGCTAATGTTTTGTCAAAGCATTCCTTAAATATAGGTTGCCTTACTCCTAACCTCACAGTAGGGTTACTAGCGTGTGACGTTGCTGTGGTGTTGCAGTATGATCGTGTGTAGTGTTGCGATGCAGTGTGACTTACAGCAACTGAGGATGTTTTCTGTGGCAACGTTAGAGCAAATCGGAAGGCCCCTCAATGTCATAATGCTGTTATCATTCCGTATGATACCATTTTATGAGCATTTAGAGGAAAGCAAAAGCAAACAAAAAACCCAAGAGAATCTTAATGGTGATAAACACTGTAGATAGCACAGAACATCAGACAATATTTGGTGACTTGATGAATAGCTTTTTTTGTGTTAAAATTAAATATTGGCACCAGATATGCCTAGTATCCTTTCTGATACTGACTTTGCTGCTAGGTGTGCTGCTTTGAGCAGGTGACTCCCATGTACATACACCCACCACCCCACCACCCCCATATACGTATGCATACATACTGGGGATTGAATCCAGGAGTGCTTTACCACTCATCCCTATTTCCAGGTCTTTATTTTTTATTTTGCACAGTGTCTTACTGAGCTGCTGAGGTTGGCCTTGAACTTGCGATCGTGCAGCCTCAATTGAAATTACAGGCATGCACCACTTCACCCACCAAATTTCTTATTTTTAAATTGACCTGCTAAATTTAGAATGTTTATTGATTGCTCAGTGAACAAGCTATAGTATGAAACCAATGTTTTAAACTTTTCTCTGTTAAAAATGGAAGTCAGGGGGGCTGGAGCAATGGCTCAGTGGTTACGGCACTTGCCTGGCATGCACACAGGTTTGAGTTCAAACCCCAGCACCACATGCACAACGAAGTGTCAGAGCAATGAAAGCCACATGAAAAACTAAATAAAATTGGTTCTCTCTCTCTCTCATTGTTACTCTCTCTTTTTAAAAAGGAAGTCAGGTTCTGTGTGCACATTGGAATTACAGAACCATCTGCTGACACTGTTTTCAGCTGAAGATGTGTTTACCAACAAAAACCCTCTTAAAGCTTCATCTGAACTTGCTGTCACTAGTCATTAGGGAGTTTCAGATCTAAACCACAGACAGATACCACTCTTTTGGAATAGCTAAAGTGAAAGTACAGACCCACTGGGTGAAGAAGTAGAGGAATTAGAACTCTCGTATGCTGCTGGTGGGAATGTAAGCACAGTACGCCACTTTTGAAATGTTCAGCAGTTTCTTTAAAAATTACACATGCCATATGATCCAGCGTTTCTATAACTAGGATTTACCTAAAAGAAAGGAAAGCATGAGTCTCAACAGGGACCACACCTTTTTTTTTGTAGTGGAAATAATCATAATCGTAATGCCCATGAAGAGATGCGTAGACAAATCGTAAACTTATACAAAGGAATGCTGTGCAGCAGTAAAAAAATAACGAGCTATTGGTACACATGGTAGTATGGATGAGCTTCAGAGAAATTAAACTGAATAAAAGAAGCCACACAGAAAGAATATATACTGTGCAGTTGCATTTCTTCCTTTTTTAAATTTTATTGAGGAGTTGAGTTTTTTATAATCATAAATGCATATGTAATAATAATATGATGGGCCCCTGATCCTAATCCAGAATCTCCCCCACCCCAGTCTCTTGACTCTTCTGTATTTCCTCCATAACAGATATAAATGTCTGTCTGCCTGCCCGCCTGTCTCTGTCTCTCTCTCTCTGTCTCTCTCTCTCTCTCTCTCTGCATATGTATGTAATTGTGCATTTTCCAGAATTAAATAATTACATAAGTACTTTTTGGCTTCTCATGGGAGTAAAGAGTAAGCTACATTATTGATTTTCCCCTAGATCTCTTCCTATCATCTTTCTCTCTCCCCTCCCTCTGCTCTCCCCTAACATATCTGTGGCTCCCCTTGATCATATATTGCTTCAACTTCAATGAGTCTGGTGCATGTGCATGACCTTTCACCCAAGCCTGGGATTTAATCTCCACAAATGAAGAAAAACATTTGCCCCTTGAGTCTCTGTGTTTGGCTAATTTTGCTCAGCATAATTTCTTCTATTTTACACTTTTTTTTTTAAAGAAAATCCAGGCTAATCTAGTGGCTGAAAGCACATCAGTGATTTCCAGAGATAGGATGACAATGGGCATGAGACACTTTTGGATGGAGGAGGTGCTCACTGTCTCTGTTGCAGGAACTTTTCAGAGGTGTACACGCATCAAAACTCACTACATGGGGCACTTTGAATTTGTGCAGTCATGCCTCAGTAAAGCTGTTTGACAAGAAAGGATTAGCTTGGAAAGAAAAGACCCAACATAATCTCAGTCTCTCTACAAGTGCAGCTTTGTGGGTGCAGTTTTGACTTGTGAGTCCTAATGGTGGCAGCCATGGCAGAGTGATCTCTTGACCTGGTCCTTCTCCAGCTAATGCAGCTGGCTGGGGCGAGTACAAAGCATCCACATGGAGGCCACACTGCCAAGCCACCAGGGCCTACTCAGTTCAATTAATAGTCCTTTGTTTCCTGGGATGGTCCCCCAGAGATGAGGGAGTTGATGAGCATCAGGAGGCCACCATGCCCCTCCCCAGCTCCCTCCAGGCCTGCAGTTATTCTGCTCTCGTTCTCAGGTGTCTTGACTCACCCAGGTCCCCAGGGATGTGTTCAGTGGCAGCAGCAGTATAGACGTGTCTTCAGTGTACACACTCTGTCCCCCTGGCCAAGGGTGACCTGATAGGGCTTGGGGACCTGCGCTGGGTGGCGACCTCAGGGCACCACATCTCAGTCCCACCAGCATGATGTTGAGTCCACGCCTGTACATTGTGTGCTTCGCTCTGTTCTGAGGAATGTACAGTCCCTGCCTGAGCTGTCCCCTGATAATTAGCAGTGGCGGTGATGCCTTTGCTAAAAATAGAGCTGCCTGTCTGCCCACAGAAGGTGTGTCCCAGATTGCCTCTGGTGACCAGCAGATGCTACTACTGTTGGAGGGAGACTCACATGCCTCCAGCGTGCTTCAGACCAACCCTGCAAGAATGGGAAGGAGCAGCTTCCCTTCCCTTTCCTCTGGCTCTTTTGTGACAGTGCCTTCCGCCTCACTGCCTGTTTATTTTTCCCCACACAGCGGTGGCAGCGAACTACTTTTTTTGTGCCTGTGTTCCGCTGCGTCTGACCCTTTGGGATGCTTCTCCCTCCCTCCCTCCCTGCCTCCCTTCCTTCCTCTCCTGCCTCTGAGAGCAGCCTGCCACCATTCCCCTCATGCATGCCCACGTCTATGCTGCCGCTCACCGTGCCCCCTTGTGTCCCCAGCTGTGGACGTGGCTGGAGGAGCTGCAGAAGGAGCTGCTGGACGACGTGTATGCCGAGTCGGTGGAAGCCGTGCAGGAACTCATCAAGCGCTTCGGCCAGCAGCAGCAGACAACGCTGCAGGTGACGGTCAACGTGATCAAGGAAGGGGAGGACCTCATCCAGCAGCTGAGGTGGGCCCATCCTTTGCCCTCTCTACACTGATGCCCAAGTCCCACCAGCTCTAATTCTGCAATTCTGTCCAGCTAGGTGGAGAACAGGTGCCATCTATGAATTCAAAGGAGAGTAACAACTGTTCTCTCTTCATTTTTCTCTCCTCTTTCCCTCTCCCCCTCAGTTTTAACTCCATAATTTTCCTCATTATAACATTGACTAGTAATTCCCAGAATTTACTTTTTCCTCTTAATATAAATATATACTTATTTCCTCTTATAAATATAAATATATATAAATATATATATAAATAATATAAATATAAATATATACTTATTTCGTCTTAATATAAACCTAGAAATTATTGAAATTTCCTTACAGATGGACAATCTGAACCTACCGGGATGGTGTCCTCAGGCCCTGAGGGACCTGATTGTCTCCAGCGTGCAGATGTCCATCTCTTGTGTAGGCAGGCAGGCCTGGATGTGGAAGGACGCCCAGCCCTCAGTGTTCCCCTTGGCAAGAGGCAGTGCTGGGTCGGTTGTGTTTCCTTTGAAAGCAAATTTGCAAATTCTTTTTACTGGGTTGTAAGTCCCTCTTACATAAGTTTAATACCCCTCAGGTATCACTCAGAGGAGAACTGATGAAATTGTTGACCCGTAGCCTTCCATGATGTTCACTTTGTCAAGATAGTCAGCCAAAAGTTACTCTCTAAAGGTTTGATCCTATAAAGGTTAGCTCATAAGCAATGTGACTCCGTCACTGCAAAACAGGTATCATCTGTTCTCTCTACTTAAGGAGAGAAGTGACTAAAAATAAAATTCTGCAAAGTAATTTTCTGTGATTATGAGGCTTCTGATGAAAGTAACTTGGAGAGCGTGCCAGAAAAGTTCTGCTGCAGGATTGCTCAGAGGAAGGAGCCTAGCGTTGTTTGCGGAGGGGCAGCGTCTCCCCTTTTCTGAGACAAAGTCCAGCTTCCCGCTCGCTTGCTTTCCCCTGAAGATTTGAGTTGCCGGATCTGGTGTCTAACAATGTGAGACTTTCTCATTCAATTCCTGTTTGTGTTGTTAAAATCCTGTTCCCTTCTGTGTCCTCACAGGGACTCTGCCATCTCTAGCAACAAGACCCCCCACAACAGCTCCATCAACCATATCGAGACGGTGCTGCAGCAGCTGGACGAGGCCCAGTCACAGATGGAGGAGCTCTTCCAGGAGCGCAAGATCAAGCTTGAGCTCTTTCTGCAGCTGCGCATATTCGAGAGGGATGCCATCGATGTGAGTGTCCTCCACCCCCAGCCTTCCGGTCCTGTGGGAGCCCAGAGTCCTGGCTTCCTCCTCTTCCCTGTCCCTGGTTCCTGCCCTACGTCCCCCACCCCCAACCTTCCACTCAAGGAGTGCAGAGGAAGGAAGTTCCTGGAGACATTGATGGCTTCCTCATTTGACCCTGGGAGGCTAGGGACTCAGCTCTGGATTCTGGGATTGGAGAGTGTATTGGGAGCAGACAAGGTACAGCAGGGAGATGGCGTGGTTGGCAGGAGCAGAGCAAGCCAGTGTTGGGAAGGGAATGGAAGGCAGCACTCTCACAAAGAATGACTCCTCCTTGTTTGGGTATGTGGCTGCCTGGGTTAGATGGTGGCATAGCACTCCCCTTAGTGCAGAGACACCAGCTCAAAACAGCCACCCTCTGTCTTCCTCTTCTGGCCCCCCAGTACCCTCTGTCTCTTCCCTTCCATCTCCTCCCCCTCCCACGCTCTGCCTCTCTTCCTCCTCTCCTTGGGAGTAGTCCTAGGCGGCTGTACGTCTTAGATAGTAGGAAGGCCAGTTTGTATATCCTCACAGGCGTACTCAGATCCTCTATTACTCATACCTGGAAATGGGCTCTTGTACCTTTTATGTGAAAAAGAGAGAGAAGTACAGGCTCCTTTTATCTTTCTTCGACAAAAAGAGGAATGGTTTGGAATTCTCTGGTGTGCAGATCTTTTCTTTAGAGCTTAACCCAGTCAAGCAGAAGTAAGTATAAGAGGATGGGCCTGACTGCCTGAGGAGCTCGTTGGAGGAACCAGATGCCCTTGGCTGGATGAGGCTGGTTTCCAGCCCTCGCTGCTCTGGCCCTGGGCCTGTCCTGCATGGCATTCTGGTATGTGATGGCAGGTCCTTGCACAGGCACCTTTGTTGGATGCTTGTCAAAGCCTTCTGCACTTTTGTTAAAGAGACACCTTGGCTCCTCTCGCTGATGTTGTCAATAACAAGGAGTTAAACTCTGACCATCATGCCTGTTCAAGCGTTCTCCATGTCTCAACCTCCAGGTAGACTGGAAGCCACACAGAGAAGGGCACGCTGGCACCTCCCCCGCAGGCACACACAGGCCTGGCCTGCCCTGGGTTTGAAGGGGCAGCACTGTGCTTAGGGATGGAGTGGGTCTGTTTTCCTCTCCAACTTCAGAGGACACAGTTCTCTGAAACTTACCTACTTATTGAATGCTTTCAGTTAGGAAACACACAGAGATCAAAAGCATTAAGTTTCTTTCAAAGACATTTTGATATTTGGGAAAAAGATTTTTATTTCATTTTTATTAATGTTTCCTAAGAGAAAAAAAAACATTTTTATTGTATTTCCACTGTCATCGAACCAAATCTGGAAATACAAACATTTTCCCCACACTGAGGCCACAGAATGACATTTGCCCTAGATGAAGCCTGTGTGTGTGCACCATCACCCCAGGTGAATGCATTCCTGGGCCAAGGAAATTCACCTGCAGTTCCGTCTCAGGCCACTGTCAGATATGGTTTAAAAGCTTTTCAGAGGTCATGGCCCAAGAACCCCTATTCTCTTTAATAATCCAGAAATGTGAAAATCTGAGCAGCCAGGCGTGGCTGGTGTTCGAACTCTCACCTGGAAAGATGCTGCTCTTCTAACAGCAGTAGTAACTCAGTTACTTTTGTGGTAGAAAGTCTTCTGTACTTGGTTTGTTGAAAATCTTGCCTGTCCTCTGTCTTTTGGCTCAAATAGCATCTCCATCTCAAAATGGACCCAGGCTTTCTGTGGCTTTGGAATCCTGTTTAGAATATTGGCATCTTAGCCTGCAGTCATTCAAATAACACCTGCTTTGTTGATCTAAAAAGAACAATAGAGTCATTACCAGAGCATCCTGTGACAGTTTAGTTATGAAGACAGTCATGTAAATTCGGGGAGAGAAACTTAGACTATCTATATAGATTCTGAGATGCATTTTAGAATTTGTTTTAGAGTTTCTCCCAAGAATCAGTATTCAGAACCTGACTTCCGCTTTCTAGAGTTTTGCTCTTGCCGCAATTTCTTTTCTTTGCAGTATTGATAACCTGCTATAATGCTCAACTCTGGGGCAGGATCTTTTCCGGATGACCCTTTGATTGTGTGCATCCTTGGGATTTCCTTGTGCTCAGTGAAGGGTTTTAGATCCCACTAACTTAGCACATTGGTCTATTTGTTATCTGTTGCTTGAGTGCCGTCTGAGCCTGCAGTGGGCTCCCTGAGAGTGGTTGCCACCCTGGCTCACCACCATACCTAAGTTGCCTCTCCCCACTCCAGGCTCAGAAAACAAACGTGAAGAAGGAAAGTTCCCCATGGAGTAGACATAGATACCAAATTTATGAAGATTTGTTACTCTTTTTAAAAACCTTTTCATGGTTTATGTCTAATTTGGCATTATTTGAATTTATTAATTTCATAAAGGAGTATAGTATAATAATATAAAGTGATGTATTTTGTGCATATCTCAGTAATAAAAGAATAAACTAGGAAAATTTACACTATATGAGCTTTGAGAACCCTTATATTTTACTACTGCCCCTCTCCTACCTGGATTTTTACATAAACTCTCCCACATTCTCTAAGTTTCTTACTAATTTGGTTAACACTCATGTGGATACATAAATCAGGATCCATGGAATCATCATTCTCTTGAACTATCTGGTATAACACTCTTTCACAAGATGTTCTTCATCTTTTGAAGATTTTATAATTTTCAGTCTTAATTTTTAAAAATAATATTATGAAAGATTTCAAGTCTGTACCAAAAGTAAGAAGATAGTATAATGAAGCTTGCATGTATTTGTCGCTTGGATTCAAGATGTCCCTTGCTTCACCCGTCCCTCTTTTCTTATTGTCATTCTGAAGCATTTCAGAGAAGCTGCCTGCTTATCACTCTATTCTAAAGATTTTCCTAAGGGTCACGAAACTAAGGCCATTTTCTTAAACCTGCTCAGTGCACTAAACACCTCGCCCTCCTAAGCCACTTCTAACCATCTTGCGATACCCAGCATGCCTTCGGATTTACACCGGGGCCTCCGTCAGGGAGGCAGCACAGGGATTGGTTCCTGTGTTACTCTTTTAATCTAGAATAGACTCTCCTGTGCTCCTCCTGTTTTGTTTTGTTTTGTAAGTGTGATTTTTCCCCCCATTCCTTGACTTTTTGATTGCCATGGATCAGTTGTCAAAGAAACCAGGTCCCAAATTCTTTATTTTCTGCTCAACTTCTTTTAGGTTAAAGGGTTTCTTTCCATGGTGTTGCCTCTGGAGTTTGATGCAAGACCTGATGGGACTCAGGTTCTGTTTTTTGCAAGTGTGCTGCAGAGGTGGCACACCCCATCTGTCCCATGAGAAGGCACCATGTGTTGTCCCTTCCATCAGGAGTGGGTGGTGTAGTAGCCTCCTGGTCCTTCCATTTTTAAATTCCCCCTCAGCCTTTCTTATGGTAGAATTTGAAAGCAGATAATTTTCTAATTTTATTATTCTTTCACCATTTAATGACTATATTCATCTATAAATGTTTCATTGTAAAATGGTTGCATAATTACTTTTCTCCTTTGATTATTCTCATGATAAAAGTTGATTTCTCATCTGCTTCTGATCAAGGTCACAGAGTTTTTCAGGACTAGGGATGTGGCTCACACACTTGCCTAGTATGTGCAAGGCCCTGGGTTCAATCCTTGCCACGAGGGAAAAAAGAAAAAGAGTATTTCACTTAGTTTTTGGCCTTTTTAGCTCTTATTCTTTGAACAATACTAGGAATGAGTGGATTTTTGTGTATTTAGCATGTTTTTTTCAACTGTGCTAATTTTCTTTTTGAATATTTAAGTTTTCCATCTTTAATTAGCATGTGAGCCCCTTCAGTTGACTTTATGTCCATTTGTTTATCTGTTTTAAATTTTCTTAACAGCTTTATTGGGACATACTCTGTGTATCACAGAACTTACCTATCTTGAGTAAACAACTGGTGTGTCTTTGACACAGTCTCTTTAGGATACACAGTGAGATGTGGTAGCATATAGTTGTGTTTAACACTTAATCTTAAATGATCGGTTTCCTCATTCAGATCATCTCAGACCTGGAGTCTTGGAATGATGAGCTTTCTCAGCAGATGAGTGACTTTGACACAGAAGACCTCACAATTGCAGAACAGCGTCTCCAGCACCACGCAGACAAAGCCTTGACCATGAACAACTTGACTTTCGATGTCATTCACCAAGGGCAAGATCTTCTGCAGTATGTCAATGAAGTCCAGGCCTCTGGTAAGATCATGCCCTCCGGTGTCAGTTGTGGTTTCTTCTTGTCACCATGGGAATTCAGTTTAATTCAACGTGGCCTCTTTAAATTCTGTACCTCTGTGATATGGCTCTTATCAATAGCCTGCACTTTAAAAGGAAATGTTTTACTTTTTATTTCACATAATAGAGTCACATTTCATCCTTAATAGTATCCTCATGGGGCTGGATCAGTGGCTCAGGGGTTGGAGCCCTTGCCTGGCATGCGCAGGGCCCGGGTTCTATCTAACCCCAGCACCATGTGCACAACTAAGTGTCAGAGAAAAAAGGCCAGATGAAAAAATAAATAAAATTGGTTCTCTCCCTCTCTCTTAAAGAAAATAGTATTCTTGTGTATTATTTCAAGAGGTATGAACTTTAGTGTGACAAAATTGTGTGTTTTATCTGTGAATGAATTACAAATCACAAGAAAATATTTTCACATTTTTAAATTTTTTATCTTGCCAGCAGATGTCACTGTAGGCTCAAAAATATAGCTGTTGTATTAGGAACTTACTTAATAACAACCTGCATACATTAGAACTTATTTGCACAAAATAAATCAGATTCTACCCAAAGAATAAACTGTGTATATCGAGGATAACAACAAAAATGATCTGAAGCACAATGGCCTGACACCAACAGGCAGGTGCTTGACAGCAGATTGTGCCATGTGACAGCTGTGAACAGAAAGTTGAAGCACAGGTTGAATTCGGGGGTCTCTCTTCAATGTCTACAGGCGTGGAGCTGCTTTGCGATAGAGATGTGGATATGGCAACTCGAGTCCAGGACCTTTTGGAGTTTCTTCATGAAAAGCAGCAGGAGCTAGATGTAGCAGCAGAACAGCATCGGAAGCACCTGGAGCAGTGCGTGCAGCTGCGCCACCTGCAGGCGGAAGTGAAGCAGGTGAGCAGAGGGCAAGTTGTCCCCGGATGCAGCTGCTCAGGGCCTGTGACAGCACTAACAGATGACCTGGGAATTCTGGCTGTCGGTGTATTCCTGATCAGAACACACTCACTGCCTTGATATATAAGATCACACACCAATACGATATCTAATGTGTGAAGCTGGAGCCACGGGCCCAGACAGCTGTGTACTCTGAGAAGGCTTGCCCACTCAGCAGCTGTGGTACAGGAGAGTAACATCCACATGATTGTTTTGTTATTGGTTGTATCTCACTTGAAGCCCTCCACACATTGCTTCTTAGGCTAAATAACTTCTAATTTTGGGGGCAACAAATATTGCTGTCAGTCTCGATAGGCTCACAGTCTATGACTGGGGCTTTTCTTACATTATCAGGATGTTATACTTTCACAACCTGGGTAACATGGCAAAAAATGAAAACAGGACGGACATATGGGATTGCTCCCAACAGTGTGGCACCATCCGTCCACTCACGGGTATTGCATTTTGTTCTGTGGACAGGGGAGCCTGCAGATAGAATGCTCAATGGAGGGGCATTGAGGCTAAGATATTCTGGTTTGTTTGGAAAGGACACCTGGTGCCCTGTGCATGAGGAGGATGTGGTGCAGAAACAGGTGGCACTCACACTGGGCACGTGCTCCATTTTTCGGAGCTCTTCTAAAGCACCCATTGTTCTCCTGTATGCCATCAGTAGTGTGGGTATTTGTACATATAAATGAAGCAAAGTATTGTGATCTGTTTTGTGTTTGTTCTTACCCACACCCAATGTGCGTGTATGCGTGTGTGTGTGTGTGTGTGTGTGTGTATGTATAATAGTGTCTATATGTGTGTATGTACATATGTATATGTACATACACACACACACACACACACACACACACACACATACACATATATTTAAGGAATAAATAAACTAGTATATTCCTTAGGAGTTACCTTTGCTTGTAAGAGAGACTAAAAGTGCCTTTAAAGAGGTATTTTCATTGGTTTGGGTATGTTGTTCAGTGGTAGAGTGCTCACCTACCTTGCATGAGCCCTGGGTTCTATTCCTAGCACTGTAGGGAGGAAAAATCTTAAGCATTTCCCCCCATATTTTCTCCTAACAGAAAGCAGAGTTATAATGTGGTAGTGGCCACATGATGCACTACACTGAGATTCTGGTGATAGGTGGCCTTTCCCTCACGGTTGCCAAATGCTGGTAGTAGCTCTATCCATCATCTCAGCATCCTAAGCACCAGGAATAGGGACACAACAAGAGGCAGCACCTCTACTAAAAAGTATTTTTTATGAACTCTCTGAGATACTGCTGCTTTGGTCTCTGTCTAGAATGTTGTCACAGCTATAAGCGATCTGTGCAGGAGCTGAGAATTTTTTTCTTTGTTCGTTTGGTTGGCTTTTTTCATGCTCTCCCAAAAACTGTGGGGGTTTGTTTCATCTTGTTTGAGTCCAGAAGAGCAGAATTGGTAATGTGTAGGTAACTTGAGGTCCCTGCCACAGTAAGTATGCAGAATGACCTTCCACAGTTTCTATACGTTCCACTGTCAGAACTGGTTCTCATTTAGTTTTTATGTGAACTTGAGAAAAGCTGTGCTTTGACCCTGAGCATTTTAGTTCAGCTTAGATCACACTTTGATTGTTATACTGCTTAGCACTAGCAGTAGATTGGGAAGTAGGTCAGTATAATAAATTAATTCCCCTTATCGAACATTTTGCCAGTTTTGTGTTTGTTAGAACTGAAAGAACCTGAAAGGGAATGAAAATACTTCTCCTGATTATCAGTTTCTTTGTGACAGTAGGATTTCTAATATGTGGTCCTCAAACTGTTTTGTTATTTTGGGTACTAGGGATTGACCCAGGGGCCCTTTACCACTGAGCTACATTCCCAACCCTTTTTGTTTTTTGTTTTGAAACTGGAACCACTGTGTTGCTTAGGGCCTTGTTAAGTTGCTGAGGCTTGCCTTGAACTTGTAATCTTCTTGATTCAGCCTTCCAAGTGACTAGGATTACATTTGCCATTGCACCAGGCCCTTCAAGCTGTTTTGACCTTTGTACTCGTATTAACAAACACACTGGGGCTCAGCAGTGGCTTAGCAGTTGTGGTGCTTGCCTGGCATAAGCAGGGACGTGAATTCGAACCCCAGCACCACATACACGGTGGAGTGTTGGAGTGTTGGAACATCGAAAGCCATATGAAAAACTAAATAAAATTGATTCTTTCTCTCTCTAAAAAGCAAAAAACAAAACAAACAAACAAACAAAAACACCACCCACTGTCCCACTACTACTTGGTACTAAAAATAACAGAATTGTAGCTCTTGGGATCAGGTGCCAGTAGGATATTAAAAATATCAGGACTTCATCCATGCCAAGAACCTCCGGACTACCTTGGAGACTTGAATCCCCTCCCTGCGGTCTGCAGGATGCACTGGAAAGTCTACCACTTGCAGTGACCCTGTGTCGTGTTTCAGGTGCTGGGGTGGATACGCAACGGAGAGTCCATGTTAAATGCTGGTCTGATCACAGCCAGTTCGCTGCAGGAGGCAGAACAGCTGCAGAGAGAACACGAGCAGTTCCAACATGCCATCGAGGTGAGGAGGTGCCCTGTCTCTGTGGTGGGTCCAGCCTCTAACCCCTAACAGAGCACTGACTGTGAGTCACCCAGGGCTCAAATGGTAAAGAATTGACAGTGCTGATAAGTCTTCCATTGATTACTCAAGGAGATGGCACACCAGCTGCAGAGAAGTGAGGTTACAGCCCCAGCCAGGCGACCTTACAGCAAGGGTCTGTGCACCAGGGGGTTCTCTGTCCCCTGCAGGATGCACTTTCTCTGATCCGAAATGCCTTGGAACCAGGGAGCCCAGATGAAAGTCTTGGCTGAGTTTTTTAATGCCTTGCTGGTCTTTCTGGCACATTCTTGCTGTGTGACCAGCCTCAACAAAGCAGAGAGCTCTGGGTCTCACCAAGACTTGGTATAAATCATAAACTCGTTTATCAGTAAAAATGATGACAACAAAACTCTGTTACAAAGCAGCATTGTTCAGCTTGGCAAAGGACAAGGGTCAGTGTGTGCTAGACTGTAGCAAAACTTGGCCAATCCAGTCTACTCCCCTGCACTCTACGCAAGTGCACTGATTGTTCTTAGGGTTATTTTGCAGGGACTCATAGGTAATAGTTGTGATTGGTGGCCTCAAAGACAAGGGTAAAAAGCATTTGATGCCAGAAAGCTTGTTTCCTGTTCTACTAACATATGTCCAGCCAGAGGAAAAAAAACCATGAAAGTCATCACTAATTACTCCCATAGATTGATTTATTTTGAACTATGCAGTGCCAGTGGACATGTTAACACTTCTTTCTGAGGCTCCAGCTTCAGGCAGCTTTTGAAAACTGTAAAACTACTGTGTGAAGTGATTATTAATAATTATATTGCAAGTGTTAAGTCATTGGATGAAGGATGAGACTGTATTGTGTACAGATTTTATGGAATCATTTCCACTGTTTTGGGTGAAATGCAATATTTTACTTTCTTCTTCTTCTTCTTCTTCTTTTTAATCTGCTTCCATAGAGAATTCTGCATTACCGTGGTAGCTCTCCCTACCCCACCATTCTAGTTCTTCCATATAGTGTCCCTGACCTTTGCCCCCATACAGACTTGTTGAGGATATATAAGCACTGGATTTGCTATGTAATTTTATTAGATTTATTACATGGCATAGAACTCCAGAGAACACAGTTGGCATACCCTTAGCCTTTCTTAAATTTTTGTTTCCTTATTTAACTACTAGTCCTTTAAAACTTTTTCACTAGAGTCCAAAGCTTAAGTTGAAAATCAACATAAAAAGCAATCACTTTGGCCACCTTTTCTCTACTTGTTCATTTACCTCCAGCAGCTATTATAAGATAGACCAATAGGAATAATAAACTTGGAACATTTCAGTAGCTTTTTTAGAATACTGGCTATCTGGTGACTTCCCTAGTATTTCTATGAGAATCCTGCAATTGAGACCCAGACTGGGAAGTATTCATGTACTTCCTTCTTCGTTAGATGATTTAAATAAAAGCTCAGTTGTTGCTAGGCATAAACTTCTTCACTACACTATGTGCCATGCTTTGAGGAGCGCCCTAGTGAGTGTTAACTGGAACTGGTTCTATAGTCGTGAAGAGCATCCCAGTTCCTTCAGTCAGGCGTGACACCCTTGCTAAGCAAGCCTTCCCTGGTCTTCTCTTTCTTTAGAAAACACACCAGAGTGCACTGCAGGTACAGCAGAAGGCTGAGGCCATGCTTCAGGCCAATCACTACGACATGGACATGATCCGGGACTGTGCTGAAAAGGTGGCCTCGCACTGGCAACAGCTCATGCTCAAAATGGAAGATCGCCTCAAGCTTGTCAATGCCTCTGTTGCCTTCTACAAAACTTCAGAGCAGGTCAGGAGAGGGGGGCCCAACGTTATCATTGACATGCTTCTCGGCATTGAACCAGTCAATTCCAGGTTAAGCAGGGAAAAGGCATATCGTATAATTGAGATCTCTCTTGCTACCTTGAGTGTCAAAGAGTAATGGGTTGAAAAGTAGCTTAGAAGATAGCTTTTTCTTTTCTCCTTTACATCTGTGACCTTGAACCATACCAGAGGGAGAAAGCAGACTCAACTTTGGGTTTTTTTTTTCCCCATTCTGAAATGCCTCACTGCCTGCCTCTACCCCTTGACCCCTGCATTTTCCCTCAGGTCAGGTAGAGTCCATTGTTTCATCTTGCGTTCTTGGTACTTTTACCAGCACCTTCTTTTCCAGAGTCTGATTGAAAGTGCTGCCCATTGATGCTCATCAGTGGTGTCAGGCTGGGTATTCTCTGAGCCAGGAACCTTCTACCCTCACAGGTCTGCAGTGTCCTAGAGAGCCTGGAGCAGGAATACAAGAGGGAGGAAGACTGGTGTGGTGGAGCGGACAAGCTGGGCCCCAATTCCGAGACAGACCATGTCACCCCCATGATCAGCAAGCACCTTGAGCAAAAGGAAGCTTTCCTGAAGGTATGGAGCTGGTTTTGTAGGGTGCTAGATGGTGTACACAGATCCAGAGGGCCCATGAAAATGAGAATGTCCTAACTGTCCCAAGTGATGCTGCAGACTGTGGCTGCCTCTTAGTTACAGCTGCACTTTCCAAGGGGGGTCCATGCACTTTGCAGTTCCTGCCTGTGAGGACAGCAAATGGGTGACCACATTAGTGATATTACACATCTTCCTAGTTTTTATGGGAAAGAACTAGAAGCCTGTTTGTCCAAACATTGGTTGGAGGTCTCAACACCGAATGATTCTGGAGCTCTGTGTAGTAGCTGCACAGTCACCCAAGAGACTTATCAGAGGTGCAGCTACACTAACTGAAAGCTTTCCCCAAACGATTCTGGAGACAGAATGTCATTGGTTCGTCAGTTGATTAATTAATTGGGTGAAACATGATGCTTATAGGATAAAATATTCTTCCTTTGGACACTCAGCCTCTTTAATACATATTGTATCTCCTCAGCAGATGTGGAAGCACAGGTGTAACAAAGTGTGAACACCTGGGCTTAGGGGACGCACCACTTGTGCCTTCTGCAACAGGATCAGTTGCATCCAGGTAGACTGGATGTGTTCTCTCTGAGCAGCTGTCAAATGAGGACTTTGCAGAATGTCACATTTTTATATATGTCATATTTGGTCATACATAAGTCACAGATGCGCCTTGAAAGCTAAATTTTTAGAACTGGTCAAAATGTTTAGAAATATTTGTCACTAAATGCTTCTGCATTGCATTCTTAAGACACTTAAAAAACACATTCTGAGATTCTGCCTGATACCACCAATTGGACCTGTTAGGAATAGGTGGGGTATTTACTTTTTCTTGTCACTTCATGAAGTTTCGTTTTTCTCATTGCTTCAGCATTCTGACCCTCAAATGCCATCTCCTATTGCATTTAATAATTTTTGTTTTGTGTCTGACAGTTATTATTTAGTCTGGGAAAATAAATTGTGACTCTTTGAAAATTATACCTGGCAATTCATTTTGGATTTCCACCAGTGTTTTTATTTTAACCCAGTCAGAATGGGAAAACATTGTAATTTCCACACTATGTCCGATTAGACCTTGAAGATCCTGCCCCTGAACCAGATGCAAAGACACACACCTGAAGTCCTAGCTGCTCAATAGGCTGATGCAGGAGGATTTTAAGTTCAAAGCAAGTTCAGCTTAGTGAGACCCTGTCTCAAAATAAAAAATAAAAAGGGCTGGGGATGTGGCTCAGTAGTTTGCATCCCTGGATTCAATCCCTGGTACCAAAAAAAAGACCTGCCCCCAACTTATCACTGTTAAGTTCACGAAATGCCCACTACTATGAGCATATTTTGAATTAGAATCATAATTTGCCTCTTGCTCCAGAATCCACTTAGCATTAAAGAGAAACGAATACTACTTAGTTAATATAATTAAGAAAGATAGATAAAATTACAAAAGGAAAATAGTTACAAGTCAGCTTCTGTAAAGGACTTGAGTATCATGGCTGTTGGTGTCCCTGAACTGGACCCTCATGGATGGATCTGCCATACATTAATGAAATTACTTATTTAGTCTCTTCTGCTACACCAATATTTAATATCATGTCTTTATTTGCACAATAACAAACCATCCCAAAACTCCATGGTTCAAACCAGGGATTGGCAAACTACAAACAAGGGCTTAATGACCACACTCATTTCATTTACCTATTGTAAACGAAGTTCATTTACCTATCGTTGGTGGATGCTTCATCTACAGTGGTTGCGTTGAGTAGTTGTAACAGAGAGACAGTGACTGTGTGCTCCCACAGAGGGATTTCTGGCCTTTACAGACACCCACACACACATCACCTGGGCCCTGTGATTCAGGGTTTCTCATAAGATCACATTCCAGGGATGCAGTCACATCCAGACCCACCTGGGAAGCACTTCCTTGCCTGTGTCACGGAAGGCCCATGGCTGCCCTTAGTCCCCTGCCCTGTGCCCCTCTCCAGTTGGCAGCTCTGATATCCTCAGAGCAAGGGCTATGAAAGAGATTTTTAAAAATTAAAATAGGATTGAACCTATGCATTCTCCAATTCACAAGCTGGCCGGATGAAAAGGTAAAAACATATGTAAGAGCCATATGGAATTGTCAGCCCTATGTTCTGAAAACACATGTGTATGTAAGGCAGATTAACAACACAATGCTCTCCGTTGTTAGGCTTGCACACTTGCTAGACGGAACGCAGACGTCTTCCTGAAATACCTCCACAGGAACAGCGTGAACATGCCAGGAATGGTGACGCACATCAAAGCTCCAGAGCAGCAAGTGAAAAGTGAGTGCAAGGGGTGTCAAACCCTCATCCAGGCCTCGTTTAAATGCTCATTGCATGATCACAGAGCCCTGATTATTAAAGAGATTAATAGACTGAGCATATTAAGTTGAAGAACATAAATAGAAAGTGCAGCATTGAGAATGGTATTTATTGCCATTGACTATTTGTTAAAGTCAGTGAACAAAATAAGGAAAAAAATACCTATCTATAGGCGAAATATTTTTTAAAGTTGAATCAAGTAGTTATATACCACTATTGCTAAAAAATGCTACCAATTTTACATTTCTAAGGCATAGTTAAAGCAGATTGTGAAATACTTATATCATTTGTTTAATATCATTTGAATATAAAAATCTATAAAACCATTTATATGCTTATATGTAATTATTTTTAAAAAGATCTGTGAAAATGTATACTAAAGTGTAAATAAGATTAATGTGGAGGGAAAGGTAAACAGATGAGGAAGTGAAGTACAGAGAAAATAACTACCTTGACCAAGGTTACATAGCCAGAGTTTTATAGGAAGAAAGTTGTGATCAGTTAGCAAATGAATCATCTTACACTCTTTAGAAAAAGCAGGTTTGGCAGAAATACATTCTACACTCCATTCTTCTGATCATCTGTCAGTTGTCACAGGACAGTTTTCCAGCACACTGCTATCATCTGCTGAGTTCTGTCAGTGAGACTAGGCACAAGAGGTTTATGCGCAAGACAATGCAGTAAATCTGTGTCAGGGCCCTGATGACGAAAGCATTACCCAGAGGTCACAGGCAAGAAGCAGAACCACATATCTGAGGGTCCCTCCGGAGCTTGAGGAAGTCCCAGATCCAGGAAGGCAGTTAGCACGCCGCTCATCTACTCCCCAAAGTTAGTGCTGCCTCAGACAGAGACTATGGAAGTGAAGCAGAAGAAACCCGTTGGTTTATATGAACTCTCTCTTTTTTTTGGGGGGGGCAGTGCGGGGTGGGGCAGATAGTGGGAATTTAACTCGGGGGCACACTACCACTGAGCTTTGTCACCAGCCCTTTTTATTTTTTATTTTGCCTGTTGTAGTCTGGCCTCTAACTTAAGATTTTCCTGCCTCTGCCTCTCAGATCGCTGGGATCATAGGCATGTGTCACTGCACCTGGCTATATAAATTTTAATATGCAATAATTTCATGTAATTGTTAGCTTAATTTTGTGAAAGCACACTTCACATGTTACCTGTCACACAGCACACAGCCTACAAGGACCTTACGTTATTTTGGGGAAAGTTACCATTTTTAAGGCTTTCCAATGTAATAAAGCTATATTCTTACCATTTATTTTATATGGAATTCTGTCTTGGGAATTTTTTCTCTGAAATATTTTATAGACTAAAGAAAAAGATTTATTTTGCTTTATTATTCTAGAGTAAAGCAAAAGATTTGAAAAGCATACAAATATCTATGTAAGTGACATGATTTCTTTGCCACTGGTAATTACTATTATGACTTTCTTGTACATCTTGTCCTGGCATATAAATATTTGTTTTTAGAGAAATACAAACATGTATATTCCATTCAACCTTCCCAATATTTTTTTTTAAGCAAAAATGGGACTGTTTTTGCCTGAAGCCTGCTTCTTTCCTTTTAATATTACATCTTGGTCCTCTTTCTATGTCAGAGTCTGGAGAGCCGCTCTCTGCTTTTAAATGTTGGGGGCAGCATTTCTGTGAGTGACTTAGCCTGCACCCACTAGGGGCTCACACTTGGCCACCAGTGCTCCACTGTACCCCTGAGCATTTCAGAGTCTGTACATCTTAGGATAACTGATCATTTGCATGAGCATTGTGTACCTGGAAGGTGATTCCTGGTTCGAAGGTATGAACGCTTGCAGTGTCACTGCCTATTGCCACTTTGCCCCGCCACGGGGGTGTTTGTCCCTCAGTAGGATAGGATAACAAGTACCTGCCTCTGTCCTTTCCAACACTGAATAATCTCAGTCTCTGGCAAGGAAACAATGAAAAATGGTCTCAGTGTTTGAGTGAAGTTAAACACGTATCTGCATAATTAGTAGCCATAGTCTAAAAACCATAGTTTAGGGCTAGGAGTGGAGTTGAAGGGTAGATGTGTGCTTAGCACATGCAAAGCTCTAGATTTCATCACCAGGACCCCTGAAAAAATTGTGAACCCAGTATTTACATGCATTCCTCATATTTCTAATGGGCTGTTCTTTTTTTTTTTTTCTATTGATTACTAAGTAAATTAAGTTTGTTTTTATATGTTCTCAATAGTTTTTCCTGGAAAACTAATATTGTGTAATATTTTGATGGTGGCTTATATAATAATGATTTTTTTGCCTTTATAGCTTCAATTTCTCTGCTTCCCTACTTCATTCCCTTCCTTCTCCTAAGAATTTATGTTTAAAAAAATAGTAATAATCACAAACACACTCACACAGAAAACACTTGTTTTCTTCACGTGTTATACCATTTTGATATACCACCTTTACTATACTAAGGGCCTTCTACAGAAGGCTCTAGTAGTTTTGAACAAAATACCTAATATTGATACCTTTCCATCTATCAGAGAATTTTCCCAGTCAAGGATAAAAATTGCATATCCACCAAGTCAGCTAACTGGAGTGTAGTAGATTAATTTTAAATTTCCAGTTGCTCTCTTTTATAAGGTAATAAGTCACAGGGAAGAGTGAAGAGATCTTGTTGATGTGCTCTTTGAGAACCTCAGACACACAATTGGTTCCTTAACATTCTGTCTTGATACAGCACTGCATAGTAGTCAAAATGAAAACAAGGGATTTTGCAGGGGTCTTAGTAGAATTTAAGCACCAACGTGCATTTTTTCTTTTTCTCTTAGATATCTTGAATGAACTCTTCCAGCGGGAGAACAGGGTACTGCATTATTGGACCATGAGAAAGAGACGGCTGGACCAGTGCCAGCAATACGTGGTGTTTGAGAGAAGTGCCAAGCAGGTCAGTGCACTCCTGGCTGTCCTTACCTTCTACCTGCGCTCATGCCTCCTTCATTAGGCAGATTTTGTCTTTCCAGGCATCCTGCAGATCACTTTCTAATGCCCCAAACAGCCTTGCCTTTTAATTAAGTTTGTGTAAGATCAAATCCCATAGCTTGGTGAAAATCAGTATTTGTGACCCTCAACAAGTGCGCCATTCAACTTTCCTCTATTGCTTGTACATCACATTTATGATAGCCAAGTGCAAAAAAAAAAAAAAAAAAACCATCAGGCAGGTTTATTATTTAAAAAGCATTGTGGAGGGACTGGAGCGTTGGCTCAGCAGTTGGAGTGCTTGCCTGCCTGGCATGCGCAAGGACCCTACTTCAAACTTCAGCACCATGTACACAACTGAGTGTAAGAAAAGCCATAAACAGATGAAAAAAAATAAAAATTGATTCATTTCTATCTTTCTTTATCTCCCTCTCTCTCCCTCCCTTCCTTCTTCAGTGGCACATGTGTGTAAAAACAGACTCAGGAGACAGTAGTAACTGTCTCAGACTCAGGAGGCTGAGACAGGAGAAGTGTAAATTCAAGGCCAGGCTGGGCAACTTTGTGATAACCTGTCTTAAAATTTTAAAAGGTGGCATGGGAGTGGTGGAGCTAGGAATGTAGCTCAGTGTAAGCCTGCCCCTGAGTTCAGTCCCCAGTACGTACTTACATGCACGCGCGTGCGCGAGCACACACACACACACACACCGAGCAAACAAACAAAAAAATGCATTATGGAATCTTGGTTCTGGGCTTATGTAAATGCAATGGGTAGTATTTTTGTCTCTTGCTGTATTTATATTTTCAAGACAAATTTTTATTTTTTATGTAAGTTGAGCTAAAAACTAAATAAGCTAAAACTAACTATTTTTAATAATTCAGCATAGTCTAAGGAGGTTCATGCTTTTGGTTAAGGCAGAGAAATCAAAGCTAACATGCAGAGTACTCCATTCCATAGTCACTGTGGAATAAAGTGCTTCTGCTGAGATCATCAGTCATGGAAGGTCATTTTAGGATAAAATCTGTACCCCTATCTTAAAAATTAACATTCCTGTCACTTTGTCGCTTCTCTTTGGCCTTCATGTAGTGCAGGAGTCTGAACTGTTTGTTCAGTATTGGGCTGGGAGGCGCACCTGCACCTATGTGTGAATGGGCCACACGCGGGCTCATTGCATGGCATCTCAACCTCCATGTGAATGAGTGTGGAATCACAGAGGCCCCAGCTCAGCTACAACTCAGACCTAGGTTGTCCTCTGAAACCACTCACAGCAACATATGCACAAGTACTGCATGCCGTGAAGTCCTTGTAACCTTTAATCTGTGCTGTCCGTGAAGTTTCTGTAGCCTGAAGGAAAGTTAATTTTCCTCAGCACTGACTTCCTACTTAGGGAACAGGTTTCATCCTGTTCTGTGTGTTGGTCCCATAGGGTGACCTGTACCTGGAACTGCCTGGTTCCCTGAGATGGATATGTTAGGGTCCATGGGCCATGTACCTGGCTCCCTGATGGCCTTTGTCTGATCTCACCTGACATCACCAGGTGTAGGAGTTGCATTCCAACAGTGAAATGGCAAGCTGTGATGTATTATAATGTCACATTCATTTTCTTCACATTTTATTTAAAGATTGTTCTGCCATACTTCAGAATTATGGGAGGCCCACTCTGGTTTCTAACTAGAGAAGGTTTCATACTCTTTTCGCATGACTCTTTTTTTCTCTCTCTGTTGCAAAACAAGTTATCATCCCGTTATAGAGAAGGAAGTGTGTAGTGTTCACAGGAGGTGCCCCAGCGGCACTGCAGGGTCCGTTCCCCCCCCCCCCCCCCCCCCCCCCCCCCCCCCCCCCCCCCCCCCCCCCCCCCCCCCCCCCCCCCCCCCCCCCCCCCCCCCCCCCCCCCCGTGCTGCTGTGCACTTTAATCACAGCACTCGGCCGACGTCCATGCTCATAGCAGGCCATCCCTCCTGGCCTCACTCATCTTGGAGTTTTCTGGGCAGCACACTGAGGTTATTGCATGGACGCCTGCATCCAGGTGGGACTGTGGCGAGATGGCCTTTGGCCTCCCTGGTGCTGCCTCTGGGCTTGTCTTCCCTCATGCTTCCTGGGGCCGGTTCCAGAGCGGCCTCTTGTCTCCACCTCTGAGTGCTGGCTTTCTGAGGGCTCACTGTGCACTGCGGCCATCACTCTTTCCTCTCCTCTCTGGTGTGTCTCCCAGCCTGCTCTCCAGATGTATGCATTCCAGGTACCTCCTTGGCATGTGTCCATTTGGTCTCACCTAAAGCAAAACTCACTCCTGTTCCCTCAGACATGGGTTGTCCTCTGAAACCACTCAAAGCAACATGTGCTGTGCCTTGTGTCCCTGCTTATCTTGTCAGAATGATGAGCTGTGTCGCTCTTGATTTGTGCCATTCCCTTATCTCCTTTGGGTTCAGAGGTTGCCAACCTCCCAAATATCTCAGCTCTGCCCTCCCCTCTTCACCCCTGTGGAGCCCCAGCCGTGTCTGACCTGAACCTCTGCTTCTACTGAATCTGCGTTCCAAACCCTTTTTCACACATTTGCTTTCAGAAGGAAATCTGAACTCCACTCATAACCTCAAGCCCCTCCTACTCTCTACCCTCCCAGTTTCCCTTCCATCTCTCCTGCCATCTTGTCCTACAGCAGGCCAAGCTGGCGCTGCTTACACTTGTGACATATGCCAGTCCCTTGGCTACTCCTCAGCCCCCAGGTTCCAGCTGAGGCTCCACTTCCTCTGACCTCCTCTGACAAGGTCTCCTGACTCTCCTTACCATGCAGCCTTCCTCTGTGAATTAGTTTCCATCGGTGACTTCCTTCTCAATCTATAGGGGTAGAGTCCAGGCCTCTAATTCCAGGGGCCTCATGACTTCAGTTTGCTGCATAAATGGAGAAAACAGGGACCCTGAATAGACTGATGGAAGTGGCCATCATTCCTGTCGGTATCAGCCTTGTTTCAGAGATGAGATAGCCACACACCAGACATAACAGAAGTAAATGTCCAGTCTGGAAGCTCAGCATCGATGTTGGTCAGTCCAGTTGTCTTTTTCATTTTGTGCTGTGAAAATGCCACATGTACAGTAAGGTATCTGATAGACACAGCTAGTGTTTTTGTTCCAAGATAGCAGAATACAGTGGATAACAGCATTTTCGAAGGGCAGGTGGAAACTCCTGCAATCACAAATGCATGTAAAGTAACAATATGATATGCATTTGTTCCTAAACCTTCCTCTACATTTTTAATGCTTCTTTTCCTTATTATAGGCTTTTTAGATGCAAATGTTTAAATAACTCTGATTTCATTTTAGATAGATAAAATAGAAGAAAAAGTTAGCTTCCATCTAAAACCACGTGAGAATAGATAACAGATTTCTTGTTGCACTGCTGTCTGGACCTCCCTGGCCCCTTCACTCTGGGTGTCATCATTTCTTTCCTGCCAATAAAAAGGTTAAGTCCCATCACCCTGGTGGTGTGTTTATGCACAATGTGGAGGGCTCCTCTGCAGGAGACCCAGAAAGCAGATGAAGTGGGTGAAAACCTTAGTGTTCCAGGTGGACACAGGAGCTGGAAGAAAAGTAAAAGGTACGCATTGACACCTTAACGCGCACTTGCTTCTCTTTCCCTTTTCAGTCAAAGCACCCAGGGGTGTGAATGTCTGGCTGTTTAGCACTGCGAGGCTTTCAGACTGCCCTTTACCACACCTTCTCCATATTCTGAAAGAGAGTCTTGGCTATGGTTTCTTCTGTTGTGTTGTCACTATGCCTTTCGGGTCAGTTATAAGAAACGCTTTGAATATTTTACTGACAGAATTATACTTTATCCACTGCCCGCTTTTTTAAACTTGGAACTGTGACGGTCGTTTCAGAAATGTGTCTCTCCAAGGGAGGGACTCTTGGTTCGTGCCAGCCTCGGCTTCTGTACACACGATGCTCAAAGCTTGCATTTCCCGCGCAGACATTTAGCTTGTGAATGCGTTTCTCCTCCTTCTCTCTCTAGGCTTTAGAATGGATCCATGACAACGGGGAGTTCTACCTCTCCACGCACACCTCCACAGGGTCCAGCATCCAGCACACCCAGGAGCTGCTGAAGGAGCACGAGGAGTTTCAGATAACTGCGAAGGTGAGTTGTGCGAGTGGACTTCTGCGCAGTGGCCTGCAAGTCTGCCTGGGTCTTCCCACAGTCAGCAGAGCAGGATGCTGAGTAGACGAGGCGCTGCTCTAAGGTGTCTTTAGAAATGTGTGTGACCTGGGCCACAGGATGCATCAGCCAGGCAGTTGTACACCACAGAGATGCTTGTGCTGCCCTGGGCTGCGTCCCTACGGTGGCCTCTCCTCAGCCTCTTCATCTGTGTCCTCTTGTTCCTCTCATGTCTGTGATTAGCTCCTTTTTGTCTTTGTTCTCTTCATTATTCCTTTCTTCTTTCTCCTCTTGTTTTCTTTCTGTTATTTTCCAAGTGCTTGCTATGTTCATGAAACACTTTTTGGTGTTTCCAGCTTGACTTTTTTTTTTTTTTAATAGAGGGACAGCGAGAGAGAGAGAAAGAGAGAATCAATTTTATTCCATTTTTCTCATGGCTTTTGTTGCTCTGACACTTCTTTGTGTATATGGTGCTGGGGTTCAAACTCTCATCCTCACCCATGCCAGGCAAGCTCAGTAACCACTGAGTCACCGCTCCAGCCTAGCTTGACTTTTATGTATTGTGGTTCTTTTTCCCTGTGTTCAGTTAGCACAGTGTTACAGTAGTGTCTCTTGCCCACTGTCCAGACGTTTTCTGGGTTTTATGGTGGGCAGAGTTTGTGTCAGTATTTCTACTGGTAGTTATTCATAGGTTTATAAGACTGGAGGCATTGTCACTTTAAATCAAAATAGAATTAAATAATTAAATGGAATTGTATCTTTATGGTATATCACATGTGTGTGAGTCCATGTGAATTTTTAAGAAAATATCCAAGAGCCCATACGCTGACACGCGTGTTTCCCCAGAATCATGCGGCTGCATAGGCTGATTCCCTCTTTCACCTCAGCACAGTTTTGAGGATCTTCAGGGTTCTCAACCTGTGCTTTTTCTGGTTTTTCTTTTCAAAGATTTTGGATGTATATTCGTTGAAATATTTTTAGAATCGTCCCTCATTTTGGTGATAGACTTTGAGTTATTAGAAGAAGTTGACAGTTATTCCAGATTTAAGAATGAATATAAATAAGCTGAATAATATATTTTGGTTAAAAGAAGTGTTACTGTAAAGTAGCAAAAACCCTTATCTTGTGTGGCCCTTAACCAGACTTTGGAGACATCTCCAGGGGGAATTTATAAGTCATTGAGAGTGGCAACAGCTACTTTGTATTGTTTGCGTATACATTTTTATGCCTTCTGTAACCATTGCTGACTCCTCCTGCTCTTCTTGGCTGTGCTCTGCTCCTGGTCCCCCAAACTGTAAGTTTATTTCCCTTCGGATCTGAGGGTGCTGGGAGTCCCTGGTCCCTGTCCTGGAAGATCACCATCTAGTAGGGCTGCAGAGACCTCTCCCCGTGTGGTGAGAAAATTGGCACTGGGTAGGGGCACTGGGCAGGGGAGGGTGGGACTCGGCTACGTCCGGTGGCTGCTCCCAGGCCTGTCTCCAGGGGAGCTGACCTGCCTGTGTCTGCAGGAGGACACCATGACATTTCCTTCCTCCAGATAACACTACGCATGGGCTATACAGTGTTCATGTTTGTTAGTATTTAGATATAAAATCTTATTTTCTGTTTGTATTATATGATTGATTGTTTCTTTGAATATACTTCAATTATAAAGTTGTTAAGAACATGCCTGGTAGAGAACCCAGAGGTAGATTTAAGGCTTGTTCTCTGCGCTCCTGCTTGCTGCAGGCCTCAGCGGCCACAGGCGGGGAGTGTGATGGGAGTGTACAGGTAGGGGTCCAGCACCACGACAGCCAGGTCCACCAGTGCAGCTGACTTTTCCTTTATCCTAAATGTTTCTTTTCCTCAAGTTCAGGGTGTGGTTATTAGACGTTGAGGCAGAACAGGCCTATTTTTATTCTTGTATTTTGTAAGAAAGGTCCAAAATCGTAGGTGACATCTGACTTTTCTGTTTCTCTTGTTGGGTATATTGAATTACTTAAACCAAGAGGAACTGGGAGATTTTGGAGAGAGCACCCCCGCCCTGGCTTTCTGTAGCAGCTCTTCCATTGGTTCCTGGCGGCCTTTCTGTGAACCTGGGCACCCTTGCTTTGGTGCTGGGAGATGTCATTTGGTTTCTCTTGATGAAATGAAGCTTGTCTCTTGCTTTTGTCTTAGTGTCTTCTAGGAAGCCACATTTCTTTTTGTCCTGTAGAGAATACTTAACTCTGCCGGGAAAGTCTTCCAAGCCAACTGTGACATAATTATGACAATAACGTTTTTAATGTTAATGGCATAAAGCTATAAAGTATTCTCTCCTCACTGTCGTACTAAGACTTGGCTTGATTCCTTCTTGGCTCCTAATGTGGTTAACTCTGCAAGTATGCATGCACCACCTGCTTCCAGGTCCTGTGGGTCATTTAAATGGATTTTTGTCCTCACCCTGAACAATGATGCCAGCTTTCCAGGAGGGAGGCCCAGGATGAGCACAGTGGACAGCTTACACTGTGGGCTTTGTGCACCCTGAACTTTGCGACCCACTGGCTGCTAAATCATTCAGAACTCTGCAGTCTTCTTCCCACAGGGCCTCCCTCAGTCCTGATCAGCACTGTCCCCAGTGGCAGATGCTGTGCCTTGTTACAAAGTGTCTGCAGCAGTGCAGCCTTCCCAAGTGTCTGATCACCTCATTGAGATGAGCAGAGCCCTTGTGGATTAGCACATGGGAAGCATTTGCTTTCACTTTCCAATTCCTTGATTGTGCTTACAAAAGAAGCTGTTCGGTTATGATGTTTACATACTTTGTAGGTAAAAAACTTAGTTTTGTAAATATCTCTAGCATTAACATGTAGAGAAAGGATAAAAACCCTTACAGTATTTTACTTTGAATGACATGGGAGGTTTTTTTAAGTGATGTTGGGTAGCTTTCCAGAAAGAAATGAAGTTGGATTCATCTCTTACCTGGATATCAAAGTAAATGCCAGGAGTATTAACAGTGAAAACATTAATAAAATGGTGTACTAACAGTAAAAGCATAAAATTTCTAGAAGAAATAACAGGATTTTTAAAGGAAAAAGTCCTTATATGGGGAAGTTTTTCTAAGTGACACAAAACCCAAACTCATATAAGAAAAGATTGAGAAATTCATCTACACAAACAAAATTAAAAATTTTCAAAGGACGGTCCACCACAAGCAAAGTCTAAGGACAAAGAGCAAACGGAGATGCACACAGAAGCACCTCACGTCACAGAGGGCTGATCCCCAACAGCAAAGGACTTCCAGAGTTGGAAGCCCTGGGCTTTGTTTGCAGGAGAGACTTGGTTTGCTTGGGGGAGAATGATATAGTGGGTTAGAGCTGGGTGTGGATCTCACACCTGCCTGCTAGGCGTGTTGCATTAACTGCTGAGCCTCAGTTTCCTCGCCTGTAAAGTGGGGATAGTTTAACTACTTCATAAATTCCTGGTAATAAACTCCAAGTAAGACAAATAAATATTTATATAAAAGAATTTTTACAAATCAATAAGGAAAAAAGACAAAATGGGCCAAAGATATTAAAGATGTTCACAGGAAAGGAATTATAGCTTTTAGACATATGAGATTATCATTTTTATTTAAAATAAGAAAAGTGTAAATCAAAAGTGTGTGAGTTCTGTTTCACCAGTGGGTCAGCAAAGATCAAAGAGCTGGATTGCTCATTGTGTTGACAAGGCCCAGTGTGAACTGGGGTGCCCTTCCTGCGGCAGTGTCTCTCGGTGCTTGGGCACACACTTACTGGATCCCCCAGCAATTTCACAGCTTGAATGTCTTTCAGCTACATGTGCTCAGACATGTCACACCACACGTGAGCAGGGTTATTTCTTGCATTGCTGCTGTGGTAGGACGAGATCATAAACAACTTGAGGGTCCAGGATTGGAGAAGCATTAACTTAAGAAACATATACACAGCTCTAAACACAAGCCAGGGTCCTACTTTTGTTCTGCTAGGGAAAGCTAACCAAATTTGTTAAGTGAGAAATATTAGGTGCAGAACCAGATTAATTGTATACTAGCATTTATGTAAAAATGTAAGGGAGAAAAGTACATGTACACATACATACGCCTCTACATTTAGATAAAATATCTCTGCAGGTACTGATCATGATCATGAGGGCTGGTGACAGTGGAACGTAGGGTAACAAGAGTTTTTACTTTGTTTCCTCTTTTACTTTTGGAAATTTGAATCCCCTGGTTGTATTTTTTACATCCTGATTAAAATTAAAATATGCTGAGATAAAAAAGCTTCATGGATTAGCAGATTCATTTTACTTAGTTTTTATCACACCATTCATTCTCTTATTTGTTGAGCCCCTGCTGTGTATCAGGAGCTACTTGGCACTGAGCTCATGGTATGCACATTCTTGTTAGAGAAATAAGCAATATTATGATAAGAAGGTAAACCATATCCACATGTGCATGTTAAGTAAGAAAGAAAGAAAAAGCACAGGGAAAGAGGGTTGCAGTCTTGTTTAGAGGAGCCAGGGGAGGCGTTTTAGAGAGGCATTTTGAGTATCTGATGAGCATTTTTTTGTTTAAATAAATGGCTCATACACAAACACTTACTAGCCTACCAGCCTTTGCTTTTAGGAAATATTTCATGTTTCATCCAGTTTTATATAATTAATATCAGCCTATTGGTATTACGTACTGGTATATTCTGTAATGTTCTGCTTATGCAAAATTCTTCCTTTAGCTTCTTGGTGTTTTTTGTTCTCTCTTAATATAGGCAAGCCATTTTTATTTTTACTTCTCAGTCCCCAGCACATAAAAAGCTAAATAGCTTTCTTAACCCCTAAGGATAAGGACACACACACACACGTATAGAGTCTGCAGTGCCTTCCATGGGGCACCTTTGGACAGTGGAAGAAATATTATGTCAGCAAGCAAAACAAATAGACATCTTTGCTTTGGAAGTGACATTCTCACAGGAGAGAGAAGGCAATAATCTTAGCAAATAAGTAAATTGCACCCTGTGTTAGGAGGTGATGTGTGGACAGCTTGTTGAGCCAGAGGCGAGTTGCAATTCTAAGGTGGTCCAGAGAGGAGCTGTGGGGAAGGTGGTCTTTACTTGAGCAGAGACGGATGAACCCTGGAGATACCA
The DNA here is from genome assembly GCA_004027875.1 of Aplodontia rufa. NCBI lineage: Eukaryota > Metazoa > Chordata > Mammalia > Rodentia > Aplodontiidae > Aplodontia > Aplodontia rufa. Next base: position 93,547 of record PVKS010000160.1, read on the forward strand.
GGGAAGAGTTCCAGTCAAAAGGACCAGTATGAAGGGCCAGAGGAGAGGATGAGCCGGGAGCTGTGGAACCAGGCACTCAGTCCAGAACTGGTGTGGACTCTGACTTGACAGGGTGCCCCCTGAGTTGCATGTTGAAACTTTATATCACAGCCTAAGGTTGTGATATATATCTTTGTGTTTTGAGCTCTGACCTTCCTTTGGTGATTTTTAAAGATAGTTTCCTGAATACCCATGGTAAAGATTTTCCAGTTCAAGCAGAACTGAGGAAAGCAGGTTCCACATTTGAAAATGCCAGAGAATCTCAAAGGAAGCCTGATAGTAATCATCAGTGAAATGGATGTTGCAGGGAAAAGGTGTTAGCCATCGGAGCGGAGCACCATTGCTGCATTAACAATACAGCTGCTGTTCTACAGCTTCCCTTAACTTTATGCAAAGTAGTAAAGTTATGTGTGACTTAGTCAAAGTTCTATTCTGTGTACATTTAAAATGAAATGATCTTCTTTGTGTGAGAGAGAATTCTCAAACAGGAACAAAATTTAAAATACCTCTCTGGAGATAAGTACCTGACCAGTGCGTTTTCCTTCATGTCTCCCAAGGGCTCAAAAAGAAGCAAATGCACACTGTGCAGGAGTTCCTTAGGAATTTGTTGTGCACCTACTGCAGGTGGGAGGGAAACCAAAAAGTCATTTGGTTGTTTACCCTCAAGGGTGGGCATGTAGAATAAACATGTAAAGCAAGGACTTGTCTTCAAACAGCTGCTTTGTAACAAATATGTACAGTGTTCAAAAGAAGAGAGGAAGAGAATTGTAAGTAGAATTTTACTGAGCATCTACTAGATGAAGACACTCTAGACGGTCTAGGTCCTTTCTCTGAGGTCGTAAAAATGACATTCACTGTGGAAGAACCAGTGAAGACTAATGGAGATTGGTTGGATGGGCTTGGAGCTTTGGTCTGAGGTTCTGCCACCAAATATTTTCTTTTGTGAGCCTCAAGTATAGACAGACTATTGCTACACTGTGTTTTGGGCTTCTGGCAGTTGGGTTCATTTGCCTCACAATACTTCCCTGTTGTTTTTTGCAGCAAACCAAAGAGAGAGTGAAGCTATTGATACAGCTGGCTGATGGCTTTTGTGAAAAAGGGCATGCCCATGCAGCAGAGATAAAAAAATGTGTCACTGCAGTGGATAAGAGGTACAGAGATTTTTCTCTGCGAATGGAGAAGTACAGGACCTCTTTGGAGAAAGCTCTGGGGATTTCTTCAGATTCCAACAAATCGGTGAATTGCTTTAATAGAACAAGTCATGGTCTTCTTCCCAGTGTCCTCTTTGCTGATTTAATTAACTGGCTTCATTGATTCTCATTCACAGAGTAAAAGTCTTCAGCTTGATATCATCCCAGCCAGTATCCCTGGGTCGGAAGTGAAGCTTCGAGATGCTGCTCATGAACTCAATGAAGAAAAACGGAAGTCTGCCCGCAGGAAAGAGTAAGCCAGTCTTAAAGAATCTATCAGGATTCCCTGAAAAAGTGAAGGAACTATTTTGCTCAAACAGGCTACTGTGTGTGCTTGGCAGTCAAGCTGCACCAAGACTGTTGCTCCAAGTGTGTTGCAGCCAACTTCACTGTGCCTGTGGTCCCCTTGTCACCTGGTTCAGGCACAGTGTCTTGTTGTCTTTGTCCCTGTGCCTGTCTTTCCCATTGGGGTTGACAGATTGCTCGTCATTAATGAGTGGATACTAATAACCCAAATGTAGGTGTTTGAAAGTTGCCAGTTAGTAAACTGTACTATCTATGAATAAGGACAAAAGGTGCTCTGCTCAGTGGCTGTCACTCTGAGGCAGTTTCTTCCCCAGGGACATTTGTCCAATAAGGAGAGATTCTGGGGTTGCACAGAGGAGAGGGGAAGGAAGTGTGGGGCTGGCATCTAGTAGGTGGATACCAGGGAAGCTGCCAAGTCCCCTCTAGCCCACACAGAGTTCCCCCATCTAGATGCCGGAGTGCCAAGTTGAGAAACTCTGTTCTGTGTAAGGTATCTCAATAAAATGTTTTCAGAAATCCTTATTTCCCCTATGAATTAGTGGTGGGATACTCTTGTACTGTCTGTCCTTGATTTACTTCTCCAAAACCGATTAGTTTAGGCCTAATACTCTTAGATCCTCCTGATTTCATAATCTTCATAAAAGTAGACGATGAAGTAAGCCTGAACCCTGACTGTGGACTAAAGTATCACTGTCTTAACTCTGTTTAAGGTTCATAATGGCTGAGCTAATTCAAACTGAAAAGGCCTATGTGCGAGACCTGCGGGAGTGTATGGATGTAAGTTTTTCTCTTTAGATTGGTGTAGCCTTGCTGTTGGAGTCCTGTCTACTGGCGGTTCTTAGAACAGGCACGGCTTTTTGGTTCATGCTTCTGCTCTTCTGTGAAGTTCTATGCGTGCCTTTCGCTCATTACAGAGATGACACAGCATTAATCCTCTCATTCACTTATCACATGATGGCCTAGCTGACATTCTCTTTGCACAGAATTTTACAGCAGCTTCAGAAAAATGTGCCTACTAATTATGATGGCAGCTGATACTCAGTGGTATCCTGAATATTTGCTGTACCTTACAGAGTAGGTAAATTACAAAATTTGAAGCTGCAAATAAGTTTTAGAGCTAAAAAGTATAGGAAGTCTTCTCAAATGTTAATAGCAATTAAGGGACATTTATATAAAAAAGTCTTTTATAAGAAGAGTTTATTCTTTTTTATGAAATGATCCACTTCAGATATACTTTCATTTACACATTAACTCTGAGGGTGCATTTATAAGTGTTAGGAATAGCTAACACTTGACGGTTTGTGTGGATTTTTGTCTAATTCCTCTGTTTCCTTCCTGCCAGACCTACCTATGGGAAATGACCAGTGGAGTGGAGGAGATCCCGCCTGGCATTGTAAACAAAGAGCTCATTATCTTTGGAAACATGCAGGAAATCTATGAGTTTCATAATAAGTGAGTGGCTTTATCTTTGGGGAATGGTTACATGCCTGAACTCTAGATAACTATGCTAAAGTTTCATCTCAAGAAATCAGTTTTCAATTGAACTAAGCAGTTTTCAGTGGTTGTATTGAGATTTTGAATGAAACCTATTATTTTTTCTCCAAAAAGACTTTTAACATTCTAGGGACTCTTTTAATACAGATACAAGTTCATAGCTGTACTTATTTCTTAAAGAATTGTGATTAGGAAAACTGAAAAATGTTTAAGTAGGAACGCTAACTCTCAAGTTACTTCCTGGGGGTAAAGGAAACAGTCCCTTGGGGCTCCAGGCTGCTGCTGTTTCATCTTTTATTATATAAGAGAAGGAGGGACAGTGGAAGGATCAGTGTGGTCTGACCAAAATAAATCACATTGGACTCTGGTCCCAGGTGATGCTGATTTTATTTATTTATTGCTGTATCTTTTAGTTGTTTGACATATAGCATTTGTACATGTTTATGAGGTACGTTGTGATATTTTCATTCATATATACATGGGATAGTTATCAACTCAGAGTAGTTAGCATATCTATCATCTTAAAATTTTATCCTTTCTTTATGGTGAGTGTATTAAAATTCCTTTCCTCTATTTTGAGATAGATAATGCATTAATTATATTCACCTTCCCATTCCATAGAACACTAGAACTTTAATTCTTCATGTCAAGTAATAACAACCAACTTCTTCCCACCTGTATTCCTTAACCTCTGGTAACCACCATTCTACTCTCAACTTGAGATGAGCTTTTTCAAATTCCACTTCCTGTGAATTTATGCAGTATTTAACTTATTTCACCTAACTTATGTCCCTTAAGTCCATGTGTGATATCATAAATAAGAGAATTTAATGCTTTTTTTTTTAATGGTTGAATCCTATTTACAATAGCTTCAAAACACAAATATCTAGGAATAAATTTAACCAAAGAGGTTGGTTAATAATGAAAGATCTCCATAATGAAAACTATAAACCATTGATGAAAGAAATAAAAAAATGATACAAGTAAATGAAAAGTTATCCCATGTTCATGGATTGGAAGAATTAATATTGTTAAAATATCTGTACTGCACAAAATGATACACAGATTCAGTGTAGTTCACCCATCAAAATACCAAGGACAGGGGCTGGAGTTCAAACCCCAGCACCAGGTACACAACAAAGTCTGAGCGCTGAAAGCCCCATGAACAACTAAATAAAAATTGCTCTTCTCTCTCTCTCTTTCTCTCTCTCCCTCTCCCCCCTCCTTCTCTGTCTCTCTCACTGTTCTCCTCTCTTTAAAAAAAAAAACAAAAAAAACAAAACCCAAGGACATTCTGTACAGATTTTAGAAAAAACAATCTCAAAGTTCATAAGTTTTATTTTCAAGATTTAAAAAAAAAAAAACCAGCAGTAATAAATACTCCTTTAGGTTACATGATGCTGGACCAAAACTTTGTTCCTGCTCACCCCCACTCCCCACAGCCCACCGCAAAACATAAGCATGTTAGATGGATTGTTCTAATTGAACATTTACATCCCTTCATCATGCCCTAAGCTCCCAAATGCTAGGCTGAGATTTATTTTAAAAGATGTTCAAAAGCTAAACTAGTGAGTTGTTTGAAAGTTAGATTATCTTACCCTAGTTGAAAGCGATAAGTAATACTAATTTTCAAAAGTCAGATGGCACCAATGTTTCCATTTCTTACCAGCAAAATATTTTAAAAACACCTTCATAATACTTTGACATTTTAATTCTCTGCAGCATCTTCCTAAAGGAGCTGGAAAAATACGAGCAGCTGCCAGAGGATGTTGGACATTGCTTTGTTACCTGGGTAAAGTAACCTCACCTGCTTGTCCTCTCACAGTTGTATGATAATGCTGGCAAACGTTGAAAGGGTTGCTGTTCAAGTCACTGTCTTCTGATAATTTGGCATACAGAGAAATGTACTCTGCTTCAAAGATTTACATTCTCCAACTACTTATTACTGTAGAAGGGGTTTTTATTGGCAGTTGTGATGGTGTGAAATAGAACACTTAGTGTTCTGGGCCTCTGCCTGACCCTGTGGATTCACCCATCCATGGCAGACACACAATGATCCTACAGGTCCTCGGCTGAAAGCCTGCAGCTGAGGTTTGCTCGAACCACTGTGGACAGAGAAAGGACAAGTGCCTGGCCCTAATTTGCCAGGGTTGGGGAGGCTTCTGGAAGTTTGTGGTCAGTAGGGTGCAGCTCTTATTTCAATAGTTTCTTTAATTTGAGGCTTAAATTTCATTTATCAACAAAACTTCTTTTCTGTATAAAAGGTTATCAACTGTGATTTGTTGTAGTTTAAATGATATATTCTAATTTTTTCCTACAGGCAGACAAGTTTCAGATGTATGTCACCTATTGCAAAAACAAGCCTGATTCTACTCAGCTGATTTTGGAGCATGCAGGGTCCTACTTTGATGTAAGTAATAGATTATTAAAGAAGCTATGAAATTTTCTAGATATTTAGTATATATAAAATGCAGCATCACTCATAATTTCACTTAACTGCTGGTAAAATGTTTTATTCTAATTTCGATCATGTTTATGTTGGGATATTCTTAAATTTTCTTCTGCTTTTAGAAGATCTTACACAAGTACTGGAAATCTTTTATCTGTCAGAAATTCAGATTTTCATATATATGTATTTGTATGTATTATTCTTTATATGCAACCATGAATTTTTTACATATAGCATTATGCATAGAAGTTATAAACTATTAAATTTAACTTCTTTTTCCCTGTATAAAACAAGAGTAAATTTTAATCTTTTTAATCATTTGTCTTATTTTAATCTTTTACAGTATGAATTTCCCGAAGTGCTCTGCCAATAAAATTTTAGCACTGTAACAGCTAGGATCCATTAGAATTTTCACTCTTTATGTTCTCATTGGATAAAAGTAGATACAGGTTATCTGTTTTTTGAAAAAGATTGCAGGGAGGTTATTTGTACAAAAGGGGATGGTGGATGCCTTATGATATAATATACAAAAGGGGATGATGGAGCCTTATGATACAATATACAAAAGGGGATGATGGAGCCTTATGATACAATATACAAAAGAGGATGATGGAGCCTTATGATACAATATACAGAAGAGGATGATGGAGCCTTATGATATAATATACAGAAGGGGATGATGGAGCCTTATGATATAATATACAGAAGGGGGTGATGAATGCCTTATGATACAATATACAGAAGGGGATGATGGAGCCTTATGATACAATATACAGAAGGGGATGATGGAGCCTTATGATACAATATACAGAAGGGGATGATGGAGCCTTATGATATAATATACAAAAGGGGATGATGGAGCCTTATGATATAATATTCAAAAGAGGATGATGGAGCCTTATAATATACAGAAGGGGATGATGGAGCCTTATAATACAATATACAAAAGGGGATGGTGGAGCCTTATGATATAATATACAAATGTGCTTTGGGTTTTCAAACCTTGTCAAATGTGTGCCTCGTGCATTCTGACCCATGGCAAGATACTTTTGAGTGGCATGAGGCTGTGAGAGTGTTACACTTACTTTCTGTCATCACACTTGCTCGTGGACCAGTGTGATGATCTGCTCTTGCAGGAAAATCGGGGAAGTGGAATTGGACTTTAGCCTCTGTCATAGCTGATGCCTACCTATAGATGGCCCCATTTGGGCTGTCGTTCTCATGGAGTGGGAATTACACATCACTGCCTGTGTACACATGGAGCTTCCAGCCTGACACTGCCTTTTCTTTCTCATATTTTACATGGCTCCATGCTTTTGCCAGTAGATGAAGACCAGCACTGTGGCATCATGCAGACAGTGAGGGCATGTGGAACATTCAGTGTCTGGAATCAAAGCCATTTAAAAAGGCCTTGTATCCTAAAACAGGTCTTTAAGAATAAAGGAAATCAGACTTGTTCAACTGACAGGTTTTACAAGTGACTTGCCTTCAGTATTCAGGGTAGAGTCATTTTATTTTTTTAAAGAGGGTTTCTGAGATATCTAACTCCCTCCATTCTCCAGGAATCTGTTGGCTTTCAGTTATGCTTCTCTCTGGCAATAAGCATTCCTGAACATCCACCAGGTGCTCCTCTACCTCTGAGCTCTGTCTTGGTACTCAGCAAAGAGGGCTGAATAGCCTGGACAGGCTCCACCTATTCCTGGTGAGGAATCCAAACAGCCAGCAGTTTTATGGGAGGAAATGACATATTTTCAAAGTAATGTGGAAATCCTGATGTTAGAGATGCCATAGACCAATAATGTAGATCATCCCTTTTACCCAATTCTCTGTCCTCCCTATCCAAAATGAAATTTTAGAAGCAAAGAAATTTTTGTTACTATTTGAACAGACTTTTAATAAAATCCTATTTCAGTAGGATTAAGCACTTGTCAGTTATCTAGAAAACAAATATAGTGTTATAACCATGTTTTAATAGTTTAATCCTATGTTTATAATCCCATAGGATTATAATATTATTTTGTTTCTTCAAATACAGGAGATACAGCAGCGGCATGGATTAGCCAATTCCATCTCTTCCTACCTTATCAAACCAGTGCAGCGAATAACAAAATATCAGCTCCTTTTAAAAGTATGTATGAAGTATCTTCAGCATGCAAAATTTAATGAATTATGTATTACTGTTTTGACATTTTTCTCTATCTATATTGCTCTGAATTTTTTAAAATAACACTTTTCAAGTTAATCCAGTTGTGTTATTCACCACCGTTTTTGTCCCACCTAATTTCTCATTGCACCTGTTAAATAAGGACATAGGCCTTGATTATGCACCTGAACCACACTGAGTACCCCTTATCTGTAATGTGAATTGAGCTATGACTAAGAAGTTGTTAGTTGTTGATCCTCTCTCTGGTACCCTTGGTTCCCAGTTACTGAATGTGGCTGTGGGCCAGGCACTGTTCTGTATACTTTGCCAGTATTAACCTACCACAGAGCTGGCTTCAGGTGTGGAGACTGGCCAGGAAGGGGCCTAGACCATCACTATATCTACCATCTGGGCTTAGCCTTGAACCCACAGCTGGCCTCTGTCTAGATTTTCCACTGATTCCACGAAGGCCTCCTCATGCAGTTCTCTCTGGTATTGCTAGTTCTTCGTCACACGCATCTTACGGAACATATTTGTAGAAATCACAGGTGTTCGAGTCACATTGGCTCCTGCTTTTCCTTGGTTGTAAATGATTATAACTAATCTAGAAAACAAGTCACACTTGGAAAAATCTTGAATGATTAGTTTCAACAATAGAAAGGTAAAGAAAAGTTAGAATTCATAGTAAGAGTTATCACAAAATGGGTATGTGTCATCAATACACATTTTCTTAACTCACAACTAATATTTGGTAATGTTTACCATACCATTTCTTTGTCTGGTAAATTTTATTAAGCATTAGAATGTAGAACTACTAACCCCTGTAACAGTATTTCAGTAGCCTCCTATGTTCCAGATGCTGTGCTGGGCATTACAATAGGAGGTTATAGTGTAATTTTTCTAGATATGAAAGAAATCCAGAATATGAAATTATAAATGCCTAAAAGTATTTGCCCATTTTTTTAGTAAGAAAAATCTAGAAACAAGAAGTGACTGCATTCTTTTGTGCAAATGATACTATTATGGAACTTTTCTAATGGGAAATTTCTTCAGTAGTTGTTTTTTAGTTGTTTTGTTTTGTTTTTGTGGTTCTAGGGTTTGAACTTAAGGCCTTGTACATGCTAGACAAGTGCTTCTCTGCTGAGCTCCATCAAAGCTGTATTCAATGATTTCATGATCATCTCTGCAGAAATGATATTGATATGAACATGATGAAATCAGGAGGCTAATTTATTTATATTCACATATTCTCTTCACTTTCTAATTCTGCAAAAGCAGTTTACTCCTTGGCATCCTCAAGATTTAAAGATTTTGTTTTTAGCCTTTGATTCTACTAAGATAGTGATTCAATTTATAAACTAAACTTTATACTGCCCAGAAGTTCTTCCAGAAACTGTAATAAGTTAAACTCTCAGCTAAGGTTCTCTGCTAATGCAGTAGTCTTGGTATATTGCATTTTTAAAACAGTTTTTGCTGAGCGGCTCCAAAACATAAATAAATACTGTCTGGTCGTGCGTTGCAGTATTTTTCAGGTAACTGAGTTACTCTGAATCCTAAAGGGTGAGGCCATAGCTGACTGCAACACCCTGTCCCTCTTCTGTGGATTACCAGGGCACAAAAGACTACTGTTACTGACTGACTGTAGTCATTAATACCCCAGTAAGAAATATCCCACTAATATGTGATTTTACTGTTCTGCCATTGTTCATTCAATGATAGATGTTCCTCTTGCACCCCTGAAATTACACACAAAGATCACCTCTAATTCACTCATTAGAGCCTTCCTAAGCATCGTACACCCAGAGGAAAGATGTTTGTCAGCAAGTGCTCTGGCACATTCCTGTTCTTGCTGCAGGACTCTGGCTGACTAGTTGGTTGTTGTCTCAGTGGCACCAGAGTGTAGAATCAGGTCAGGATTCTGTGGTCAGCATAAGAGTTGAATCTGCCATGGCTGCCAGGTGCAACCAGTAGCTGATTGTGCATTACTATACTAATTACATATTTTTAAATACCATTTCCCAAGTGATTGGCAGTGTATTGGTTTCATCTTGAATGATGACCACATCTAGCTTACTCTCATGTCCTGATTTGGGCAGGACAAACCCTGATGTCCATTAAATGAGGCAGTGATTCATTTTGGATGAGATATAGTGCCTAGTTGATCATACTGTTTTTATCTGGAAAAACCATGAGTTTTTGTAGATTCCTTCATTTCCGCTAAGATCTTGTTGGGAGAGCATTACACAGCCCTTCTCTAGTTCATGGTATTGGTCTTCCACAGGAGCTGCTCACGTGTTGTGAGGAAGGAAAGGGAGAGATTAAAGATGGCCTCGAGGTGATGCTCAGTGTGCCAAAGCGGGCCAACGACGCCATGCACCTCAGCATGCTGGAAGGTAATGGGGCCTCCACATCAGCCCTGGTTTATCCGCATAGCTCCTGCTGACACTGGTGGGAAGTGGAGTCCTCGTCCTGTGACTGGAGAACAACTGCTGCACACTGCACTCCAGCAGCACTTGTGTCATTTGCCTTGGGCCTCCTGCTAGGAAATGGGTGGTTGATGGATGAACAGATTGAGCCCCAAGATTATAAAGCCGTGAAAAAGCTGTCGCTTCCCCATCTCTGTATCCATTGCTAGAGTCCTGAATATAGAAGATGCCAATTACCTGCTGCATTTGAATTTAGTCTGTAATATGGTAAAGAGAAATTAGGTAAATGCATTTAAAAACGATTAGAGCAATCATGATTTCCATAAATCCTTCTTTTTCGTAAAACTCTTTCTGGGTTGCAGTGCTTGGCTAAGGTTACACATAATTATTTATAAGACTTAGTCCTGCCCCCAATGCTTTTGCTCGCCTGTGTCATTTCATTAGTATCACTGAGAAATATATTAGTTAGGTCATAGGTGCTACTGTGTATAATAAAGCCCCAAAACTCAGAGGCCAAGCAATGTCAGCTCTCTTTCTCCGATATAAAATGTGCATCTTGTTTGACTGCTCTTCATGATGTCATCAGGACTTAGGCAGTATTCCAGCCCATTTCTCTCCATCCTAGATATTGTCGTGCTTGATGAGGTCCAGTAAATTCAGGACAGATCAACACTCCATCTAGGCATGGAGGATGGGTCGGGAGCCCGGGAGGCAGAGTCTGCCTGTTGCACACATTGCCCTCCTCACCCAAATTGGGGCTCTTGGCTGTTCCTAACTGGAAATGAGGCTGGGAAGTGAAGTGCTTATTTGGAGTTGCCCAAGAGGGAGCTTCTGCTATGGAAGACAATAGTGGAAATGGATAGTAATGAACATTCTCTCTCCCAAGTACTGTCTTGTTAAGCTTTGGTGACCACTTCTACAAGAAGAGCAGCAACGGAGGCAGGTACCTGGCCAGGGCAAGGCTGGCTCACATGAGGAGTGTTCCAGACTCACATAGGATGGTGACTGAGGATGTCTTTAAGAGGGGAGGCAAGCCTGGCTCTGAGGCAGAGTGTCTGGGAGGGGTGTTCAGGCTGAGGAAGCACAGAGATTTGAGTCTGAGGCTCAAATGTGGGCAATGGGGAAGCCATCATGGATAGAGATTTCTATGAAGGAGTGCTGCGCATAAGGGTGAGGAGCAGGGAGGAGTTAAACCAGGATTCATATGGTGTGAAGACAGCTGAAAAAATAAAACGGTGAGGAATCACTGAGGTTTGTTGTTGTTGTTTTGAACAAAGAAAAATATATGCAAAGTGGTGTTTTAGGAAGGATTACCCTTTTTAGAAAAGACTAGTGGTGCAGAAATTAGAATCAGGGAGTCATATAGGAAATTCTAATCTGGGCTTAATTGATTAGATGTCTTATGAATATTAAAATAGTAGTAATGCTTGCTTATGCATCATTTTTCCTATTTCTTTTGAATTGATTTGCCTATATTTTTTCTTCCAGGGTTTGATGAAAACATTGAGTCTCAGGGAGAACTCATCCTTCAGGAGTCCTTCCAAGTGTGGGACCCAAAAACCTTAATTCGAAAGGGTCGAGAACGGCATCTCTTCCTTTTTGAAATGTCCTTAGTATTTAGTAAAGAAGTGAAAGATTCCAGTGGGAGAAGCAAGTACCTTTACAAAAGCAAATTGTTTGTAAGTATAGCCATTTAGAACTGTAAATCTACAGGTAACATAACTGTAGACTTTCTGTGGGTAGAGAAAAATTACTATTTGTTGCATTTAGTTTAACCTCCCCAGCTATTCTAAACTCAGTCTGGATTGTGATATTTTCATCTTCAGTGAAATTCTCTGCCACCCCTGAGTCCATTAGGGGGCGCACTGGAATTTCACACACAGGAAACTTGCTCTAATTTAAGGACAAAGAAAATATTTAACAAATGAATTTAAATTGTTTATCTCTTCTGCTCATTAACCTTTCATTATAAATACTTTTTTACCTACAAACATTGTAATATATTCAAGCAGACTTACTGGATAGCTCAGTATAGATCCTTAATGATGAGGTTTGATTTTTTCATTAAAAGTAAATTTATAAAAAGTAAATATACAAATAAATGTGATTTTTATAATAAAAAGATATCATTATTATAGAAAATGTATATAAGCAAAAGTACAGTTTGAAAGCTCCACCTATATGGAGGCAGCCCCTGGAGTGCTTGGCAGGCTCAGTGATACATTTTAATTCGTATCTAACCTGTCAGTGATCTTCTGGTAGACACATACCTGGTGCCATTTTGATTTTGGGGATGGGGAGTACCAGGGATTGACCCCAGGGGTTCTTAACCACTGAGCCACATCCCCAGCTCATTATTTTTTGTTTATTTGTCTCACTAAGTTGCTTAGGGCCTTGGGAAGTTGCTGAGGCTGGCTTTAAACTTTTGATCCCTCTGCCTCAACCTCCTAAGCCACAGGGTTTATAGGCACCACCATCATGTCCAGCCCTGGTGCCATTTTTGTCCCTGCACTGCACTGGCCTGCCAAACCAGCTTCTGTAAAAGCAGTGTCTACTCTGCAGCCAAGGGAGTCCTCCAGGTTCCCAGCACTTCCATCTTCTTCAGGGGCCTTCTCTCAGAGGACTGACACTTAGAATTGCTGTGCAGTGTCAAGCAGAGGGGAGGAGAGGGAAAGATTAAGGGAAAAGAATAGAAAATGCCTTTGCTTGAGTTTCTTTATGGCAGATTTCTTATATATGTTAGAAGATATTTGGAATTTGGATAGCTTAAACATTATACATTTTTATGATATCTGTGTTTTCAACTCCCCAAGTATAGAAATCATCTTAATAATAATCTGGAATTTGCAAGTTCATACTAATGGTTTTCATACCAGTTTCTTGGCTCACATCCTGTTTGAGATTATCCTTTGGATCACAGCTTGCTTTACATCATTTTAGGTCATATTCTGACTGCAAAGGGAAAACTGCAATGTTGCTGGCTAGTAATTCCACTAGCTAACTTTAATCTTCCCTTAGAGACCAAGCTAGTCTGTTTAAGTGATGCAGCTTCACTTAATTTATCTTTTAAAAGTTTTAAGATTCCCTTAGAGGCCACCTTTGCATCTCGATTATGAATCACTTCCTTTGCTGGAGGCAGAATGCATTGGGGTGAACTGGATGTGGGGGAGGGACTGAAGATGTTGAATGCCATCTGCACGCGACCATGTTCTGCATATATCTCAGACAGGGATTTTGTTTCTTAGCCTTAATATTACACGTACATTACTAAAAGTTAATGACATTGAAATTGGAAAATAACTGAACTGTTAAAACATTGTTGCCTTCTGTAAACATATATCATTAATGCTGAAAACTCATGGTGGTTGCATTTTGAGAACTAGGAAAAATTCATTTGTTGTTTATAAGACTGAAAATAGTCATCTCTTGATTTTCTGGAGATTAGGATTTTTGAATCTTCTATCTTCCCTCCTCTGGATGTTTTGCTTATATACTGCATTGGGATCTCCAGTAGGTGTGCTCAGAGGAGGGGAAAGAAGAACCCAATCACCTGTGGCCTAAGAACAAAATTTCCTCATTTTAACTAAAAGGGGGTCTAAGACTACCTACTAATGCAGAGGAATTAGTTGTCAAAATCTCGCATGACCACAAGTAACAAGATTGCTTTCTTTGTCTCTTTTCTATATCCTTATCTGCCAGAATTTTACTGTTGCCTAATCATGTCACTGTCTTGTTATGCAGACCTCAGAGTTGGGCGTCACGGAACACGTTGAAGGGGATCCCTGCAAATTTGCACTATGGGTAGGGAGGACACCAACTTCAGATAACAAAATTGTCCTTAAGGTATGTTCATTTAAAGCCAGGGTATGCTGTGTGAAAAGTTTGGTGTGGCTGTGTGCTTTTCTTATTGAAATATACAGGTTTCCAGATCCTTGTATTTGTCCTTCTGTGTTATTCTGTTGGGATTGTTGAGCACCACAAAAAGAACAGTGGAATAAATGCAGTTTGATATTCTGGTGATGGAATAACTTGAGCTAAACTTTTTGCTTGCCTTCTGAAAAATTAAATGAAGGAAGATCTTTTAGTTTAGTCTTAATTTAGTTGATTATGCCAGGCATGATGATGCATGCCTGTAATCCTAGCAACTCAGGAGGCTGAGACAGGAAGATTGCAAGTTCATGGTCAGCCTCGGCAACTTGGTGAGGCTGTTCAAAATAACAAATAAAAAGGGCTGGGGATTTAGCTTAGTGGTTAGGTGCCCCTAGGTTAAAGTCAAGGACCCTCACCCTTTAAAAAAGAAAAAGAAAGAATTAATTGATTCTTGGAGAGTTACGAGAAATTGAAGTATAGGAGAAATGAGATACAGACCAGTATCACCACACACTTGACCTGGGGTTTCCAGAGGAAAAAAGCCCTCAGGAAGTTGAGACCAAATGTGCCAGAGCCTTTATGGAGTCTTCTTTAGCTCTCTAGTTTGAGGGCACAGTTAAAAAGGAATTTAGTTATCAGTAACAGTGTTGGATGCTATTATTTTTAAAATTCAGATATACAAAAGATAATTTTGGTATATAGTTTTTGGGAGAGGAAAATACCTTTGTGTGTTTGATTTGAACTCCACTTTAATTTTTCTAACCTCTACTACTAATACTAGAGAGCTCCAAGGATCTGTTATACATGTCCCTTCCCGCCACCCTTCTGTATTTGAGAAAATGCAATTGAAACTGTCTGGAAAGACCATAAATGACTTTGGAATGTTTGGGGGAAGTTGTAGCTAAAGAGTTGTAGAATATTGGAGATGAGCCAGAAATGTGGTGGGACTCTGGTGTGTGAACTTGTGAGTTATTGTGTCTCTTGCATACCTTTTAATCTCTTTGGTATTTCTGGCATCTCTGAGTTATTCATCGGTACATTGCTGGCTCTCTCTCTCTCTCTCTCTCTCTCTTTCTCTCTCTTTCTCTCTCTTTCTCTCTCTTTTTCCCCCCCTTTAAAGAGGAAGGGATAGAAGGAGAAAGAGTGATTCAACTTTATTTTTTTTTTGTCATCTGGGTCTTATTTTTCTGACAGTTGTGTGTACGTGATGCTGTGGTTTGAATCCAGGTCCTTGCTCATGCCAGGCAAACACCATCACCACCAAGCCACCGCTCCAGCCGCACCTTGCTCTTCTTTTGAGCCTGCTTTTTGGTGACAGTAGACTGTGAAAGCTATTATGTTGCTAAGGTCTTCATTCACATGTTAACAATCAGTTGTTTAGAATTGAATATATGATTACCAGCCCAGTGTTTTCTTAGTACTGACATAAATCCTAAAGAGTATAGTTTGCACTGATAGCTAAATTTTAGATAATTGAATTTTTCTAAGGTATAAAACTGTTAAAGCATACACAAGACCTTGAAGTTTCAAACTCATATGAAGTGTTCAGATGAGCTGAAGTGACAGATGCCAAGGGATGTTTCTAAGAAATAGTGCTATTGTGGACTGTTTTCACTTAGGACTTATTTAAAATGCTCATGATAGAGTTGAAGAATAAGACTTAATGCAGGCTTTAATTTTCTAGGCAATATTGAGTGTTTAATTCTTTCCAACTTCCAAGGAGGGACTGAAGAAAATGATGTGTGCTTTAATTTCAGAAATTGCTTTGTGATGACAGTGGTAGTGGAGGTGATGTTGGAGGAGGGATGATGATGTAGATAGGAATGGTGGTTGAGATTTTGATGACGGTGGTGCAGATTATAGAAATTTTGATTTAAATGGTGGTGATGGTACTGATGTGGGGTCAGTGGTGATGTACATGTGGTGCTGGTAAAACAGATGGTGATGACAGTGTAACAGGTGAGGATATTGACAGTGGTGGTACAGATGGTACTGTAATGGTAGTAGGGCAGCTGTGGGTGCTCATGATGAAGGTGAAGATGGTGGTATAGATTCTGATGCAGTGGCACTGACATAGATGATGCTGATGTGGATGGAGGTGCTGGTGAGAGTGTAAATGTGGTACAGTTGGAGGTGTGGTGGCGCTGGCAGTGGTGAAGGTAGTGGTGATGGTGATGACAGTGGTGGTCATGACTATAATGGCCTAGAAGGTTTAAAACAAAACTTTGGTCTCTTTTACTTGTATGGTCAAGAAAGGAAAATTTTACTTCTAAATCATCACCTTAAAACAGTTTGAGATTACCCTGTGTATGAAACAACTTATCCCCTTCTCAGCCAGGTACTGCCTTTTATTTGGTAGTTTAGCTGATTTATCTTTCTCTTACTGTTTAGGGAAAACCAGCACCATTTAATTACTCCCATAAATATAATGATCCTTTTACATAAGAATTTCCTTCATTCTGAACCACATTAATAGTTTTTCTCGTTGTTTCCAAACTCTGCCAAAAGTTCTTTCTCATATACTTTTTTCTGTTTAGTCTCCAAATGTTAGGATCAGGCATTTAAATTCCAATTGATCTGTACTTTTCAGTTTTCTCCTTCATTTATTTCCCAGTTACTAGTTTTAATAATTTTATAGACATATCCTCCAGTTCACAAATTTTATATACAAGGAAGGCTGTCAATTTTAATTTCCTTCTTAACATGGGCTTTGGTTTTCTGTTTTCATAGCAAGGTTCTCAGTGAGAAGTGTTGGGTGCCCCTCCCTTTATGATCTCAACTGTGATCCCCTGACAGCTAATCATTTACTGGTAGCTATGCTTATATCATAGGAGGTGGGTGTTTGCCATGAGGAAATTAGAAAACTGTTGCTAAGGCCCAGAACAGCATGTAGAAAAGGAAAAAAACAGACAAACCAAAAAGCCTCCTTTGAGGCAGAGCAATAGATAGTAGAAACGTGATGGCACGTGGGCTCGTTCAGCAGATGCCTGCTGAGTGTCTACCTGTGCCGTTTCCATAGAACGTTTCCCCAGCGTTGCAGTGGGACTGAAGTAAGTCTACCATAAGTGATTGGCATTGGTGATTGTGGCCTTGAGCACATTTCTTAATGCATCCATGTCTCAGGTCCTCATTCATACGATGAGGATGATGGAGCCTCTCCGTGGAGTCCTGTGGCAGTGACTGGGGGAGACGCCCCTTGAGCTACCTGCCTGGTACCTGCTGGCAGTACTGTCCCAGGAGCCCGGCAGATGAGGCAGCAAGATTGTGGGGTTTGTTCATTTTTCTGCTAACAGTTTACTGGCCACTAACCAACACATAATATCTGATTAAATAGCCTCAGTGATATTTTAGTTTGGGGGGGAAGTTTTTTCATATTTCCCCATGGCTGCTTCAAAGTTTTTGGTGCTAGAGAATGATGGGTTGTTAAAACAGAGATCTGGAATAACATGCTATAAAAGAAAAAGTTTGATTTCTTTATTTGGTGACAAACGTAGGAGGTGATTGCTTTTCTGCTGAAAAGTTCTTTTGAAAAAGGGAAACTCAAGGGACACAGAAGACATGGTGTGGTGGGTGCAGTTTGTGGAGAGGGCCCTTGCTTGATCCTGAGCAATTCTGGCACCTTCAGGCTTCCAGTATCGAGAACAAGCAGGACTGGATAAAGCACATCCGTGAAGTAATACAGGAAAGGACGATCCACCTGAAAGGAGCCCTGAAGGAGCCCATTCACATCCCCAAAACAGCGCCAGCCACGAGACAGAAGGGAAGGAGGTGAGTGCCACAGGCATTCATGTGAGTACACACGTTTGATAGGGAGCAAGCACAGCAGCATTAATGTACAATTTTTCAAAAACAATTTTTCTCAAACATTTTGAAATAGTTTTAAAATACCATTCTCATGCGACATTATTCTTAGTGCTGAAATTGCTTCATCAAGACAAGAAGCTCCATGACTTTAAAGCAAACAAAAGACTGTGTGCAAATGCCCCGACTGCCTTTCCTGTCCCACAGGCTGCTGAGTATACATGTGTAAGTCACGCATGTGACCTCTGACAAGTTACAAAGCATCTGGACATTTTTGCTTTCTCAGACCTGAAATGGACATAATCCGAGCAAGCATTTTTTAATTATGTTGAGAATTCAGTGGAATGATACATGTTAGAAACTTAGCACAGCACTAGCAAAAAGCTGTGCCAAGACAGAGCAAGTTATCATCATCAATACAACTTTGGTCCCAGAACATCACACAGGCTGACAGGCATCACTTTCAGCAAACCTGTTAGTTCTGCGGTGATGACAGATGATCTTTAGCAGCCCAACATTATCAGAATTGAATGTTTCATTGTACCATCAGGGATGGAGAGGACCTTGACAGCCAAGGAGATGGCAGCAGCCAGCCTGATACAATTTCCATCGCCTCCCGGACATCTCAAAACACATTGGACAGTGATAAGGTGAGCTGTCACCGGCATTTTCTGTGAAGAAGCCAGAGTAGATAGTGTCTGATCAGAGCTGCTGCTGTCTATGCATGGCAGTTTGTCATCACTGTGTCCCAAGAGTAGTGCCAGGTCCCTGAAGCAGGGGCAAAGACTTTGGGAGCTAGGGGTGAGAAGACTTTAGTCCATAGGATTCAGGAGAATTGCTCAACTCTTCCCTTTCAGACCTGCCCAGTCAATTACGTTTGTATCAGGATGTGTGAAGGTAGTATGCTTGAGCTTTTTTATTTTATTTGTAAGCAAAAGAATCTATTAAAATAAAATCTAACTCAGAAAATCAGAATTTAAGAGTGGAGCTTTGGGGGCTGGAGTGGTGACTCAGTGTTTGGAGCACTTGCCAGGCATGTGTGAAGACCCAGGTTCAAACCCTGGCACCACATGCACAACTAAGTGTTGGAGAAACAAAGGCCAGATGAAGAAATAAATAAAAATTCTCTCTTTCTCTCTCTCTCTCAAAAAATAAATAAATAAAAATAAATAAATAAATAAGAGTGGAGCTTCTCTGGGTGCTGGCATCTTCCACGTTGGTCCTGAAGTGCCCCTCAGCTTGGGATGCAGAACACAGAAAATGTGTCCTGGAGTTGGTCTGCAGCAGTGATGATCACTGGAAGGACAGATCTGAGTTTTATCAAAAAATAAACATGTAGATATACCTTCTTGAAAAGTGGTCCATAACATCCCATGATTTTGTCTTGATGGAATCCAGAACACCTGCAAAATAAATTGACAGTACAATTTGGAATCCTGGGCTAACATAATAAAATATCGAGAAGTCCTGTAGTACCGCTGGTGGGGACATTGTTTTTATCTTGGTGAAGTCTTATATTTTTTGGATGCTATACCAAATTGTTGTTTCTTAATGTGACAGTAGATAGGGATTTCATTTAAATCATCAGTTCAGAATTCCTGAGCTCCTCTCCCTCCAGTGCAAGCTGCACTTTGTTACCCGAGAGCAGGTCACATTCCTGAGACAGAGGAGTCTGCCCTTTTCCAGCTTGCCTACAGCCCGCTTGTCTGCAGAGGCAGCACTGTCTTGGCCTCCTGGTTTTCAGAATGACAACAGGAGAGAGTCCAGTATGGGGATCATTTCAGATGGCATATCTGAAAGTCTCAGATGTTAGTTATTTCTTTTCTCAGTTTTGGAGAATTCATGGTGCTAAACATTGTAGTTTCCAGGACAGAAGTAAATAGACTGAAAATATTGCTCTGCTACAGTGATTCCATTTTCAAAATCCTTCTAGTGTGAACAATCAGCTTTTCTAAATCCTTTGTTTGTTTGTTTTTTCCAGTTCACTGAATAGTAAGTCCTATGAACCTAGCATATTGGGACCAAAGAAGAAAAAGAATGTCTTAATTTTATTTTGTTCTAAGCCTGTGTATTAGCATTCAGCAAATAATTATTTCTTGTCAGTACCATTTAGTTTAGAAAAATATTAGTTTGAACTTGGAAATATTTTGTTAGAGTAATATTGATTTTCTTGGGTATTGTGTTTAGTTTTGTTTTGTTTTTAAATAATCAGGTGATTTAGTTTGCTTGAGACCACCACCTGGAAGAAAAGTCAGACAGTAGTTGCTGAGTGTGAGGAGCAACGGTTGTTTCCACTCAGGACATCTCGTAGACTCTTTTGAGAATCACCATCAAGCCCCAGTTTCAGCACTTTCATAAGATACGCTCTCATGGATCCACTCTGGGATTTACCCCAGAAAAGAGTTTTAAAGTTCATAATCACTCAGGCAATCATAGGAATGAAATTGCTGCAGAGATAACGAGTAAAAAGTTGCCCTTGGAACGTTAGTTAAGACTCCTCTAGAAGTTGAGCCAGGAAGCAGAGTGACTTATTTCTTCATGGATAAGTGGGTGGCTGTGGGAGTCCGGAAATGCCCCCTCTGTCCCAAAGGTGCTCTTGTGTCACCAGCTCCTCAGTCTGAGATAGAGTTGTCCAGAGCCACACCTTGCTCCCACTGGGTGGAGGACTCGCTTACTTCTACCCTAACCTCCCCTCAGCCTCCAGGGAGCCAGTCCCCTGAGGTGTGTGGCAGCTTGGGTTTGTAGGAGGCTTCCACAGAAATAGGCTCTCTCCTGGAATTAAGACTAGTAATGCTAGTTCTCCTTCTGGTCTGTTAATAGGGCTTATGTGAACTTGGAAGAGGAAGAATAGATCACTAACAGAAGGCATAGATTTGTAGAAATGAACCATTTTACCCTGGGAATCATTGGGATATTAGATTTTAAAAGCTGCCCTTTAAATATTTCATCTCTGAAAATAGTTCGCCAATTTGCATTTAGCTCATTGAACATGTGTTCTCTAAAGTTCATTCCTGAGCTCCAAAATCCCTGAAGGGCCACTCTGCTATGGCCCGTGCCTCCCAGGGCTCCACAGAGGTGATGCTTGAGAGGGTGACAGACACACGCTTGGCAGCACCCATGCTAATGCTCCCTGGCTCTGGAGGAGAGGGTGGCACCCACACTAACGTTCTCTGGCTCTGGAGGAGAGGGTGGCACCCACACTAATGTTCCCTGGCTCTGAGGAGAGGGCAGCACCCACGCTAATGCTCCCTAGCTCTTTACCAGGTGGCTCTCCACATTTGCTTCTTGTCACAGACATGGCATACATTTCCTTTAATGCCCCTCATAGAAACCACAGGTCCTTCCTTGGGCCCTGCATTTGGGATAAGCAGAGAGGTGAGACTTGGAATTGGGGGCTTTATGAAAAGGAAGGATGTGTTTGCACCCTTCCCCGTGTGCCTGTGTTTGCGGGTGCTGTCCTTGAAGAAGCTTTCTCTTAGTCATCGCCCTTTTCCTGTCTCTCTGCTAGAACATTTCATGGTCAGTAGATGATTCAAGAGGATATTGTTTTGAAAATTAGGGAATTGCATCCTGTCCTGAGTCACTTGTGACACACTCTCTTTCTTAACCAGCAGCCCCCTTATCCCCAGTGACAGGAACTGCTCATGTGTCTCAAGGTTCTCTCCACCCTACACATTTCATTCAAGCAGCCCCTGATGACTTGGGCAGATGGGTCTCACGAGGGAAGTTACTGAATGGCGATCTGCCTGATTCGATTAATTTATGAGGTCTGTTATGAGTTAGTTCTTATCATGGAATTTGGTTCCATTTCAGAAACTGGATGGGGAATGTTTTTGTCTCGGCCTCTTGGAGAATTCTGAGGGAAGAAATTATCTGCTAGGGCTGTTAGTAATTCTCAGATAAGCCATAGAAGATTTAGGACACTTCTTAAGGAGTGTCTCAGGAGACACCGTCTTTCCAGGGAGCAGTGTCAGCAGAGCTCCCAGAGCTGGTCAGGGTGCAAGCCTCATGCTCCACAAGCCTGTATCCCCTTGGAAACATACATCGTTTTTTTAAATACACTATCTCTTTGTTCCAGAAGTGAGTTTAGCACTGATTCTTGCAGATATTCGTGTCCTTAGGCTGATAAAATGATCTTATGAAAATGTATTACGCGTTCCAAAAAAATCAGATGCTTTCCAGATTCTTATCTCACCCGTGCTGAGTGCATCTCCCTGAGGTTGGGAAGAAAATGCTGAGCCAGCCCTGGGGCACTGAGGAGCCAGGCCAGATGAGGCTTGCAGAGCCAGAAACAGAATGTGGATTCAATCAACTGTCATTTCCTAGACCTTATTATTTCATGCTACAGCTGAATTCAGAACTCATTATTTTTAGTATATTAAAGAAGCTTTTTTTTTTTTAAGAGAGAAGTACAGAGAGAGAATCAATTTTTATTTATTTTTCCATCTGGCCTTCATTTCTCCTACATTTAGTTGTACGTGGTGCTGGGGTTTGAACTTGGTCCTTGCACATGCCAGGCAAGTGGTTCAACCGCTGAACCACCACTCCAGCTCCAAGAAGCAGTTTTTAAATCTTTCTCCCATTCTTTATTAGTCTGCAGTTTGTATTAGTTAACTAAAATTGATATTATGACGAAGATAAAGAACATGGGAACCAAACAAAAGCACCAAAGCAAGATGAAGTCTCGTGAAAAAGCCAGCCCGAGCAGCAGGTCTCTGCCCTGGAACTCTTTGGGACCTAAGGCAATGTAGTTGTTACTTCTAATGAGGGAAAAATTCAGCTGAGACCAATATTTGAATGAACTCCACCTAAGCCTATAACATGAATATATGAATGCACATATTTGAAAAAGAATGTGGTTGCTGTTATTCTTAATGAAGCTGTAGCACTATGTTGGGGACATGGACTTTAAAAGGCTTTTTCTGCCAAGTGACATTCTGTACCTTGGGAACTTGGTTGGACTTGTACAAATTGTAGTCAGGGTACTATGTAGTTAATGCCAGTACATTTTAAAATATGACTTAATTCACTGTTAAATAGAGATGTTTAAAAATGCTTGCTTCTGAGGCTAGAGTGGTAGCTTAGCAGTTTAAGTGCTTGCTTGGCATGTGTAAGGACCTGGGTTCAAATCCCAGCATCACATACACAACTAAGTGTTAAAGAAACAAAGGCCAGATGAAAAACTAAAAGTAACATTGATTCTTCCCCTCTCCCTCTCTCCCTTCCTCCCTACCTCTCTACCTCTCTTTAAAAGCCAGCACTTGATTCACTTGATTCCAGCTGCTGAGCAAGTCCTGCTGTCTTGTATTCTATCTCCATTTTCCCCTTCCTGGCTCAGAAGGGTATGGAGTACCCTCTGATGGGCCTGGGCTCCCAAAGGCTCCCCCTCCCTTGCTCAAAGAAGAAGCACTTGATCTCTCAGCCCATCCAGAGCTTTGAGTTTCCCAGGTAGCTTTGCCCCGCGTAAATATGAAATTGAGGTGTTTACCTCAAGTCTTTCTACAGAACAGGGCGTGGTTTTCCCCTCCTTGACCCAGCACTCTGCATCTCATGTGGTCATTCTCTGCTCGGAGGTACTCGGAGTACCATAAAGTATGTGACATGTCAGAGAGCAGACGTTTAAGAACACACCTGTAGCCTCTGTGACTTCCTCGCTGCTCAACCTCTCTGTGCTTCGGTTTCCCTATCTGTAAATGGGGATGATAGTCCTGCTGCCCTTGTGGGGCTGTGAGCATTAGAACAGGCACATTTCCAATGGACATTTAAACAGTGTCTAATATGTGTGGAGCCCTGCAGCCATCTTTGTGTCTTGGGGATACACGTGGCTTCCTGCTCCCTCACTGTGGATCATTGACCTGTGTTACTACTGTCACAGATTGCTGACTGTTGGTCTCACTTGTCTCAAGCTGCACACTCAAGATCACAGTGGATTTAGAAGCTGCTTGTGCGCCTTGGGTCCTGGAAGCTGACCTAAGAATGACTTGCTCAGCTTTTGTGCCTAGGCTGTGCTCTTTGGTGGCTCAGCAGCAGCACACCGACTCTGCACTGCACTGAGTAGGTACAGTTAATAGAGAAGAGGCTCTTGCTTAACAGTTTGCCTGGCATGTGGCCATAGCCTATACAGCACCCGCAGAACGTTCTCAGAGTAGGCTCATGCATTAGGTATTTAGTGAGATCACCCTTGTTGAGCCCACCTTACAACAGGTGCAGGGATAGATTCTGTGCGATGCTTGTTTCCTTCTTTTGCTAATCTCTGTTCTCTATTTTCCTGACTGTACCTTTTTATAGTATTTTCTTAGACAACTTTACTCATGTAAAACCACAAAATTAATGTAGTCTTTTATAACTTTAGTTTGCCCAGTCAGAAAAACAAAATCTTGCAGGCTAAAATAGTAACAGTTCTGATAAAGGGCTTGTTTGTTTTTAAAGTTTGGATAGAAATGTAACAACTTAAAAACGTTTATAAAAATAGTGGGGCAACAAAGTATTTTTAATGTTAACTTTATATGACATGCTCAAAGATATTATTGAAAATAATGATAAAGGGGCTGGCTTGGCGGTTATGGTGCTTGCCTGCCATGTGCAAGGACGTGGGTTCAGACCCAGCACCACGTAGGCAATGAAGTGACAGAGCAATGAAAGCCACATGAAAATCTTAATAAAATTTTTCTCTCCCTCTCTTTCTCTCTCCCTCCCTCCCTTCCTTCCCCTCACTGCCCATCTCTCTCTAAAAAAAAAAAAGAGAGGGCTGGAGCGATGGCTCAGCAGCTTGCCTTGCATGCATGAGTACACGGGCTCAAACCCCCAGCACCACGTACACAATGAAGTGTCTGAGCAACGAAAGTCCATGAAAAACTAAATAAAATTGGTTCTTTCTCACTATCTCTCTCTTTAAAAAGAAAAAAGAAAGAAAATAATGATAAAGTTTTAATTGAGACTGGAGACTCATCCTTTCTAGCAAGGGCCCCAGTTAGCTGGGTGACGGTAGCTGCTTAATGTTAGTTCTCCAGAGTAGTGCCCCTGCTTAAAGACAAAATGGAAATACAGCAAGCAGGTTCCTTTGGTTAAAGTTGTCTAAAGAATTTTCTCATTTTCCAGAGCCTAGGATGCAAGTGTTGTCCACTTGTTCCCCATGCTCTCGTTTCTGCTTTGCAGATGAAGAGCTTCTAACTAATACACCGCTACACCACCTGCATGCCCCTCCAGCTGCTCTCATTCTGATCATTGCAGCACTGGGCCACCTTCGGCAAGCCCCTCAAGCCCTCAAGCAGGGGCCTTGCCCTCCTCTGCTTTTACCTTTGACATCTAAAGTTGGCCTTTTCAGCTGGATCTTTTAAATTCAGCCTTTTCTCATCTAACATTGTGTTCCAATTTATGTATATAACCCACTCCACAAGATTTCTTTTCACATCAGAAAATCAGCGTGGGGTTGGGGATGTGCCACAAGCTAATGCGCTTGCCTAGCTTGTACAATCCCCAATACCGAAAAGAAAGAAAAAAAAACAATGATGGTCATGTTAGTAAAGAGCAGAGGAAGTGACATCCCTAAATATGGCACTCACTGATTCTTTTGTGGATGAAATGGTGAGTATAGTAAACTTCAGGTTTCAAAAAAGATTTTACATATGGACCTTTTTTTCTTTAATCGCCATTGTGGTTAAGAGCCATATGTGAAATTTGCCATTTCACCATTTTTTAAGTTCTCACAGATTTCTTTGTGTGCCTCCACTGTATAAAAGCTTATCACAGTCCGCTTCCAAACTCCAAGAAGCAGAGTTCACTTCCTGCTTCTCCTTGGATTTGGCCTCAGGTGAACCAACTTGGGCGTTGGTGTGTGCATGGGAGGCCTGTCGCTCATGCCCTTAGGATGCCGCTAATGAGCCCAGCCTACACAAAGTCGCCCAGCAGCGGGTGGGAACCTGGGGCAAGGTAGCGTTTATTCAAGGGATTGTGCAGGCTGCCTGTGGTGGCCTTTTTTGTAACTGTTGCCAGTGATGGAGCTACACTCTCTAATCCTCTTTAACCAAGCAATCATTTTTTGTTCTGCTCTGTGTGAAACTTTTACAAAACTGCAAGACTCTTTTCTGAGGTTTCTGAATGACTGAATGTAGCGGGGGCTGTAGGGTAGGACTGTTCATCGAGAGTTGATACACTTTGTTCTTTAGGGAAAATGGCTTTTGTTAGACCCCCAAACCCCCCCTTTCCTTTTGAATTGCTTTCAGAACACTGGCCAGATGCCCTGCTGCAATCGATCTTCAGCACATTAGGCCTTTGGTTCGTGAAATAGAATCACTTTTAGAAGAGCTGTGTTGCCCACCATCCCATTCTAAAAGCACCTCCTCCTCATGAAGGAGACTCATTTCAGAGCTTGGTGATTCAAACCAGGTGTTTGCTGTTGTCTCTGAAGAAATATATGTTCTTGTAACATAAAACCACCTCGTTACAGTGCAGAGGGCGGGTGCTGTGAGGACAGAGAAGTCCCCAGCCCTGGGTCTGTTTGGCTTAGCATCGTTAACAGATAAAGGCGAGGAGACCATGTGACATGTTTTCTTGGGAAAACAAAAACTAAAATTCTGTTTGGTATAGTGATTATTGAGGGTTCATAAGCCTGCAATCAGAGATGAGTATTTTTTGTGTGAAACACAGCAAATTATTCTTTTTCAGTCATTTTGGTGAGAATTCAGGCAGTCCTGGCTTAATTTTGCAAATTATCCATGTGTTTGGGTTGCTAACACTCCTGGTAGCCCTTTCAGAGGGCAGTGATATGGCCTGTGGAAGAGGCACATCATTGGTGATGTCAGTGCCCCATGTCCAATCTCAAGATCATTTCATTGTCATGCTCACTGACACCACATTAGTATTTTAAAGGTGAAAAGGTGAAATATTTTAAAAGCCTATCTCCTGAAGTGAGTTTCACAAGTGTTAATGTGAGACATAGAATGAATTGCGTTTGTGAACTAAATGCATGTAGTAGGAAGCCAGTGATAGAAGCCTGTAACATATACAAAAGTGGAAAAGATACTGTGAAAGCTTTCACAAAAATATGATTAAAAATGAAAAGCAAAATTGTAAACTGGACAACCAAATGGTAATTCTTTCTATATAGTAAGGAAATTGCATCACTGGGGATAGAAGTGTCCCTGGGGGCAAGGAAGACTTCCACATACATAATGATGTACAATATATTTTCTGAACTTATTCTAGTGAAGAATTTAATTCTTAAAAAGCAGTACTGATGCCAGGCGTGGTAGTGCATGACTGTAATCCCAGGGATTCAGGAGGCTGAGGCAGGAGGATCACAAGTTCCAAGCCAACCTCAGCAACTCAGTGAGACCCTAAGAAACTTACAGAGACCCTGTCTCAAAATAAAAAAGAAAAAGTGCTGGGCATGTAGCTCAGTGGTTAAATGCCCTTCGGCTCAATTCCGGGTACCCCTCCCCCCAAAAAAGCAGTATTGATTCATTACACTGGTTCCTCAAAATAGTTATTAAAATCTCTTAAATTTAAAAAGTCTTCTTTTTTAAATTAACAAACCCGATCTTGAAGACATGTTTGTAGTAAGAGGTTTAAAATATTTAAATGTGAACATTAAGACAAAAGTCTATAGAACAGCTCTTCTCTAGGAAAAACATGCATTTAAAACTTCTGTTAATTATATGGCTCTTCTTGTTGGTGAAGCCTGTTGACTGAGAGAGATGAAGATATTTTTAAATGATAATTTTAGTACTGTTCAAAATTCTGGTATTGGATTTTCTTAACAAGTTCTGGAAAGCCTTTTACTTTTTTTAACTTAATGTATGATTCTTTGTCAGAACAGACTCAATTTTTATTTCTTATGCTCTGTCAAGTACACAGATGTTTCCAATCATTTTTGGTAACTCTGTAAGGGACTAAAAAATCAGTGCCAGAAATAAAGTCTAGCTTGATTCTGCTTCCTGGGAAGCCCCCCTCTGCCTTTCCCACCCTTCCCCCACCCACAAAACCCATCAGCTTTTAGTGACTGAAAAGTTAATAAGACCCTGGAGAAGGAAGAGGCAAAGGGCTGGAATGGAGTAGTGTCCTTCCCAGGGGCAGCAGTGGGGCAGCTGCAGGAATGTCAGGGAAGCCAGGAGGACTTCTGCAGGCACAAGCTCAGTAAAGGAGCCGCTGGCCAGTGGTCACAGTGGAGCCCTGGCCTGGCCCCAGTCCTACGAAGGATAGCATGTGGGGCTGTGTGGAGGTTCATCACTGGTCCTGTTTTCTGGGTGACAAGAAGCATCACTCTTCTTTGTGATTAACTGCTTCCAGAATGTGAGGCTCTATGAAGAAAGTTCTTTTCTAGACTGGGCCCCTGCCTTTGACCTTTTAACATTAGCATCTTTATTCAGAAACTGGTGACATTTAGCACAGTTTTCCCATAGAGATGCTTGTACAATTGCACATTTTAGAAGGGAATTCAACAGTAGTGTACATTTTCTTTGTAGCCCAGCAGAGATGAGTCTTTCTGTCAATATTGGTCCTGCATCATGGAAGAGTTTTGTTTTGCTCTTTGTGGGTTTTGAGAGGATGTGTGTTTCTCATTCTAAATCTCGAAACTTTCTCTTCTGTTAGATCAGAAGGGTAGTCAGCAGCACAGAACGCAGGAGCTTGGCAGGATGCAGGAATCCCCACTCTGGAGGTGTGCTTGTGCCCTGAGGCCTCTCAGGGTGGTAGCAGGGTGTTTCCCAGCCTGAGGCTGTGCCACTCCTCCCATCCCACTTTCCCTCACCACAGCTGTCTGTCTGCTGATGCCCTGTGGTGACAGGAAGGACTGGGCATTCCGCAGGATAAGCACAGGCACTGTTAGCTCCAGAAGTTACAGAGGAAGGGCCGTAAGTTTCAGTTTTCCAAAGACATTGGCTTCGTCCTCAGAGCAGACTCTTCTTCACCCCAGCAAGAGTTAGAGTGGCTACGAGATGCAAAGCACATGAATGTGAGGCAAGCTTCAGCAGTCGCCAGCTCTCAACAGCGGCCTGTGTACGCTGCGGACCTGCCATGATGGCACTGGGCGCTCAGAGATGGCCACAACCAGCACTTTCTGGTGATGAGGACAGACACACACACGATTCATTTCGGAGTTGAAATATAAGTTGTTGCAGAACAAAGAGCTGAGGATGGCATATATGCTAGAAACTTTCCAGGGTGCTTGGATAGGAGGCTTAAATAGACAGATTGGGGACGCAGGGACTCTGTGAGCACAGCGTGCACCAAGTGTATCCAGGACCCATCTCAGAAGTAACAGATGGGCACTCTGGTTATGGAACACGTGAGCCTGGCAGCATGGCTGGGGATGTGCCGTGGGAACTTGAATCCTGTGCCGAGGGGTTTGTGTCTAGTGTTTTTGAATATGAGGATCCACATTTTGAAAAGGTCACTGATGGCATTGTTTAGATGGCTAAGAGGGGGACCTTGGAGTCAATCAGGGAGACCACTCAGGATGCAGTGATTGGCGTGGGTATGCAGGGAAAGGAGGTAATCAGAAAGCCACCAAAGCCACCGTGGAGTCTGTTGACAGCATTTGGAAGGTGAGTGGGGGCGGGGGGAAGAATGAGATTTGTTGAACATAAATGACTTGCTGGTGATACCATCACCAAAGAGGCAACACCAGAAGAGAAACACATGGAAGTAGGGGCATAAGAGTCTTGTCCTAGCTTCACTGTGTGGGAGAGTGGGGGAGCATGCCAAATTGCCTAGCAGAAATTGGAAGCATGGCACTGCCAGCTGGTGCATCCTTGGAATAACAGCTGAGCTAAAAAGCCCACAAGGAGGGACAGTGGAGACACAGTGAGAGGAGGCATGGGGATAAGGAGCTGTTCACAAGATTCTTACGTAGGAGAGGCATCAGTGAGCATATAGTCCAAGGGGAAGACATGCCACAGCACAGGGCAAACAAGGCCAGTAGTCATGAGAAGCCCATGTCCTGGCTTCCCAAGCAGAGATCACTAAGGGCATGTCCATATGGAAGAATGGATGTGTTTCAAAGGTCCTAAGAATGAGTAGGCTTTCATTCAGCAGGAAGTGGTAATGAGCACGGTGAAAGGAAAGAATAGAAAGGAATTTTGGATTGAAGGATTGGCATAAGCAAACATGGTGAGGCCAGAAAATGACCCTGGGTTCTGAGGGCAGAGGACCAGGAGTAGCACACCAAGGAGAGCCACTGTCAGGGTCTGATGTGAGTTTTCAGAGCTTCCAGATTTCTTTGTACTGAGACATTTTCTCCCTCCTCAAAAAGCCTGTATGCTGATTTTTAAGACTTGAAGCAAATCAACAAAAGCTGTTTCAAGGCTACTTAGGGGATTATTTTGAAATACAAGGATTAAATGGGGGGAAATGGAGGATGGGGGGGGCTATCAAAAAATCCTAATGAGTGAGACACTCCAGGATCTCAGGCTCAGTGCCTTTTCTGTCCCCCATTGGTGGACTGCTTCCTTGCTGTCCACCCGATGCCTGAAGAGCCTGCGCACCCGAGCAGGAGATGCTCCATCACCACGCAGAGCCACACTTGGAGTAGAACTTCAATCCATTTCTTCATCGTATTTCACTATAGTCCCCTAAGTACCTTTTAAGCAGTTTTTATTAGTTTTCTGCAAGTTTTAGAATTAGTATACAGTACTTTTTGAGGAGGGAGATAGAGTGTCTCAGGTACAAAAAATATTTGGAAGCTCATGAAAAATCACATCTGACTCGGACAGTGAGCCCCATAGAAAATTATAGCCATAGGTGAGAATGTGAAATTTACATTGCTCTCATATGGTTCCAAAACAAAGCTAAGGGTATTGTCACCACAGAGCTGTCCCCGGGTGGCTGGCCATGCCTTTGACCCCATTGCAAATGGAAGATGAAAGTCCTGAGTTCGTAGCCCTGCCTGTGAAGACTCTTTGGCATGCTACTGACCTGTCCTTCTTTCTCTGTCCCTCCCCAGCTCTCTGGTGGCTGTGAGCTGACAGTGGTGATTCATGACTTCACAGCTTGCAACAGCAATGAGCTGACCATCCGGCGCGGCCAGACAGTGGAGGTTTTGGAGCGGCCACACGACAAGCCTGACTGGTGCCTGGTGCGCACCACTGACCGTTCCCCTGCGGCAGAAGGCCTGGTCCCTTGCGGGTCTCTGTGCATTGCCCACTCCAGAAGTAGCATGGAGATGGAGGGCATCTTCAACCACAAAGGTAGGAATCGGAAGGCTGGGAGGGACGCTAGAGCCTCTGTCTGCCCTCCTTTGCTACCTGCTCATATGTGTGCTCTTCCTGGTTAGTCATGCTGTCAGTAATTAGCAATCTCACTGGGCTTTTCTGAACCATCAGGGGCTGGAGTAGAAGTAAGGATTTCACTTGTTGCCTCAGAAACTAGAAGTGATCTGCTCATTTCCAAAAGTGGTGCAACAAGATAAGGCATCAGCTTAGAGGGGAAGAGGGTGCTGCCCTTGGGGGCCGGTGTCATCCACAGGTGGAGAAGGAAGTGTTGGCCCTGCTGTCATCTGGGTGTGCTAAAATTACCTGCTTCTGCCTGATTAAAATCACCTGTTCTTGCTACTTTTTCAAGCGCGTCTACTAGAGCATTTTGGTGTGGAAATAGATGTGGGGAAGTGATAGGTAAAGGATGTGAGACCATACTCATCCTCTCCTTAAATCAGGTTTCCACCACATGGATGTTTTGTTTTTAGTTAGCATTAAATTCTAGGAGATCAAGCATGCAGGCCTGAGAGCTTATCCACTCCACTTCATAGCTCTGGATCTCAGGACTTCCCATACTCCCCAGCTGCCTTCATGCTGCGGGAATGGTGCTGGGCCCTGGGAGGCAGGGCCACGCCAGGCAGCTGGCCTGCAGGCTCGGCTGCTAACAACAGGCAGCTTTTGGAAGATGTGCTTTTAAACTGGAGTAAGAGGGCATGTGAACAAAGCAGTGTTTGGCATTCTTAGGCATCTCCATTAGAGTAAGGTAACTACTTGCGTGCTTCTCTGGTCTCTGTAGGTGAATCAATGACAGTTTCTTTTCAAGAGTGCGAGAGTCTTTATCCCAAATACCCATTCTGGCAGTTGTGAGACAGACGTGGCTACTGAGCCCTGGTGTGGCTCATCTGGATTGAGGTGTGATGTACGCTGCAGATATAAAGTACACTGGATTTTTGTGCAAAAAAGTGTCATTTTGTAGCCATTACAAAGTGGTTAAATAAAATGTATTATTAAAAATTACCTACTTTTACTTCTTAAAACATGGCTGCTGGAGCATTTTGGTTCTCTCATGTGCAACTTATAGTATATTTCTGTTGCATGGTGCTTGATGAATCTTTATAGTTGTGAATGGCAACCAAGACTTTCAACTTTTTGAAGAAACTGACTTCTACAGAAGTGCAGCATCTGTAGCATTGTACACTTCAACTATACTATGTCCTCCTCTTCTTTCCTCAGTACTGGTGAATGGACAGTTTTCCAGATTCGCTTTCCCTTCCTGAGAAAGCATCCCCATACTCTTGCATATTTGCTTCCTGTTAACATCAGGACATTCCAGTGGCTCCCTCACTTCCCTCTGTGCCCTCCTCACACCCATCGTGACAGTGTCTAGACCACCCTCTTCCTGCTGCAGGTGTGGTCTCATCCCCTTGAGCTGGACAGAGCTGGGCAGGAGGCCACTGCCCACTAGCTTACCTCATTAACAATAGACCAGCTCTGCTCTGGACCTTTTGGAGCCTCAATATGAATTTATTGTTGCCCGAGTAAATGCAGGAAGAATAAGGCTATTACTTCTCCAAGGATCTGAATAGAATGGCAAAGAATTTTCAGATTTTGGCCAAAAGCTGCAGTTCTGATTTCCTTTCTACAAAGTTGCTGTGTGCAGAGCACGTTGGACTCTGAGACAGGGCGCTTGGGTTCAGACAGCGGTCTGTTGCTGCACTATGCGTCTCCTAGCCCATGCCAGGGTGTCTAAACTTGCATAATGTATTAAATCTATGAGTCTGAGTTGAAAATAACGTGCAGCATTTTTCCTCAAGTTAATCTCTCACCTTGAGGAGCCCGGTGAACTTGAGCATGCTACAAATAGCACTTGCTCAGAAAGGTTCCTTTCTGTATGTGCCTTTCCCGCAGCGTGTTCCTCACTTCCCGGTGTTCTCAACTGCAGGGTAGCCGAGGAGAAAGAACTAGGTGTTTACCATGCTTGATTCCGCCCTGAAAGCTGATAAAGGTTACTTATTGCTTGTTGTTAAGTGGCGGTGCCAATTCATTTCTTTTCTCTGACATTCGGTGATGTTCTAGCACCTGAAAAATTACTCTTTGCCTTCACAGACCCAGGCCTTACCAAGAAGGGGTTATTACTTCAGAGATTAAGACTGTTCTGAACAACGGTCAGTGTTTAGGCAACTAGGTATTCATTTCCTCTTGTATCCTTATTTTTCTCTTGTGATGCAAGGAAACACTGAAGATTATCTGTTCCCTTTAGTGTTAGGACTTGGCAGTGACAAGACAGTAAGTTAGGGGAGGGAAAAATCTACCTTCAGGCTTTTTGATTAACCCTGTGGCAGAGAATCCTGTCCAGGTTCAAAACCAGGAAATCAGTCAGTCTTGACCAGAGTTTCTGTCTAGAATTCTGGAGTTCTTCATGAAAAAGTCAGGACAGGGGCTGGAGAGGTAGCTCAGCAGTAATGGCATTTACCTGGCACGCACAAGAACCCAGTTTCAAACCCCAGCACCACATACACAACTAAGTGTCAAAGAAGCAAAAACCAGATGAAAAGAAAAGTAGATTCTCTCTCTCTCTCCATAAAAGAAAAATAAAAAGAGTTAGGGCAAGGCAACAAGGAACGAAAATACACAAACGAAATCCAGAAAGGACATGGAGACTCACCTGAGGCCTCCACCACACGGGGAAGCAGGCGGCCTGGATCGGAATCCACTCAACCATCAGTCCATCCCTTGCCCTTCTGGCCTGCTTTGTGCGTGCCACTCTGATAAAGTGTTAATGTGCTCTGGGCTGTTGGTACCTGTCACCCACATGCATCTGCTCACCTGATACCTCATCTTGAGTCCCCTTTCCTTGTAAGAACTGTCACAGGTGTGGAAGATGTGACAGTGAGCAAGGTGAAGAGTGCCTTCTCCCTCATAAAGCTCAGTTTGCACTGTTCTTGTGGCTGGGTCAGACCCTTGTTAGTGTTAGGTGAGCAAATGGCCTTGCATTTCCTATACCGTAAAACCTTTGCTGTGAAGACACTGTCATTACATGCCTGTTTCTCATCACTCTTAATCTCTAAGACAGGTTTATTGATGTCTCTGATTCTTACTGCTCTGACCTTCCAGTGAGGAAAAAGGGACATATTCCCAATCTCTTGCTCCAGAATTTTCTTAGCTTTCATACCTCAATCCTTTTTTCATAACTTCCTTGTCCAAACAACTTAAATTCCATAAATTTCAAATGTAAGACACATCTGTTACGGTCAAGAATGTATGTATTTGGTTGTGAACAATAAGTTGTTTGAAGGGTTGCAGTGAGCATAAATGTGTCAGCCAGGAAAGGTGCAGTACTTTCAGCGAGTGGTGCCCAGGTTCCACTGGTGATTCCAAAGCTTGGCCAGACCTGGAGTCTGCGAGGCAGTGGGAATGCTCAGGATTCATGACAACGAGGTGTCTCTTCCCTTTGTAAGAGGATTTGGGGAGAGGATAAAAACACAGCTTACTAAAAATTAATAAAAAATTTTTTAAAGAGAGAGGGACAGTGAGAGAGAAGAGAATCAATTTTTATTTAGTTTTTCACATGGCCCTCATTGCCCAGACACCTAGCCATGTACATGGTACTGAGGCTCAAACTCGCACACTCATACATGCCAGGCAAGCGTTGCAACTGCCAAGCCACCATTCCAGCCCCTAATAAAAATTTTTAATTACATAATTTGTGTTTCAGGGAATTATATTTGCATCTGAAACTAAATTCCACTCTGAATGTTATTCTATTCAAAAGGGCTTTCAATCTGGTGGAAATGGAAGGATTATTTTGACAGGTTGCTCTTCAAGCATCCTGTGTAAACAGATGTGGGGTTTGATAGTCCTTTGTCTTGCTCTGGCTGCCTTCTTTCTCACAGTATCTTAATCTCAAATTCAGCAGATGCTGAGCTTACCAAAATAGAGTAATAGTGCATCCTTTGCTAGATGGGTCTTCTTTGCGTCTGTGGGTTTGCTATGACCTCAGAATCTGGAGCTGGGCCTCCGTATAGACTCATTTCTGCCCCCCTCGTGTCTAAGGTGCAACTCGCACTGAGAGCCACCAAATTCCTTGCACTCCCTTGGGAATAAGTTTCCACTTACTGTGGAAAGAGGTGTTGGTAACTGCCACTAATCTCAGTAAATCCTAGCAATTCTTCCCTTCCACTGCCTCAGCACGTAAAAACGTTCACCCATTTACTTACACCTGGTCACAGAAAGTGAACAGGAATATCAGAAATGTTTCTGCTTCTGATGAAGCCAATTCAGAGTGCCCCCTTTGCTTTACACCACCCTTGTCTAAGCTGTCGGTCTTTTCTACCAAGAGCTGTCATGCACAGCGGTCCTTTCCAGCTCCAGAATATCCACCCAGAGCAATGCAGGGCACTTGATGGCAGCAGTGTCCAGGGGTGGTGGGACTGGAATCGGAAACTTTCACTAAAACAGAATTGCCGCTGCCACTGACCTATACAAATTAGTGCTACCAACATTCTGCAGGGTGACTGTTGGAACAGAGCATGGATCGTTTTTACTTGGGATGCTTTTTCCCCTGATAAGATGCGTATCTGTCGTAGTCCTGGGAGGTCCTTCCGTCGTGTACACTGGCTCTTTGTGTCTGGAAACTGCCAGGATGCCTTTGCCCGCACACTGCCTGCTGGTGTCTTGCCTGCTTCACGGAGCCATGCATCAGGTCACTCAGCCCCCACACGATTGTGTTTTACCAAAATGCAGCTTGAAGAAGGCCTTTCTGTGGTAAGGGTCGCATTTTTGGTTGGAGCCTTTAGAAAGGGCCATGTGGAGCTTGTGGGCTTGCTCTTGCAGTCCTCTGCCTTTGGTGATATCCCTGGGCTGGCCTATGGTGGAAGTAGCTAAGCACTAAGGTTCTGGCCAACTCTGACTTTCTACATTTACAGTTCTTAGAAAGGTTTTCTGAATAAAACTTCATATGCAAAACTTCCACCTTTCCTTCTGCTGACCACAATGTTGTGGCAGGTGCTCTGTTTCTAGTGCTTTGCTATGTCTGGAAGGATATGCAACTTACAAAGTCAGCCTGTAGCTCTCCAAAAGCGCTTCGTAATCAGGAAGTTTCATTTTGTTTTGTTTTTCATCCTTTGGCTAGTGTGAGCTTCAGTGCCTGCATTTCATTTTGAAGGAAGTTAAAGAATGGTTTATTTACAGCCCACATGAAAAACAAGGAAACACAAGCGTGAGAAACAACACCGCTTGCTCACTGTGGAACTTGAGCCTTGAAACCCAGGGGCTGTAACACAGCCCTCTGCATTTTACTCTGGTAAAGAGAACCCCTAAAACAGTGTCCAGGAGTTTAGGCTCACTGTATATAATAACACCTCCAGAAAAAGTGGACATATCTAAATCAGGTCTGCGGCACAGCCAGGCTGGCTGCTGTCACCAGAGAGAAGCAGAGATTACACTCACAAATGCAGTGATGCAGGGCTGGAGCAGTGGCTCAGCGATTATGGCGCTTGCCTGGCATGCTCAAATACTCGAGTTCAGAGCCCGGCACCACGTACACAACTAAGTGTCTGAACAACAGAAACCATGTGAAAAACTAAATAAAAAATTTATTGTCTCCGTCTCTCTCTCTCTTTCTCACTCTCTCACTGTCCGTCTCTCTTTAAAAAAAATAAAAACAAATGCAGTGATGTGTGGTTACTGATTAAATGGAGCATTTTTTTAATCCAAGTATAAAGTAAGAGACTTTCATTTGAAGCTGTCTGAAGTATGCATTTTTCTCTGAGCTGAACTCTGGGCCACCTTCTCTCCCCTATACACACTCTCTCCCAAGGTTTTTCTTACCCATCCTCTGTTCACCTGACCTCCCAGCCTTGCTTGCCTTCTCTTAGTGCACTCAAAAATGCAAAGCCCATCGTAGGACCCTTGTTGAGATTTCTTCAGTAACTTCCCATTGGTCATCAGTAAATTCCAGTTTCCTGACGTGTCTCCCAGGCCGTGCATCTCATGTGAGCACACTTGTAGGCATATGCACGTGTTCTCACACATGCACACACTCACACCTGCAGTACTCTGCATCAGGTAGCAGGAGGGCATTCTTCCCACTCACTCAGCCCCTCCTTATAGTCCCTGTTCCATTTCACCAAATAAATAAATAATGGAAAATCCTAAAGGAAAAAAAATCGTTTACCCAGTGAGTTTTTGGAGGTAAGGAGAGAACAGAATAAATTTTTGTGGAGTTAACAAGTATTTCAACATAAAGGCTAACATCAGGCTAACCTGAAGATGACACTCTCAGTTAAGTGGGAATCCAGTGACCATTGAAGACCTACAAGGAACTGAGTTGGAGCTCATTGACAGTACTTGAAACAGATTTTAACAGGCATGATGGCTGCAGATATAGTGCTAAACTTACTATGTGATCAAGAAGCCACAAATAAACACCAGGATTAATAGAAGCCCTCGTATTGCCCCCACTGCAATGTTAGTCAACTGAGGAAGTGGACCCTGGCATGGGGTTCCAGGAGAGGGTTTCACATCTGTGATTCCGGGTGGTCCCTCAGCTGGAGCGTGTCTCGGCAGGGATGTTAATGTGCAAAGCCATGCACTTTCTTTGTGCTGTTTGTCAAGCTCTGTGTGTGTTTGTTGATTTTACTTACATGTACTTTGTAGATGTATATACTGGAACCATTACTTATGAAGTTAAGATGTAAACAAACTGTTTATGCCAGGGACTCCTTATAATCACTTGTCATTTCTTACAATGAAGGAATGAACGAGCTGAGCCTAGGCCCCACTCCTGGAAGTTGTGAGACTCACATCTCGTTCTAATGGGTGCCACTTTGTGTAACCACTGTGTGAATATAAAATAAGGGTGTGTTGCCATCATGGCCCAAATTACAGTGCATTTGAGCCCCTGTAGTCCTCCCTCAGGGTGTGTTTTCTTCACCTGACCCCTTCCCACGCCTCCCTGTCTAATGTCTGGGCCCTGTGAGATCATAGCTCCACCTGGTTGCTTGTGCCCTCACTCCCTACCCCCACCCCCAGATGTAGGATGATGCCACATCGTCCCCTAGCTCCTGTCCCCTTCATCCCCATGTTGTACAAATGAGAGCAGATGATAGAACTTTACCAATGGCTTGAGATGATAGAAGGAGAGACTCAGAAGGCCACCAGATTGTCCTCTCTCAGGATGCCACTGCCAGGCTTCCCCTCCTGCAGTCCCAGCTAAATCCCAACATGGTAGATGTGCCAAAAGTTGTTTCCCTCTCAGAGTACAAGTGGTTTCCAAAGACTACCCCATGTCCATCCACACCTTATCCTCACACCTCAGGACTTCATCAGAGCTGATGAACAGAGATGCACCTCTCCTTGTAGTAGAAGCTCTGCCTCCACATGCGGGACTGGCCTCTTTCTCTGCTCTTCCCAGGTCAGACAGGTCAGGATGGAGATGTCCAACATCAGTGACTTCCCAGAGTCGGGGTTATTGAATCTGAAACAACACATGGTTGATCCAGGCTGAGCCTTGGGACAATAGGCCCAAGTCCCTTTTTGGAGCCTCCAGGTTACATATCCAGTTTATCAAGCTTCCATGTCCCAGGAGCAGCCATTCAAACAAGGACAAACATGAGCCACCAACACTATCCCCAAAAAGCACCAGCTTTGCAGATACCAAGTTGCTTCTCTGCGTCTTTTAAAAGTCTGACCAAACCCTGAGCTCCCCAGTCTTTGGCCTCTAGCATTTCCTCAAGTATATTTAGGATGACTTAGTTTTTATTTGTTCACCTCAATCATGGTCATTCCCAGATCGTGAAATGTTCAGCCCCAAAGTGAATCTTAAGTTTCTGACTTCAGATGAGACTTGAAACTGCTATGACTTTTAAATGACTGAATAATTTTTCAGAAAATGTAGGGTATTAAAAAGGTTTTGTTGACATTAAAAAGTTTTGTTGAATATATTGTGATTCTGTTGTATTTAGATAGTGCTTCAAGTCACATTGCCACTGTTATCAGAAAACACACCCCAGGCACAATAATGCATAGATATTTCAAATACATATCTGCCCACATATTCTTTAAAGTATATATAATGGAAGGTCCTATGCAGTTTTTTAAATTAGCTTGGGGAAAAGAGTAGTGTTATTCTGTTTGAACAGCTGCTAAATCAAATCCTCGTAGGAAGAAAAACTGAGGAACATTTTGTTGCACCAAGAATGAAAAACAAAGGCATTGTCCCTCTCCTGAGTACTGTGTGTCAGAGACTCGGCGATCAGTCCCACACCTATGATTAAGAGCGTTTTCTGTGGAGCATGTAATTATGGAGCCACACAAGTGGGCCATTGTTCTGTTGAATGCCTCATGTTTGAGGTATTTTCACATTCCAACTTTACTTTAAACTATTTATTAAAGCAGGAAAAAGCCATGAACAGATATCAACTATCCATGTTAGATCATCACAAAATTATATATATGACAGAGTCATAAACAGTGAGAAACCGTCTCTGCACACTTGCTCCAGTGGCTCAGCGCTAGTGCGGGAAAGCAGTGGGCTGACAGGGAGCTGCCGCCTGCCGTGGTGCTCGCAGACCCACAGGGCCAGCTGCAAGTGCGGGGCCAGGGGCTGCTTCTGCCTCTCACTCCCTGGAAGGTGGACTTGGTGACAGCTCAGCGCTGACCTTTGTAGATACCAGTCTGCACTGTTTGAGAGACAAGCTGGGGATTCCCCTTTAAGTTTATTCACTCTAATTAGTGTTTATAGAAGCTGAAAAATTACAGGGAGATGATGTATTTGGTAAGAGATGGTTCACAAGTTCATTGTGCTGTTTCTCATTAAGAATCCGAAGTGAGGGCTGGGGTGTGTGTGGCTC
The DNA here is from genome assembly GCA_004027875.1 of Aplodontia rufa. Classification (NCBI taxonomy): domain Eukaryota; kingdom Metazoa; phylum Chordata; class Mammalia; order Rodentia; family Aplodontiidae; genus Aplodontia; species Aplodontia rufa. The sequence continues at coordinate 133,307 of PVKS010000160.1, forward strand.
ATTGGTAAAGCGCTTGTCCAGCATGCACAAGGCCCTGGGTCCGTGCGCAGTACTGCAAAAAGAAACTAAAAGAGTTTGAATGAATCATGTTGTACGGGGAGGCAAGCACTTGTAGTTTCCATCGCAGGAGGCTTGTGCTTGCCTCCTGATAGAGTTTAGTAACCATGGCTGAGGGCCATTGATAATCCAGAGCCACATACCCGTTGAAAGGCGAGTACCAGCTTGGCTTGGCCTGTGTTCCTTTCTCAGTTCAGAGAAGCGTGAGATGAGATTGGGTGATATTTTGTGTTCCTAGATATATTCCATTCCAATAAGCAGAATTTTGATAGTTTTGGCTATCGACCCAGATAGTCGAGCTGTAATGGCAAGGAATAGGGAAAGGATCGTAAATGCTTCTGCTAATTCCAAAGCAATTGGGCCCTGCAAGGCCCACAAGGCCACACGTCCCTGAATAGATCTCAGGTGAACTCTGAGACCTGCCACCAGGGCACTGTACATGGGCACAAAACTTTTATATCCAGTTTGAGACTCCACCCCACATCTAGAAATTTCTTTCTAAAGAGGGAGAAAAACAAATTTTAAGCTGTACAACTTATTTTTAACATTTCACATGATTCAAAAATAAATCATGAAGAGACATAAACTGAGAAGTCTACTTTCCATGGTCCCATTTGGTATGTGTAGATAAGCCTTTTTTGTTTTTTATTTCTAAC
>PVKS010000160.1:134119-235175 GCA_004027875.1 Aplodontia rufa
TTTTTTTTTTTTTTTTTTTTTTTTTTTTTTTTTTTTTTTTTTTTTTTTTTTTTTTTTTTTTTTTTTTTTTTTTTTTTTTTTTTTTTTTTTTTTTTTTTTTTTTTTTTTTTTTTTTTTTTTTTTTTTGGCCCCTGGCTTTCATCACTTGACTCCCTGTCCATATGGAGACCTGCCTCGTTATTTATAATTGTATAGTACCTCACGTGTGCACATATCCTCGTTCATTACGTAGTGATCCACACTGGGACACTTGAGTTGTTTGCAGTCTGTTCACTGTTTAAAACAGTGCTGCAGTGGATAGTTTGCACTTATATAGTTCAGGTTCAGGCTGCTAGCTATAAGATAGAATTCTAGAAGAATTGATAGTTAAGGGAAAACCAACTTTTGGGGAAAAATTATCATCTGAATCGAAAATTAATTGGACTAGTAAAAACCACAGTGTAACATGCTATTTGATAACATTTGCTTTAATATATTTTTATTTTTATTCAAAAGGAGCTGTGGCATTTGAATTGTACTGAACCCTTTGTGTTCTCCAGCCTCATTTTCCCCACATAGAAAAAAATTATACCTTCTAATGGGTCACTCTTTAAACTAAAATCATGAGTATGTGACTCGTGTGAGGCAAGATTTTGATGGACATTTTCCTATAGAATGGGGGCATGCAGTGAAATATTTATTTTAATAATTTTTCTCCATAATTTTTGCATTTTTATTATAGATTTAGTCAAAGAGAAACACAGTGGGAGTTTGCCACAAAAAGTAAATGGTGGTGATTTCCAAATTAGAAGTATCTTTCCATCCCTCCACATGTTTATAAAATTAGCTTTTGGTACATGGCCCTGGGTTCAGTCCCAGCACAACAAATACTTACATACATACATGCACCTGCAGTGGTACCATTGCCATCCACACAGCCTCACCCGCAAAGATTACATTCATGAGGCAAAGCTGTCTCTGGCCCTTTTGTTCCTTCTCTGCTGACATGACCAAAGGGTGGGCTGGCAGGCTGAGGGGCCGAGGTCAGGAAAGCGACCCACGAGCTCCCTTGCTGCCCTTCTGCTGCTTTGTTCAGGTTCAGGCAGAACTGCCTTGAAGTCTTCCAAGGCCCTTCAGGGTCTCAGCTGCTGTACTCTGGCCTAGAAAACTTTGGACAGCTTGGTCCTTGAACATTATCGACTATTCAAGTGACCATCATTTTCCCAAAATTTTCCTGGTCAAGCTCAGGACAAGGAATGGGTGTTTTACTATTTGAAGGGCTATTTTAGACATTTGAAAGGACAGTAAATGTTCATTTCCTTGCCTGCATTGCAAGATAGTTCTGGAACTCTTTCATTACTTTAAATTTTTTTTTAATAAATTTGTAGAACTTTAAATATACTGGAAGGAAAGAATATTAAATTTCTTGGATGTAGATTAGTTTCCTACTGGCTCAAAAATAATTAGACCATCTGATCCCTGGATAATGGAGCAGATGGTTATCAGATGGAGGGTACAGGGTGTGTTAGTTTGCTAAGCTGCCATAAGTCTCACAGACAGGGCGGCTCAAACCACAGAAGTTTATTCTCCCACAGCTCTGGAGGCCAGGAGTCTAAGATGAAGGGCCCCAAAGGTTTGCTCACTTCTGAGGTGTGCAGGTGATCACCCTCTCCTCGTCCCCTCATGTTGTTATCCCTGGTGGTGGCACGTCCAAATTTCCTCCTCTTGAGAGAATGCCTGTCAGACTGGAGTCATGCTAAGGGTCTTGTTTTAATCACCTCTTGACGACTTATCTCTTAAACACAGTCATATTCTGAGGTCCTGCAAGCACAGACCCCGTCCGCTCACCAAAGGGGCTGTTGGAGCCTTAGAAAAGGAACAGTAGCTACAGACAGGATGTGCTGAGTACTGACTTCCTGTGCCGAGCACTGTTCTGCCTTTCTCTGCATTTCACCTTCAGCCTTACCCCTGTGGCAGTTCTGTGTGCTGTGATCATCCCTCTTTCATGACATCATCAAGAATTGAAGCAACTTAGCCAAGCTTATTAAGTGATATAAAATGAAAATTTGCAAAACGCAGTTAGACTTCAGGCTCAAGCTCTTCCACTGTGCATCCTGCTCCGGACCAGCAGGAAGGGATCTTTGGTCTAAGAATGCAGCTGAAGCCTCAGGAGACAAACTCAGTTGCCCGAGGCCAGATGTCATTTGTGGAAGAGCTGATTGCAGAAGCTGGTGTCTGAGGTCCACAGTGGGCTTGTTCTGAGTACATGAGTTCAGGAAACCAACACAAGAAAAATCATTTTTTTCTTTATTCGTTTGTAACATTTTTGCAAGAGTAAAGGGCTTTTACTTCACAAATCATTGTCTGCCCTTCTTGCCAAAATTAAAATCAGTTGCTTTGTCTCCCTAGCTCTTTCCTGAAAGAGCTGGAGAATTAAACATCTTATTGGGTCTCTGTCCACCCCCATGAATGTGTGACTCCATCTCTCACTAAAGTTGTTTTGTTGTTTTTTTTTTTTTTAAGAGAGAGGAACAGTGAGAGAGAGAAAAAGAATCAATTTTATTTAGTTTTCCATGTGGCTTTTGTTGCTCTGACACTTCACTGTGTATGTGGTGCTGGGGTTTGAACCCACATCCTCCTGCATGCCAGGCAAGCGCCATAACTGCTGAGCCACTGCTCCAGCCCCTCCCACTGAAGTTTTAACAGAATTGAGACATCAGAAGCACAGATTGACTATGTAGGGTTGGCTACTTTGCTCTAATTTTTTAACACTATAGTTTTTGTTACTTTTTTAAATAACAGAATCGGCAAGGTTACCCTCTCATATTGCATTTCCACAAATACCGCACAATGCTGATGCAAACAGAGAATGTCACACAGTGAGTTAAAGTGAAATGGAAGGGGGTGGGTATTTGAATGTTTTGTTGGAGAAAGAGGAAAACTCACACAGTTTGTGAAAAGATAGTAAATAAAGCAATGAAAAGAAGCCTATCAGATTTTTGGCACCCAAATCGAGCATTTGAATGCCTCGATAAAGGTGCTTTTGTGGGCTGACAACTGTAGGAAAGCAGCAGGAACTCCTGTGCTGAATGGAGCCCTAAGAAACAGGGGCTTCATCATCCGGGTCTCTTCAGAGCAGGAGGCATTATCTGTGGGGAAGAGAGACCAAAGAGAACTTCCTTGGAACAGGAGTATCTTTGTGTGTGGAACCTGAGAGACTCCACCACAGGCCACAGCTGTGCTCAAGGCCAGCACTGTAGGCATATTGTGCAGAGCAGAAATGCACAGGGGAGAAAATGAGGGCTGCGGAGGTGGTGCGAGGAGAACAGTCCAAAATTGCTACTTTAATAAAGTGTTGTGGCATTTCAAAGGCTCAGCCCCCTCAACTGCAGGACTGTGTTGCTCCTTCCACTAAGTGGGGTTTGAGGACTGACTTGAAAATAGAATACTAAAACTATGACTCTAGTATCAATAATGTCTTCAAGTCTCAAGAAAGCACTACTAATTTTTAGAGGAACTGTAAACAGTATCCTTAATATTTGTGCTATTCATGCTCTAATCTCAGAATTTAAATGTTGTCATTTTGTGTATCTTACCTTTTACTTCTTTGTTTTGTTTTGGTACCGGCGATTGAACTCAGGGTGCTTAACCACTGAGCCACATCCCCAGACCTTGGCATATTTTAATTTGATGCAGGGTCTTGCTAAGTGGCTGGGGCTGGCTTTGAATTTGCAGTCCTCCTGCTTCAGCCTTCTGAGCCGCTGGGATGACAGGTATGCGCCACCGCACCTAGCTCGTCTTTTACTCTTGATTTGGGAAGTGGTTTCATCCTACATAAACTGTCTAATTAAAAATAAACGTTTCCTCTTCAGTAAGCCTTTTATATCAGTAGAAAGACTTGAGACATTGGCTCACCTTAATTGTAGGTTTTTTAAAGTGTATTTCCCATCTTCCTCATAAAAGCAGTATTCTTAAATCTATCTACTTCACTACTCGAGGCAGTGTGAGGGAGAGACAGGGAGAGTCAATCCAGATGCATGTACACAAGCACACGTCTCCTGAGAGGGCCTGAAGTCACAACATCACCTCATCCTGAGCACACCCAGCATCCATCTTAATTTCTAAATCCCTTCTGCAATAAAAGGAACTACTTCTGTTTTGAGATCTCTTTCAACAGAAATGAACATTGTCATATTCTTGGTCAGATTAATTACAGGTGCTTGTATATCAAAGTCTTTATTTTTAAAATATTCACAACAGAAGTCTTATGAAAAATAAAATTTTTTTTGACATTAACTTTGACCATGACTATAAGAGCTTGATTTTGACCAATCTAAATGAAAATACCTTTATTTTCATGAGAATGAAATTGTAATTTTGTCTGCACTTTAACTTCATAAATGTGTAGAATAATGGTATTGTGTTCCTTCACTCTTTTTTTCTCAATAAATTATAAGGCCCTTTATTTAGAGATCCTTGCTTTACCTAATAAGTTTCTTTGTTGGTTTTTTGTTTGTTTTTTTGGAGGGAGAGAGAAAGGGAGGGAGGGAAAGAGAGAATCAGTTTTATTTATTTTTTCATCTGGCCTTTGTTTCTCCAATACTTAGTTGTGTATGCGGTGCTGGGGTTTGAAGCCATGGCAGGCTCTAACCACTGAGCAACCACTCCAGCCCATAAGTTTCTTCTGTAAAACCTTCTCTGACCTTGCCTACTGTTTTTTGTTTTTTTTTAAGAGCGAAACAACTTTATTTAATTTTTCACATGGCCTTAGTTGCTCCAACACTCAGTTGTGTACGTGGTGCTGGGGTTTGAACCCGGGTCCTCATGCTTGCCAGGCAAGCGCCGAAACCACTGAGCCACCGCTCCAGCCCCTTGCCTACTGTTTTCGTTTAAAACAAATACTCAATTTCTTTTAGATGTTTACATTTAAATAGCATAACATTTGGGGGGTTTTATTTTATTTTGGTACCAGGGATTGAATCCAGGGGCACTCAACTACTGAGCCACATCCCTAACCCTTTTTACTTTTTATTTTGAGATAGGGTCTCACTAAGTTGCTTAGGAGCTCACTAAGTTGCTTTGAGGCTAGCTTTGAACTTGTGATCCTCCTGCCTCAGCCTCCTGAGTCACTGGGATTACAAGCATGCCCCACCATGCCCAGCATAACATAGTTTTTTCAATAACTTTTTATATCAAAATAAAAGTTACAGAAAAGTTACAAAAATAGTACAGATAATTCCTATACACTGTACCCCACTCCCTCAGCAGTAGCGTCTGATGGTGACAATAACACAATGAACAGAGACAAGAGCCGTCACCTACTACTGCTAAATAAACCCCATGCCTCAGCATAAGTGTTGCTTGCTGTCCTCCTCCTGGCTCAGTTTCCAATCCAGGACCCATCTCGGGTTTCTTTTCCTCCAGCCTGTGGTAGTTCCCCGGTCTTTTTTGTCTTTGACCTTGATTCTTTCAAGCCTTAGCAGCCCTTCGTGTTGTAGGATGCCTTCAACGTGAACACGTGTGCTTATATGATAGTTTTTCATAACTAAGTTTATTTCATGCATCGTTGTTGAGGACAGCACCAGAGTGACTTGCCTTCTCGGTGCGTCGTGTCAGGGGAACAGAAGCGTCCTGGTATGTCTCCTGTTGGTGTGCTGACCTGATCGCTAGGTTGAGGTTGTGACTGCAGTGCTTCCCCACTATAAAGTCACTGTTTTTCTTTCTAATGAGTACATGCCTTGTGAGGAATTGCTTTTATCAACTCCATAAACAGCCTCCTTCTCATCCTACCCTCCACACTAACTTTGGCATCTCTCAGTAGTGCTTACCTGTATCAGTTATTACTGTACTGTTGGCCTAATGGTATTTTCTGTTTTACTCATTTCTTCAAAATTGGTTAATTAGAATTTTTCTGTAAGGAAGAGTGGTCCCTGTGCCTCACTTATTTATTCACTTATCTGTTTATGTCAGTTGGATCATTTATTTTGTTCTATGGTCATAATCTAGCAACATCTCCCCCACCCCTAAATTGTTCCAGCTTTGGCCATTGGGAGCTGCTTCCCCAAACTTCTGACATGTTCCTATCATTTTATGAACACACCCTTATTTCTTGGCATGGAAAGACCAGGCTTGTCTTATAATGTTATTGCCACAATTCTGGGATCATCCTTTTCTTCCAGAGGCCCTCCTGGTTCCTTTTATTGCAGAAGGGAGTTAGAAATTAAGATGGATGCTGGGTGTGCTCAGTATGACGTGATTATATGACTTCAGGCCCTCTTAGAAGACACGTGCTTGTGTACATGCATCTGGATTAATTCTCCCTGTCTCCATCTCGCTCCCTCACACTGCCTGAGTGAGGTGTGGTTCACTGAAACCTCCAGCCTCCTCCCCAACAGAGGGTTCACTCTGATCTTCCTCATTTGCTTCTGTAGTCTCTTTCTCTGACAGTAGGATACCTGAATCTCATTATCCAAGATATCCTTATTTGTTCAATCCTCATCTAAAAGTTCTTTTTCTGCCCTTTTAAAATGTTTTCTTGACTAATTGTGACTTCATTTTAGAAGACTCAGCTCTGCCTGTTCTCACTAACCATATTCCTGTGAAGCACACTCACAAACCCTTTTGTCTTTGACTTGTGGTCACACTCAGAATGCCCTTGCCAAGCGTCCCTTGGTGAGTTCTGTCTCCCCACTCGCCTCAGAGTGGTTGCTCCTGGCCGGCTTCCTCTCTGCACTGCTGTGTTTCCTGCAGCTCACACCTGCCTCTTGTTGGTCAGCCAGGACTGCTGTGGCACAGAAGCACACACAGGCTGATTTACATTCTCACAGAAAGGTGGAAGCCAACGTATGACCCTGAGGCCTGTCTCCTGGCTTTTTATGAGGTGGTCTTCTCCTGTCCTGATCCCTTCTCATAAGGACTCTGAGATCAGATCAGAACTCACCCTGATGACTTCATTTCAACTTGATTACCTCTTTAAAACCCGACCACAAATACAGTCCCCTCTGAGGTGGCAGAGGTCAGAACTTTACCATACGAATTTGGGGAGCTACAATCCAGCCCATAACTCCCCCAATCCTGATTCAACTTAATTATTTATTTTGGGGCAGGTAAATTATAGTCATGATTCCTGGAGGCAACACTCAGTTATTTATGTGACATCAAATTAAAATGTTAGAACATATCAAAAATACCATCAAATTAAAATGTCAGAAGATAGCAAAAATACAAAAAAGAAGAGAATTTCTTAATTTCCTTTACAAAGTCCACTTTTTTATTTCTACATTGCAAATTTCCTGTTCTGCCAGTTGCCTGAAATGTTTGCCCCTAACCCACCTCCTTTAGTCAGTTTTCGTATCTATCTTCGTTCTTTGTAAAGTTCAAAGTTCAACTCCATCTGCACTCACTGGTGTCATTCTACTCCTTTTCTGGGTCCTGATCATCTGAATCCAGACCATTGCCATTGCTCACTGCCTTGAGAATGCTCTCGTGCTGCAGAGACTCACTGAAAGCCTGGAACGGTGAGCTGTTCCCTCAGCTCTGTCCTCATGGACATGGCCTGCATTCTTCTTGGTCTCCTGCAGACAGCCTGGATTCTCACTCGAATGCAGATCTGCTTTCCTACATAACTCTGCCTCTGGAAGTGAGAAACCAAACACTTCACTCTCCTGCCCTTTCTCAGGCCTCTCAGGAGCTTCCAGTTTCCTTTCTCATCACTTCACATTGTCACTTCTGAAACTTCCTCTTCCTGCCCCACAGCCCTGGTCTGTACCCACCTTTCCCCACAGTCAGCTGAAAGGACCCCCTGCCCTCTCCTGTGTGAAGACCTTGAGATGCTGGAACAGATTCCTGGTCGTACCATGAATCTGAATGAAGCAGAAATAAACATTGCTGTCCAAACCTTGTTTCCAGGTAACTTTCGCCAGTTTATGTGAACTTCCTCCTTTTCTTTAGTTCTTTTCCCATCCCTTTCGTTTGCCAGCCTCCACATTTCTTCTGGTTCCATGTGACTCCATCTAGTGGACAAGATGGTGGCCCCTCAGGATGGGGCCAGCTGTATGTTTCACAGGTGTACTTTATGTGCACGTGCTGTGTAAATGCCCCACTGAATAGAAACACTCTAGAGCCCCACGCTTCCATGAAAGCAGGGAGACAGGGCGAGGGACCCTCTGCTACCTGTGCCTCTCACTCCTGCTGTGCTGGGTTGTTCTGACAGATGGGAACTTCACCTTGGAGAGAGCAGGCACTGGGGAGAGTTTGCATACATCTTAGCCAAAATAACTATGCTCGTTTTTAAGCTCAGTCCCTTTTTCATAGTGAACTTATATTACACATAAGATGATTCATTTCCCTGATAACTCTATTTTTTAATTAATTGTCCTTGCTTGGCAGTCAGTATTTTTGGAAAGGAACAAAGTAAACTACTGGTTATAGTACATAAAACTTTAGAATGCAAATTAACTTAATTCCCTGTAGGTCATAAATTTTGGTGCTTTTTTTGCCAACAAATGGGAAGGTCTTTATTCAGTAATACAGTTTTTTTTTTTTCCTACACAGAAAGTGCTCCATGCAGGGTTCTGTCTCTTGCTTATTCCTGGTTTGTATGCCATCTACATCTGTCATAGACCATTTATAGGGAAAGCAACCTTGTGCTTTGCTTTTGGTCTTTTAAAAGGACAAGAGGCCTACGTGAGCCTGTAAATACCAAATTCCACTTTGTGGTGGTTTGTATTAAAGAGACATTTGTGTCTAAGACCATTTCCTTTGGGTGCTGTGGATATATCATGTCTTTCTTTATAGTTGTCTTAAAGGCAGAAAGAAACTAGAGGACTATAATGTTTTCATGTTATTTTTCCTCTGAGAATTTTTTAAATTTACTTTTGCAAAAAATTCAGGGAGGTAGGGTCAACTGAGGAAGTAAATAAAACAACATTCTTCTTAGTAAAGCGTCAAAACGACACAAATAAAAAGTTAGATGTAACATACATGAAAGAAGAAACTATTCCAGGTGACTCCAAAGTAAGACACAGGCCTCAAGGTCTAGTTCAGAGAGCTCGTGCATGCCGTGTGAATCTGTGAGAAGCCGGAGGCACACGCGCCATGCAAGTGGAAGGGGCAGGCGCTCTGCTTCTTCACAGTGGATATTCTCCTTCAAAGCCATTATGCAGGATGGAACGAGGGAGAACACGTAGAAGCTTTGAAATAGAGAGCAAGAGTTTGTGTAGGCTGATGAAGCTAGTTTCCAAAGAAAGACAAAAATGAGCTTTTAAGATACACTTTCCTAAAAATGCCCGTATAAATCTCATGAGAGGGTGTTCATTTCACTTGTATGGCTGCTTTCTGGAAGGAGGAATGAAGATATGTTTTTAATATGTAGGGAGTGGTGTTGTAGCACAGTGATGTAACCAGTTGGCTTACACCACATTACATTGCTTTTTCCTATCAAGTCACATCAGGAGGAACTGTTTGTTGTATGTCTCAGAGAGGACCTCCCTCCAGATGTACACAAAGCCCAAGTCAGTGAAGCTGTCCAGAAATCCTGGCGCAGGGAGGGCATCTGTCGCATTGCATTTCACTGAGTAAGGAGATTGCAGCCCTGCCGAGTGCAGGAGAGAAGAGACATCTGGTTTCCAGGGTACTGTAAGAATCTCCTTGAGCTCCAATTAGAGTCAGTGTGGTAGAATGTGCTCCACTACGGCTGGATATCCCCACGTGGGAGATTCAACTGCCAGGCAGTGCTCAGAAGCCAGCAGAGCTGGAGGAGAGGAGCTGCGCTCCATCCGGGCCATGGTCTGGCGCCATCAGAGCTGCATGGTCCCTGTCTGTGTGCCTGTCCCTGTTACTTCTGCCGACAGTGTCTGAGTATCTGTCAAGCTGTTCTCTGATTTTGCTGCTGAGTGAGGTGCTCAGCTGCTGTATAGGCAGAGGTAGGGCCAGGCTTCTGGACTGTTAGCCACAGATCAGCTCTCTACTCGCCATGCCAAACGGACTTAAGCCAGTTGACACGCTGGACTCGCTTTCTCCTGTCAGCTCAGCCTACTGCAGTGGCGGGCAGCCGGGCACCTGCAAGTACTGGATCCTCGACCTAGGTACACAGCTTTCTAGCTGCTCAGCCTGCACTTCTTTCTCTGCCTGTTCCCTTTCAGGTGGCCGTTCAAGTGACTGACGTGTGCTTTTGAAGTAGAAATGTTTCATGCTCTGTCACTGAAGTACTGCCTTGGGAAGGGGTTCTGTGAGGATGGTTTGTGGAGGGACCCTGAGAAATGTGATAAGAAACTGAGAACAGGGCTCTGCTCAGCCATTAGACCTTGCAAGGCATTTCTAATTATCTAGTCGCTACTTCTGATTATCTCCTTTATTCTCATAAGCTGCATGTAAACAGTATAAAGAAGTCTATGCTGCAAATTGCCATCTATGACTTTAGTTGGTTTTCTGTTTCAGGTTGTGTTTTATGTGTGGTGTTTAGACTACTTAAGAGAACAGCAATGTCCTAGCGTTGGTATTTAGAGTCTGCCATTCTTTCTCATAAAATCTGCAGCCATATGATAAGATGATGTAAAGTTAATAGGGGGAAGGGGATTCTCCAGCATCACATTATATTTCAAGGGAGTATTGTGCTAGGCTCCATCTTCGTACACACAGCTAGAGAAAGAAAGGAAAACGTGATTCCTCCAAAGGTTACATGAGAAATAGGTAAGCTCCACTTTGAAGGAAAGGCAGGAGGAAGAATCAGACCTGCAGATGTCCATAGAACTCTGCCCAGAGGCAGCCAACTTTCATCAGTGACCTTTGACATCTACCCAGATCATGTATCCAACAGAATGAGTCTCTCATGGGCCATCACCTCCATACACCTGGGCTGGTCTCCACCAGAGTTTCTCTCATGGCCTGGTTCACCTTGAGTGTTGGCATCACTTTCGTGACATCAGCTGCTCATAGATACATTTCATAAATGGGCAGCAAGGTGCAGAGAGCCAAGGGAGCTAAAGAAATTTTCTGGGCTCCTCCAGCTCCTTGTGAGCTCAGCAGAGAAGAACGGGTTAGTCAGGTGCCAGAGAAGAGGGTATGTTAGAGGCCAGCTAGGAGAGGGGCACGTAAACTGCGTATTCAGCATCAGAAGGGGAAGTGGCCCTGCCTACCTCAGTGTGTGTGCTCATGGAAGCCAGAGAAAAATAACAAATTTACCTTTTAATTCCTGGACCCTTACTTAAGCAGGTAAGAATTCTATGAATATTGAATTTGTTGTTATGAATATAGTTTCAATTATATTCCTTGTTTTTCTGTTCACAAAGCTATAAAAATACTTTTAAAAGTCACTGATCATAGTTTCGTTTTGTTTTGTTTTTCTTTCTTTTTTTAATCCATGTTAATTGCATTGTTCCACAGTGTTCCGTGCTGACAGAAGGTGGCCTTGCTGTCTAGAGGTGAATAAAGTGGGTGGTCCATCAGGGGTACTGGCACTAGAACTGCCATGATGGATAGGTGAAAGATGAAGCATAAGTTTCCTTAATTGAAAATCATAACTGAAAGGCAGAGAACAGAACCATCAGTAATGTCAAGAGACTGATGGAAAGGCTCGGCCATTAGCAAGCTCAGGGCCTCGTGTAAATTTCCTCCTCTCAATGAATTTCATCATCTTTGTCTGAAGAGTAGAAATAACATGAGAGCATCTGCCTCTGGGTATCCCAAATATCCCCAAAGGTTAGACAAATTCAGCAAGTTTAGCAGTTTGTTAAGGATTAGTGGATCTTAAGATATGACATTCTGTCTATAGAGGGAATTTTGAATCTTACAGTATTCTAGTTCTCTCAGAATTCTTTGTTTTTAAACTTCTTAATTTTATCTTTTTATTTTTTATTGGTTCATTGAAGTTGTACATAGTGAAGGGACTTGTTATTGCGTATTCATACATGCACACAATGGAACACTGCCCCCTCCTTCCTTCCATCCCTTGGTCCTTTGCTTCTGCTGTTAACTTTTTGATTGATTGACTGACTGATTGATTGATTGCTGTTCCTGTTTGTATTGATTGTGTGGTGATTATTTAGTTTCCTAGAGGTGCAAAATATTTTCCCTGCCCCCTTAACCCTCCCATTTTTCCCTACTGTCCTTCCTCTCCCTCCCCTCCTTCTTTCTCTATACTAGACTTCCTGTAGTTCTTCTATTAGTTTGTATTTGAATGGTTCTCTATGAAACCTTATCCCTCCCTCCCTCCCTCCTTTCCTTTATTATGCTCTAATTTCCACAAGTGAGAGAAAACATATGACTTTTGAGTTTCTGAGTTTAGCTAATTTCACTTAGCATGGTATTCTCTGTTTCCATCCATTTGCCAGCGAATGATGTAATTTCATTCTTTCTAATAGCTGAGTAGATCTAGTTCCTTCAGAATTCTTATGAGGAGGATAGTATTAAGCTTACTTTCTAAAATACTGGAGGATGATGTTTTTTGCTTCCCTAAGTATTTTTATGTCCTGATAATTCTTAAATTATTAGGAAACTCCAAAAGATATTCTTCAAGCTCTCACTACAGAATTTTTAAGCTAATGGATTTGAAAAGAAATGGATGACCTTTGGAATTTCCCAGAGGAAAAAGTATTACTTCACAGTACAGGATAGATGAGAAAGCAAAATTTTAGTTTGCCTCTCTAACACACAAAGAAAAGTAACTGTCCATCCCTTTCCAAGCCTTATAGTAATTCCAAGGCAACTTCCGAATTCTGTATCAGAGTGGTATTTTAGCACATTCTGATTCTACCTATAAATTAGTTACAGAGATAGCAGATTTGAAAGGGAAAAATGATTCTGGAAAGCATCCAAAAATAAATCCCAAAGTAACTTTGTAATGCCCATCAAATCATACAGTGATTGCAAAGCTTCTTACACCTGCAAGTGATCTGGAGCTTCTCTTGGGAGGAGATTTAGGGAAAGACCTTCTTTTGCTTCCTGGAACGTTTGTCCATGCATTCTCCTGTCCAGAAGTGAACTAGTTTTGCTTGAAGCAAGCTGCACAAAAGCCTGTTTCATTTGCTGATGTTGCCACTGCCAATAATTTAACCCTACCATAAGCCAGGAAAATTTAAGCAATTATTAGAAAAAGAACTGAAAGAGAAGGTAAGATTAAGAAGACCTGTAAGTTACCTTTTAGGAGGTTTCCCATGAGGGCCCAGTTGTACCAGTAAGATAATGGAACTATGAATTGGTTCTCATTCTGAAATCACTGTACCCTTTTACAGGTCAAATGGAATCTATTCTAGTGCCGTACAGGTTCTGACTCAAGCTAAGAAGAAACATAACGTATTGGCCCCCCATAACAGTGAACAGATTCGTGTGCTATGTGCTTTATAGTTCCTGAGTTCTCTTCCATTTTTAAAAAAATTAGTTTAAGAGTGTAGATTCTTACCAGTGCACTTTTTGTTTCGTAAATTAAAGGGCAAAGTTCCAAAGATTAATATGGGATAATGAAATTTCTTTGTTGAGACATGTAATATGAATCTGTTCTGTGAAGGTGTCCGACGACCTCAATAGCACTGCCTCATTTAAGTTAAAGATGCACATCTACAGGATATTCACCTTCTTGTGAACAAACAAAGGCCATAGAAGAACTCCTCCTAGTACTACATCCTTTCTGCTAGAAAGACTGGTGGTTTCTGGCAAGTTACTGTGCAAGCTGAATTCTGTCTCAGATCTTTGTTGCCCTTTATCTTTAGGTGAGTCACTTTAAGATAGGATGCACATCACTGTGTAGTGGGAATAGCATATTACTGTGCAAACTGGGACCCCAGTGTTCTTGTCATCACCCCATTCCTATGACCTTGGATAAGTCCTTTTTATTCTCCCAGAACACATTTCACTCATCTGCCCTCCCCACAAAAGAGAGTATGCTTCCTGCCATGGTTATTACGTTCGTCAAAATCTTTATTAAAGATTTTTTTTGTCCTTTTAAGCAAAATGCATTTTTAAAATTAATCTGTTAAATCACTTTTGTTGGGAAAAAAAAGGTTTACATTTAAGTATGTATTTATTTCTAGCCAAAGAGCTAAGAGACTTTATTTAGTGTCATGGCCTTTTTTTTTTTTAAAGAGAGAGGAACAGTGAGAGAGAGAAAGACAGAATCAAATTTTATTTATGTGGCTTTCGTTGCTATGCCACTTTGTTGTGTACATGGTGCTGGGGTTTGAACCCACGTCCTTGTGCATGCCAGGCAAGCGCAGTAACTGCTGAGCCACTGCTCCAGCCCCAGTCATAGCCTATTTTAAGGTGAATATAGAAATTTACATTGTAAAACTTTTTTAAGTTGATATTATATCAACTGAAACCTTCCCACAAAGTTCCCTAGACACCCAGAGTTCCCAGGTTGGGAGCTATTGAACAGAATGACCTTGCTCAGTTATGGAATTCTGTCCTCTCTAGACAAGGAGCAGGCCTCCTCCCCTTGAGCTGCAATCTCTCTTTGGTATGTGTTTTCTCTGAGTGTCTCTCTTCAGGAGAACACAAATTTATGGCTTTTCATTCTGAAGAATTTCCTCCAGGTGCTCAAAGTTGGCCTCTAGGGTGAGTGAGCAAGTCCATAAACACAGCAAGTCTGCGGGGAGTGGGGTAATGAGCCATGGAATCCATCCAGGGAGACGGCCCCGATTTCCTCTTCCTGTCTGGCAGGAATGCGGGGGTAGGGGGGGCTGGCAGCCAGAGCCCAGATGCTCCAGTTGATTTTTTGCAGTTCTCACATAAAATCATACATACATGAACAAAGCGTATCATGCCCAAGGTATCTGATTTCTCTCATAGTGTATGTGCTGAGTGTAACGAAACAGGCAAAGTCACAGACACGGAGCAGCAGAGGGAGAAATAGCACCCATGGGTAACCACTGATGATAAATGAACATATTTTTTTCTAATTCCTTTATATGTAAAATTATATGTCTTTAATCAATACTTTTAATATCTAACAATAAGAAATTATCTCAATCATATCCATGGTCTGTTTTTTTTTTTTTCAGATAGGTAATTGAAAAAAATTTCTGTCATTATATCTTGTTGGAATTAAGTTCATACTGCAGGGAAAATGGACCGGTGCAAACCAGCATTAAAGCACTAGTTTTTCTTGTGTGTAAGGATACCCAATGAAAATCTTCTGAAATAAAGAATATTAGCCCTAAGGCTACTTCCCCTTCCTCTTTTATCTTTTAAAGCTCATGGTTATTTTAAGAAGTGGTCCAAAGACCCAGAGGTACATGAAATTGGATGGGAGACTAATAGCAAGAAGGGTATGTGCTGTGCTTACTCTGATGACCTAGGGACTGAAAACTGAATAGTTTTCCCTTTCTCTCTGTCTGGCTAAAAGGAAAGACAGTGCACAGTGCCCACCCCAGTCGCCCACCCGCTTCTCCACGCGGGGCTGTTGGTTACTTCCTGCAGTTGCCGGCCTTCGCCTTGGTGGCACTGCCACACTGTCACATGGGGCACTAATTAAAGCCAAGGACAGGGCCCTGTGTAATTGGTGTTCTAGCAGAGGCGTTCTCTTCCTTCCCTTTGTTCCCAATCCTGCTTTGTTTCCTCCTGGAACAAGTCCAGGCCTCCCTCCTTCCCTCCTCCTCCTCACTGGTTACAGAGAGGCGAATCACCAGGGAGCATGCATGGGCCGCTTCTCCACGGGTGGCTTAGTGACAGGCAGTGTGGGAGAGTCTTAGAAAGCCGCGTCCTCCGGAGCATACAGCGCGTGGCACACAGAGTGACTGCAAGGACTCCAGAGGCAGGCGCCCCAACCTCTTCTTTGTCTTCTTTGGCTTTTGTAGTTTTAGTGTGTGGAATCTGGAAAAGGGACGGCAGTCTTCAAGAAATCACAAAACGGTGATTTAAAAAATAAAATGTGGTGCTGTCCAGTACTCCAGGGTGGTAGCGGGGGCAAGATCTTAGAACCAACCTAGGAGAAGGGATGGGGTTGCAGCCCTTGACCCTTCGTGTGCTTGGGGTCAGTTGTGCTGCTGGGCTTTTCACCTCTGGAGTCTGGTTGACATTTTAATGCTGCTTTCCATGAGCTTGTTATGCTTTAGTTGGAGCAACATTTCACTTTTCTTAGATTGTTATTAAAATGTGACTGTAAAAGGAATTCCTAACTGGTTTGGGCTTTTTTGTTTCTTGGTTTTTGAAATAAACAACCAGGGAATCTAAAATATAATGTACTAGATATTTGCTTTGTGGTTTGGGAAAATCCTCCTTTTCCTCATTCTACATAGCTGTAACTGTTTCTAAACTAATATTCCATCCCTTGAGACTCTGAAATTATAGCAACCTGCCCTGTGGAGGAAAGTGACAGAGCTTGGCAGGCCTGTTGCAGAACATTCCAGGGCCATTTTTTTCTTAATGCTGTATAAAAATGAGAATATTGTTATGTGGCTCTGTGAAAACATTTATCAGTTTCCATGGCTCAAAGCATGTTTTGGTTATGTGTGTC
This sequence comes from Aplodontia rufa, assembly GCA_004027875.1. Classification (NCBI taxonomy): domain Eukaryota; kingdom Metazoa; phylum Chordata; class Mammalia; order Rodentia; family Aplodontiidae; genus Aplodontia; species Aplodontia rufa. Next base: position 150,546 of record PVKS010000160.1, read on the forward strand.
ATTACATAATTCATACAGAATAGTGATAAATTTATATATAAATGAAGTCCATCACTACCACATAATTTAAACCACTAACTACACAATGTTTTAAACCATTGGTTTCCAGGGTCTTTGTGTGTCCCTTGCTTCATTTAAAGGCATGTTTCAACTTTAGAAATCTACAAAGTGTCCCCACAAAATATTGATATGTTCCCTTTTACCAAGATAGACTTTCATTTTTTAATCAAGAAAGACCCAAATGTATAAATGTCTGTTGTAAAGAATACAGTTGCGAGTGTAAACCTGCAGATGAGATTAGATCTTTCAGTACCAACACTTCATGCTGAATATCAGGATCCATTGTGCCCATGAGTGAAACATTCATGTTCTTAACAGTGCTAGGACCCCTGAAAGACATAGTCAGATGAACAGAATGGTTTGTGAGTACCTTGTGACTGCCTGTTCCCCCCAAATTAGCTTTCTGTTCACATAAATGACATTGGTCTATTCAGTCACGATCAATACTGCATTGCCATGGAGACAACTTCCCAAACAGAGAGGTTAGAAATCAAGGACCCATTATTTTAGAACAGCACTTCATTATCCTAAGTCAGCAGTGAATTAAATACTAAGTAATCTGTGAAACACACTGGATTTTCAAAGAAATAACCTTTCGTTATATAAGTGATAGTAATCTTAGGTAATTTTCTGAAAATAACACAGAGGATCACAACATCAGAAGAAAACAGATGAATGGAGGAGCATTCTGAAGTGTCCCTCGATTCAGAGAACAGACTGGTGCTGCAGAGGATGTTACTGCGGCCTATGTGGCAATGCGCAGTGGATGTGGGGCCCCACATGGCACCTCACCTGCAGAGCAGCCCCAGTCATGGATTTCTGCCTGTGTTCCATGCTCTATCGTGGGTGGCTGAACCACCCTCCCAGGGCCTCTGCTTTCAGTGGGGTGGCCTGAGGTGCAGTGCCAGAAGCAGAGCCCCATGTTCCCCATGTTCTCTGTGTGGACAGTGGGGCTCCCTGGCTGTATTGAAAGCACCTTTCAACCTGTAGTCCCTGCCCCAATGCCGGTGACCCTGGAGGGAATATGGGGCCAGACTGGGAGGGAGTGGCAGAAAGTTGTTAGAATGTCTTCCATTTGCAGGATTTGTCTCTGGCGTCATTTTTATGGTGGAAAAGCCGTGAGGGGAGTGTCTTTCATCCCACGAGGCTATCTTGATTGTCTGCTTTTGTCCTCACATAAACGTCAGGAATGGGTCCAAATCCCCTCCTATTGATTTCTGGCAAGATAGTTTCTTGGGAAACTATCTTTTTTTCCCTTTGTGACACCTCAGATTCTTGATTGCAGAAAAGACCTGCTGTTTATCCCCTACCCCAAAAGTATATACTTATATATTTTAGGGGCTGACTCACATAAGGAGCACTGAAAAGTGGCCTTGTTATTCTAAGAAGACAAGATCATGAGCTACAAATTCTGCTCAGTCAGTATTTGTCCAAAATAGAAAAGGGTCACATTAAAAACTAAGTCTTGACATAATTGTGGGATTTTAAAAAGAAGAAAACTTGATTATTTTTTGTAACATTGTGATTTTGAACAGTGTTTGGATATCTGCCAGACAAGCCATGAGCCCAGGGACACCTCTGGAAGGTGCTCTGAGAAGGACATCATCTTGGACCTCTGTCCCTACCAGGGGCCAAGGATCACATGAGCCTCAGACGTCCCAGGAGGCACAGATGCTCCCCATGGACCTCAAGGCTTGTTCTGGCCTCTTGTCACTGCCACTGTCCTCTGAAGCCGACAGCCTGGTTGTAAACTGTCTACCCACTGTGGATCCGCCCTTGCCTGGGGATTCCTGGTCCATCCGGTCACTAGATGCTGATTGAGTTCCTTATGCTGACCCAGGCCAACCCAGTCCTTTCCTCATCCACACTGAATAATAGTTCTTTCTTCATTATTCCATCTCTGAAGTGTTTAAATTCCAACTTTGGCAATATGTGAGATCCTGTTCATCTGACTTTCCAAGCAGAGGAATGATGCCATCTGCTTAATTTTTATCTAATTTCTTCATGGTTCTTATTGGAAATTTTAGTGGCAAAAAGAAAAACCATTAAAATGAAATGGTTTCCTGACTAGAAATGCTGATGGTTAACGCTTGAGAGGGATAACGATGCTGGCAGAGTTCCATCTGTGGGCATAGCCAAGCGTTCCAGTGCTTATATAACGTCTAAGTGTTTTCAGAAAGGACACTGAGTATGAACAGCGTTTAGAGATTCTGTAGCATCCATAGAGCACACAGGCATGTGTGACTTCACCGCACATTGGCTGGGTAGTCGTGAGGAACCTTGGCTCTCCAGCTCACCTCATGTTGGACACAGACGTGGCTTGGCTCACTATAGCCAGGGCACAAACTGTGCACCAGCCTGCATGCACGTGTGTGCGCATGTCTTTGCTTTTAGTCTTCACCAAGAAATGGCAGAGCGGTGTTTTTCACTGAGTTGGTTTTAATTGAAGCTGGTGATTACACTGTGTTCTGGCATTCAGAGTCACCCCCAGAGTGGCTGCAGGTGACCCCTCCCCTGGGAATGTGTGGGAGGATGGAGCACAGGGAACAGCAAATGTGTTGGTCATTTATGTGCATTTTCTCAAGCAACAGAGACCATGTGTTCTTCATTACAGCATGAGCCTGACGATGCTGTGTTGGGCCTCTGGTTGAATTTAGGGATTAATTTAAAAAAAAAAAAAAAGGAAGAAAAAATACCTAGGGAATTTGCTTTTCTCCTCTGTGCTTTCTGTGTTCACTTCACGTTTGAAACCAGATACAAATTTCACTTTTTTTGTATTAAGGATCTACACTCCACCAAACTGTTCATATTCTCTTGCCACACTCTCAGTTGTTACCGTTTCCCAGATTGTCCTCGGTGCCTCTGCATAGCTCCTGGCTTTGTGAAAGATCACTTCCTGTGCTGACAGGACATCAGCCTGGGAACGGGGAGAACCAGGAGGAGTGTGTGGAGGCAGGGAAGTCAACAGGTGCACAGACTCTGCCAGGCCTGCTGGCTCCGTCCTGAGCAACCCCTCCTGCGGGGGACAGGTGCAGACTCAGTACCATTCACAGACAGAGACCAGGAGTGAGACACACTTCCGGGCAAAGAATCCGGCATGAGAAAGTAGAAGTCAGTCAAGAAGTTTCAGATAGTCACAAATGGACGGTAGGTTTTAAATTTGGAGAAATCTCATATAACACTTCTGTTTTCTGAACCACTGAGCAGATCAGTTTCTTCTTCATTACTGTCTCCCCTGATCCTAAATTAATGTCCATGGTCTGTGAGACAGTTCCATCCTTGTGTAAGTAGAGACAAGGGTGCCTCCCTAAAAGATGCATCTGGAGGACTGACTTACAGATTAGCTTACTTTTTATGTGATCTGCAAGAGAATTTCTAGGGTACTGGGCCTTTTTTATTGAAACAACAAAAAGTTTCTTGATTCTAAAAACAGGAAATTAAAATCTAGTTGGACGAGTGGAGTGATGATAGCCATTTACTCAGAAGTCTTGCTCTGTTCAGTCAGCGGTCACAAACACCCAGCTATCTGTTCTTCGCTGCTTAAGTGATTTGCACCCTGGTTTCCCAGTGTGCATTACTACCTCCCTGGTATGGTACAAGAGCTTCCTGAATGAAAACAGGATTTGCCTAATTGAATTCCTGGTAAGTAAGAGACTTGAGAAACGGCTACTGGCCAGGCATTACTTACACTCTACCCAGCCTGTTCTCAGATCTCTTGATGGAATTACTTTCGGGCTTTAGAAGCAGCCGACTCAGAGTGTCCATGGGTTCTCTTTGAGCACGCAGCAGTAACTCTTACATACTTCTTTTCATTCTTAACTGGAGTTGGAAAGGAACTCGCCTGAGGCATGCTTATCCTGGCTGGAGTTTTTATCAAGACATCATGGCATTGTTCATTTTGGGACATGTTTTGAACACTCACAATGGACACAAGATAGGAATAATTTCCTTAAGACTAACTAACATCATTTGGGGAGACTGTGTGGAGGAGAATTTGAAATGTGAGACATGTTTACTAGAAAGTCTCCCAGTGTTGTAAAGCATGCATCTGTGTGCTTCCAGTCCCTCATCAGACACCACACGGTTTTCACCACTGGTCCTGCGCGTGCGCCCAGGCTGACATCGTGTGAGTGAGGGTTGCCTGTCCCAGCAGATGCACAGGACCTTAGTGAAGCCTGTAATACCAGCCGTCCAAAGAGGCCGAGCCTGAGTCCCAGCTGTTCCCGCTTCACACTCTGGGCCAGCCGCTCTGGTCTTTCTGATAGATCGTCTCACCACTGTACTTTGTCCTACTTTCTTGCTTCCTGGTTTGCATATTTTTTATTTTTAAAAAAAAGTGAATATTATCTCATATCTCTGTTAGACCATTAAGTTTACCATGATCTTTTTTGTACCTCCCACGCTCCTCGGCCTCATGTTAAGACTAGGGAATTGCTATCATTTTGCCCATCAGGAAATTACAGCAAAAGAAAGCCGTTCACTTCTAAGATACTTATACCTCGCAGGTCACTGGTGGGATTGGATCCCCAGCCTCAGGGCTTACCTGCAAATCATCTGTCACATCTGTCACATACTCGCTGAGGACAGGAAAGCTGGGGACAGGTGGGAAAGTGAACTGAGAGCTGCAGAATTCCAGTCAGGCTTCCATCCCAGGTACAGGATGAATAACGCAACACAGATCTCCACCCTCCTGGAGTACTGTGCAGCTAAAGAAATGCAGATTTGGGTGAAGCATTTTCACATTCAGGGGCTAGAGTCTGTAATCCTGTTCATGACTGTACTCCAGAACATTTCAGGCATCTTCAGGACTTTCTACCATTATGAACATGAGAGAGTTAAAATGAAACACGATCCTCCTTAGCTTGCAACTAGCAGGATATGGTCCTTTTTCCCTTTTCTTAAACCAAAAAAAAAAGTGCTTTTATTAATCACAGATGTCCACATTTACAGACTGGGAGTAGAAGGAGGTCTCTCCTCCCAGCAGTGCTGGCGCCATGTGTGTTCACATCGCGAAACTTCCCATGTGGGCTGGAGGTCAGCACTCTTGCTTTCCCCCTTTTCTTTATTTTAAGAAGAAATCTAACTTGGACTTTGTGTGAACTCTGACTTCAGCAAAGAAGCCATCCCTGTGAGCATTTTCCCACTCGAAATCAGAAAAGAGGAAATTTGGTTGATCTACTGTGCTGGGGCTTCAGGCAGATCACTGGCTCTCAGTGCTCACCCGAGTGGCTCCTAGGTTCTCTTTGTGCTGAAGTCTACTTTGTCCTCTTAATGTGGGACAAATTATTTTAAAAATAGAATGAAGTAATTCAGATGAATTGTTTCATTCATCCATTTCTAGTATTTCCTGAATACCATGCCAGGCCTGTGATCATGAACCTGATTGCCTTTGTCTGAGGGCTCAAGAGTTCACGTCAAGTCCGCCACCACCGAGGCCAGGACACACAACCATGCTACACCTGTAAATAACACATTACTGTTTATAACGCTGGTTCCTTCCCATTGTTTCCTCCAGTTCCATTGCAGTCTCGTGAGTTGGGAAAACTGGGTGCCACAGCGTCTGCCTGGGTCATGGCTGTCGAGTGGGAGAGCTTGACTCAAACACAGATGCTCTGCCAAGTGCAGGGTCCTTTGTGACATGCCTCATCTATCCTTCTGCACCCCAAGCTGAAAAGAAGAAAGCTCCCAAACCAGGCGTGGCATGAGCTTCAGGGCCCTCTTTGTGGATTGGGAAAGCTAGGGACAGGTGGGAAAGCGAACTGAGAGTTCTCTTTGTCCTGCGAAGGTTGGCATTGAGGGGAAGCCAAAACCAAGCTACTGAAACTGGGAAGCAGGAACACAGGATAAGCAGTAGATGAGTCTGCCCCATTGGGCCTGCTCAGACCTGAGCCATCATCCTACCCCCACACGCCACCTCCCTGACGGGTGATGGTCACAAGCACCTAGCCTGGGCTTTGCCCTGTGAGAGAGCAGCACACAGCCTAGGGCGGTGAGTGTGGGGCCACCTCAGGGTGGCCGTGGTCTACTCTGCATTGTCATCTGAGAAGTAAATAACTCACAAACTCATGAACTTGACTAAAATTCGATGCCTCTTATAGTTCATCACAGAACTATCAGGGTATAATCCTCACTTGGGGCACCATTGTTCAGAGAGGTCGACTTTAAGTTATCAACTTGATGGGCTTGGGTAGGGTACAGAAAAGCAGAGAAGCAGCCTGTGGTTGTCATTTGCTCCCTTGGTCATTTATTCGGTATATACTTACTAAACCCCAAAAACACGCATGGCAGCCTACAGACAGCTGATTGCCACCCGCCCACGCTAGCCTGGAGTCCGTGTTCCTGTCTGCCTCTCGTCTTTGAGAGTTGCCCAGACAGACAGAAATGGTGGCGAGCTGGTTACACAGGGTTCTGACCACAGGATTCTCCTCCTGAGCATTACCCTTGAATCAGCTGTCCACAAATAAATCTGGAGCAGACAGGCGAGGTGCCACACTTCACAGAAGAGAGTGCACTTCTCAGAGTGTGGATGCTGGCAGTGGACTCCTGCCTGACAGCCCACTTCCTGTGACTGCCATTGGAACCTCCTCTGGGAAAGACAGTTGTGTGCAGACCAGTAATTTAAGATCTTCCCAAGGAGACGAAAAATTCTAGCCTCTGTTTAGTGTGGGATTTATGCTTATCTTGTGCCCAGTAACATTGAAGACTTTTATGTCTACTAGGAATACCATTAGGGCATGTGATTTAATTCAAACTCTGCAACACTGAAGTTGGTCTAGTAGGCAAAGCATATTCTTCAAGTAATTAAAAGATACAGCAGACACTTTTTTCCATTCTATTAATGATTATTAAGTTTAAATAATTGTTAAGCCTTTAAACTTATGATTTATGTATTGCTTCACAGCCTAGCAATGGTCAGATACCATAGGCTGTTTTAATCCACTGATTTAGGCAAAAGGAATTTCTGTAATGAAAAGAAAAAGATAGTTTAATTGGTTTGTCAGAGAAAGTAAAAAATCACAAACAATTGAAAATTGTTGTTACAAAGTGGAGAGAGAAGGTGTCATTTATTTTAACATGATTTTGGAGGGCTTTTTTTTTTTCATTTTTAGTCACCAAAATGATGGCTAATATATCAGGGTTACACTAGAAATTTCCTTCTTAGTTTGTAGCAGCTGCTAGCACTGAGAGTTCCAGTGAAGTGAAATGACTCCATGTTGGTGAACTCCAAGGAGAGGACTGTTTATTCCCCTCATGGTGGGCACCCTGTGCATCCGTCTGTGGCACTGATGATCTCCCACCTCAGGGAGCATTGGTCTTTCTGGTTTGATGGTGGACTGTTTAGGCCACAGCCATGTTTCTAGTGCTCAGCTGGCCAGGAAAGCAGATCACCTTTGAACCTGCTTCTCAAAGCACAGAGAATGAAGCCTGTGCAGCTGATCCCACAGATGATGTGTCTAATTTTTTTCTGGCTTTGGACCACTTCAGCAACCACCAGCCACTTTCCCAGCAAGGCTAAAATGCCCTGAGATGACCCTTGTAATTCTAGCCAGGTCCCACATAGCATTGTTACTCGGCTGAGGTGGATTCTGTGTGTTTGCAGAGGCCCACGGACCTGCTGGCAGTATAGAGAAATCTGTGTCCCTGCCCAACCACACACTTTCTTCCAAGGCCTCTCTCACTGCATTCTTACCCTGCACATCTGGGTGGACAAAGAGATCTGGTCAGAGTTCCTGGTAGGCCTCCTCTTTATACTTAAGGTTCATATTATGTGATGTCATTGGTCCTGTGCCAAAACCTGCCACATTCTCACTTTCAGGCTCAAAATCCGTGAAGTTAATTTTCTGGATTAGGTGGGCTGTCCATAACTTCTCATGTGCAAGAATTCTGCTTATGAATGAGAAGACCCAAGTTTGACTTAGGTTTTGAGGTGGACCTTGGTCTTTTTTCTGTCCTCCTCCAATTCATCTCAGGCACTGTAGGGATGCATCCATGACACTCATCTCAGCCCACGTTGTCTCCCAGCCTCCTCCTGTGTGCTGCCTTCACAGTTCCTTGTCTTGTATAGTTGTTCACCTTACATGTCAAAAAACATTCCATCCTTAAACTGTGAGCCATGGACCAACTTGCTGCTTCCCCAGGCTGGTGGCTTCGATGCTTCCTCTCAGTACTTCAAGCAATGTGTACCCCAGGTGGCAGGGCAGATGAGTAGGCTGCTCATTCAGAGGCCAGCTTCACTGTCCCTTCTTCACTATCCCTCCTCCTGGTATTGATAAGGTTCACAACTGGCCTAGAGCATATACCAGTTATGTGATCCAGAAAACACTGTGTGGCTGGTCCCTGGATGAATCAACTAGGTATAATTCGTGCACACCCTTGGTTTGGCTTGAGTCACAGTAAACAGTTTTGAAATTTATCATTTCCCAGGTTAGCATAGTGTTGGTACTTTAAAAAATGTTAGTGAATGAAGTATCATCTGGCACTGGCTTTCCAGATACTCCCCCTTTCTTAGTCCTTCCCATTGTCACTGCACATAGAGTCCTGAGCTGGGGGCTGTGCTGGCCTCCTTTGCCCTCTATCCTAAGTAAATACCTGAGCAGGTGCTAAGGAAGGCTGTTGGCCTCATGATACCATTCCCTCCTTCCTTCCCAGACACTACCAAAGTAAAGTGGGCAGATGTGGTAAAGTTTTAGTAACTTTCATTAAAAATGAATTTAAAGTATGTGTGAAAATGTATACATGTATGTGTATATATGCTTGTAATGCACATGGGTGTATTCAGGGGAGGTTATTAATAGTTTACAGATGTTGATTAGTTCTGAGAAATCTGCCTTTAAGAGAAATCTGGGTTTTTGAGAACTAGTGATTCTGCTTCAGATGCTTCACCTGTTTATGAAAGATCATAGCCTGCACCAGCCTGTGTCTTGGGCCAGCAATTAGAAGGGCAAGGGCTGTCTAGGCAAGCGTCTGGAGCCCTTAGTAGGAAGCGCTGTTGACTCTACATAATCACAGGGTTGGCAGGGATTAGCTCTCTGGCTTTCAACTGCAGCACGTAATGGTCCCCAGAGCCTCAGAGGTAACACAGCTAATATAGGTATGTGTATAAAAGAATATTTTCAAAGATTAGCTTTAATACACTTAAGACTTCAAAAGATTTAAGACAATGACAAACATAGTGAATGATGGTAGTCTTAACCATTCCATTTCCTAAAGTAAAGTATTTTATTCCACATCACTGTCCTTGGTTTTCAAGTTGGAAAGTAATGCCTCACCTAACTCCATGGATTTGCCGAGCGTCTGCTGTTACCCAAATCTAATTTTTTTTCTCTTCAACCAGAGTTGACTGTATTTAGTTTTTGAGGTCCATTGAGAAGCGTAACTTGAATGTATTTTCAGTAGAATTTTGGTTAGCTGAGGCTTCTCCTTCTCTCGTTTAACTTTAAGGCGTGTTGTTGTTTTGTGAATTCTGCCAATATCCCAAACATGCAGGATAACTTTATGGAGGCAGGCAGCAAAGACACCCGGCCTGTGTGGTCTGGCTCTGAGCCAGAGGCCCTTGGCTGGCTCTTCCAGGAAACTGACCAGCTGTTCCCTCTGCAGTGATCACCAGTTTCATCCTGGACACAGGCCTTTCCAGAGAAGTGCTATTTGTCAGAGTCTAACCAGAGAAAAGCTGTCATTTTATATGTACATAATTATAGAGTTTGACTTTTATTCACTGGTAATAAGTCCAACTGATACATTTCTTTGACAGGATTAGTTTATGGTAAGTATGTTAATTTGTGTAGCTAAAACCTTTTTAAATTTTTCTTTAAATCTTTCTTCTTGGATTTTGTTAATCAAGAAAATGGACAAATATTTTCCAAACTCTGCCCTCCAGTGTCTGGCGTTTTGCACAATTGTTGACTTTTCTTTTCTTTTTCATTGAACCCAAGAACACTTTTGTGCTAAGCCATATCCCCAGCCCTTTTCGTTTTTTAAGACAGAGTCTTACCAGGTTGCCAGGGCTGGCCTCAAACTTGCAATGTTCTGCCTTAGCCTCCTGAGCTGCTGGGATTTTAGGTGTGTGCCACCAGGCCCTGCAGTTAATGACATTTACATCTGTGCAGTAGTGAGGCTCATCTTCAGGATTGGTGGTTTGGGCTATTTTTAGAGGGGGCAGTGCAATTTGAGAAAGATCATCTCTAGCAAACTCAAGTTTGATAAGCATGAAAGAGGGAGAGAAGGGGAATGATCGGTCCCCTCCTCATTGCTGCCTAGAGGTAAAGCCAGAAGGCAAAGCTCCCAATAGCACTCCTGAGCTCTGTAAGCTGTGGAACTAAAACCAGTTAGCTGAGTGGTTGGACTTCAGCCCCAAGGGGATTTGTGCCATCTTCAATAAACTCCTTCTTTTTCTCTCCCATCAGACTCCCTCTCTGTCTCCAGTAATGATGCCAGTCCACCTGCCTCAGTAGCTTCCCTTCAACCCCACATGATGGGGGCCCAGAGCTCGCCAGGCCCCAAGCGGCCAGGCAACACCCTGCGCAAGTGGCTTACAAGCCCTGTGCGGCGGCTGAGCAGCGGCAAGGCCGATGGGCATGTGAAAAAGCTCGCCCACAAGCACAAGAAGAGCAGGGAGGTGCGCAAGAGCGCAGACGCCGGCTCGCAGAAGGACTCTGATGACAGCGCAGCTACCCCTCAGGACGAGACCATTGAAGAGGTGGGTCTGTACAGCTGGCCTCAAACTGGGAGACTGAAGGCTGGAAGCCTCTGAACATTCTCTTTTAAGTTATATTTGCTTGTCTTGTGAGTAAACTAATTAGTTTACCCAGAAATCACCAGCATCAAATATCCGCAGTGGTGTCTCTGTTCAGCACACAGTAGAATCAAGGGGCGCTTGAAAGATGGTTGAAGTAGCTGCTTCCCTGTAAGCAGGCAGGCAGCGCATGGCTTCTGAAAGCACCCCCAAGGCCAGTCAGCCCCTCTACCCTGTGCCTTTAGGAAGGTGTGCTGTGGGACCCCAGCCTCTCCCTCCACCTCCAGGGGAAGCCAGCAGGTCTCGCAGGTGTCTGCAGCGGATGCCAGCAGTCCCTGGGGTTAAACACTACACACCCTTGTAGCTTTTTGCAGGAAAAGCTCCGATTTTAACTTTAGAAGGGCTGCGGAGTGTTTGCCTTACATCTTGTCCTGAGTAGAAAACATGCGGTGAAGTTCCTTTGCTAATAAAGTAGAAACACCAGGGTATTCCCATTCACCAGAGGTAAGTGGGTCAGCCAGGACTGTTTTGTTTTGTTTGTCCAGGGGGCCTATAAATTATACTGCAGGAAACAATTCCTTCACAATCCCTGAGACAGCCTTCAGTGCTGGAGTGCCAATGAGGAGCCCACAAAGTTGTTAACTTGAACTCTCCCAAATTTCACACAGGCTCAAAAAAGAAAAGGCACAGTGAGACAGAATCAGATTGTTTTATTTTGTTAATCGGTAGACGCGCTTTCTGACATTCCTGCTGGATTTTTCCTGGGCATGTTCTTACTACTGGTGTTTGCTGGAATAGATGGGTTAGGATATATGATATACTTACATATGTTGTTTTAAAAATCTGTATCCACACAGTAGAGCTAAGATGGAATGTTTTTTATAAGCAATAGAGGGAATGTGATTCACAGTCTTAAAGAGCATCTTGGATTATATTTTTTTATGCCTTTATTATTCCTATTCAGTGAATTTTGCTCTAAAAAGGTACCAAAAATGAAATCAAGTAGGCCAAACTAAATGAATCAACAGGAGGACTGTGGTTCATATATCAGTCAGTCAGTTAGTTAGTTAGCTTGGCTTCTTGAAATTGTGATGAGCTTCTAGCCTAAAGGATGATGTTGACGATCCCTTCGTACAACACGTTTGTGGCTCTGCTCTCACCCAAATTGACAAACAAAATAGTTGGGTTGCAGCAAGTGAATGAAAAGTTACTATCAAGGTCAGAAAGAGCCTGATTTGTGCCAGCTCCATTTCTGTCCTCACTGTGCTTTTCTAGTTAACCCCTTAGGTCGCAGCATCTGAATGCAGGCAGTCCTAACTTGGAATGTAATGAGCAAATCTTGATCTGATTTCAGAGAGGCCGGAATGAGGGCCTTAGCAGTGGCACACTCTCTAAATCCTCTTCCTCGGGGATGCAAAGCTGTGGAGAAGAAGAAGGGGAGGAGGGGGCCGATGCCGTGCCACTCCCCCCACCCATGGCTATCCAGCAGCACAGCCTCCTTCAGCCGGACTCGCAGGATGACAAGGTAAAGGGGCAGCCCAAGACATCTGTGGCAGGGGCAGGGCCCTTTCAGGAGCTGAGGTCCTGGGGGTGTGGACAAGGCCCCTGGGCACCATGGAGTTTTCCCAGGTACAGTCAGCCTGTTTGCACCCAAGAGGATAGACAGCGAAACCATGCAGAACTGGCGCTGGGCCAACACGTGCGGTTTCTCATACCCTTGAGGCTGTAGAGATAGGGTCAGTGCGTTTAATGATGTTTCAGTAACTGCTGCCTTATAATTTTTTAGTTTCTTAATTATCGATTAGAGGCTCTGAGACAGCAATCAGAAATTCCATGCAGTCTGCCCGAACGCAGCACCTCTGTGAAGTGTTTCCGCACAGAGGTTTCTGTGTAAAATAAGATTGTATGGTTGTCCCTTTACTTCTTCCAACATGCCAATCATGCGTGTAGGATCGTTATGTTAGAGTATGGGCACAGTTATCAAAGTGTAGGAATTGGCTCAGAGCCACAGGTCTCCTCTTTGGATATTTAAGGAGGTTCAAGTCATGAAAATCATTTTTTCCTAAGTTCATTCTTAATCTCATTTCATCCATCCCAGTTGTGGAACCCTAAAAATAAAATGTCGGAAAAGGAGAAGCCGGATAAGTGCAGTTTGCTCGTCCTTTGCAGCCTGCTGACCCCATCATGCCCTTGTAGTTGACAGGTGTTGAAAATCACCCACGAAGCCATTCCCAAGTGTTGATTTTTAGCAGTTTGCCTGGTTTTCATTTTGCCAATTTCTGAAAAAAACAGATATGTTTTCAGCATTTTACGCCATCCATTCGTTCCCTCTCTTCTTCCCTGAGTCTGTTGTGAGGGCTGGCATGGTTGCTTACCGGGTTAATTCTCCTGTAGCTTATGACCCAGGAGCTACCATAGCCAGTGATTGGCTGTTGTGAGGCTGCATCCAATCATGCAGTCCTAACCCAAGGCAGGCACAGCCCATTCTTGCAGGAATCTACTTCCTCTTTCCCTTTTAGCACACAGCCCATGCACAGCAACAGTGCTGTGGGTCTGGGAGCAGTGGCTGTGAGCTGTGAACCTTAGCTTGGGTTGAGTCCTTGGAGTTTTGCATACAGGCCCCAAACTGTGTAGCAGGGGAGAGGGAGGAGGTCCTGAGGTAAGAGAGGCCTTAGCCCCCTGTGCATTTTTAGGGGTAGCCAGGAATGACAATGCATAAGCTATTTTTAAGCACTCTAAGCTGTACCATTTTGAAAAGTAAAAAGCTGATGTTTCTTAAATCTGGGTGGTTATCCAAACAGTGAGGGACCAGACTTTGTTGACTTTGCTCACCAAATAAGGGAGTGTTTTTCTCCATGTACAGAGCAAATTACACTATATTCTACTGCTTGCTAGAATTATTTATTTGTTGCTATGTTACCTCGTAGGGTATTATTGGTAGCAGTTCGTCATTTACAAAAATCTGTAGTGATGTTCCCAGACAGTATATTACCTTGTGACTAATTTTTTGTTTTGTTCTGTTTTCTCTTTCTGTAAACTTTCACTGCAGCATTATGTTGATTTGTGTTCTGTGTCTGTTTGGGCTCAGTTTCCTTACCTTTCCATTTGAATTTTTTTCCTTGTTTTCTTCACCCCATGTTCCAAAGTTCATTAGACCAAACCAACATTTGTTTTGTAAAGTGCACATTTTGATCCACATGTGTAAAAGCCTCTTGTAAATGTACAAATCTGTATCTGTCTGCTGTGAGAATCACATTGCTAGGACAGCGAGCCGTGTGTCGCATGCATCTCTGCTGTCCTTAATATGAAGCGAGGTTCATATTACTTATGCCCCCTTCTAGTTGCCAGCTAATCAACGTGCAAGTAATCTGCAAACAGAGTGTTTGCCAATTACTGAAACTTGAACTTAGTAGCCCCTCCCTCAGATTTCCTTACTGTCAACCCCGTTACACCCTCGATTCTAGCCATAAGTGGCATCTGATAGCTTATGAGGCCTCAGCTCTTCTGTACTCTGCACTAATCACTGGGGAAATGGATGGCACAGAAAATGGTGAGCTTGTCCCCCTCTCTTCCCTGTCTGGTCACCGCACCCTGGCTCCTCTTTTCTTTTTTTTTCTTCCTTTTCTTGGTCCCATAAACACAGTAAAACCGTTGTTGGTATCCATATCATCTCCTGATTATTTAAGGATTCACCGAGTGGACCTTAAGCCTCTCCCTCTTCCACTTGCCAGAGTCTGTGTCTTCCCCACAGCCCAGAGCCTAGCCAGCGGTTGTGAACGTTACAGTGAGGGTACTCCCGTGCCCGTCTCCTCTCTGAAAAGCATCACGATGCTACATGACTGCAGATTAAAAACAGACATTGTCTGTTTCCCACATGTATCCCAGACAGGTTTTATTTAACGTTTCATGTCAGAATATTGTACATTTTAAAGGATAACTCTAAATAAATGCAAACAAAGACAAACTTGTGGTCTTTTTGTCTGGAATTACTTTTAATGAAGGGACGGAGCTTGCAAGGAAATTCACTGACTCGTTACTGACGTGAAACCACCCTCCCCCTCTCTTCTTGACTTCCATAGGCCTCTTCTCGGCTACTTGTCCGCCCCACCAGCTCTGAGACTCCAAGTGCAGCTGAGCTCGTCAGTGCAATCGAGGAACTTGTGAAAAGCAAGATGGTAAGGCTTCCGGGAAAGTCTGAGGTGGGAGGCTGCTTGCCCGTGCTGTGTGCAGAAGCTTACCTTCGCCCAGGTATTGCTCTGGTCTGCAGAATATTACTGTGTCCCCAGGACCACCCTCTCTTCTGACCAAAAGCAAGTTTGGAGATCTCCCCAACCACCCTCATGTTCACTGGTGTATTTGAACTCCAGGAAGCCATTATTCCCACAGTTGCAGTTTATCATGTGAAAGGACACGGAATAAAATCACCCAGGGAATAGGTGCCAGGGTAGGTCTAGGGACTGCTGGGCCCCAGCGACCTGGGAGGTGACTCGTCAGAAAGGAGTTCTCAGCAGCCAAGCATGATGGAGCACACAGCACGTTGCCAGCTGCTGCATCTCACTCGAGCCTCAGTGTTCAAGCTTTCTCTTTGGGCTCAGTCACACTACGTGGCCAACTGCACAGATGGCAGGCCCAGCTTCCTGCCTTTCCAGAGTTTGAGTCTTCCTGTGCGATCCAGAATCCCCACCAGAAGTCATTTTGTTAGCATAGACTCTCTGCCTTGACCCACAGACCCCTGGGTAAACAAAGGCCTTCTTCTCAGACACAGCACACCTCCCTCCAGCAGGACTGATCCCCCGCTGCATACACACTCACAGCAGGGGTGGAAGGTGCGCAGCTCTGTCCTGCCTGAAGATGTGCTCAGCTTGGTGGACCCACAGATGGATTCACAGCTTTCTGTGGCAGTCTCTGATGTCCTATTTTTGGGTTTACAGTCCCTAAGAGAAAGGGATTTACGTTATTACCAAGGGCTTTTTTTCTTAGTGACCTCTGTGCCGTCAGTTGGTCCCTCTGAGTTCCTTTGATAAAAGCCCCAAATCAAATATCGATTCTTTGAAGTTCATTGCTTCAAATTGATGCAAATTCATTAATTTCTCTTTCTTCAGATTTCTTAATGATGAAATAGGAAAACCACCAGTGGCAATAGCTTTTTAGATTAGTATATCCTACTACCCCTGTCATGGTTTTTACATCTTCTGAAAGCCATCCCTCCCAAATTCAGGAGTGCTCAACCTCTGCCACCAATACATTCTCCAGAAGTGGCTGCTGTGTATAACTTGAATGTTTGCCTCTAGATATTTTCCTTGCTGGTACAGACAATGGGAGAAGTATACATGTTCATACTGTTCCTCTTGAAATATATTCATTACTTTTTTTAAGATTCTGAGACTTAATATACATATCAGTACATACAAATACCTCTTTCCTTTTGTAGCTGTATAGTATTCCATTTTATGGATACCATGCTGGAATACACTAAAGGCTTCCTCTAAACCGGTTATGATTCTAAGGGCTGAGCACATACTAATTTATATAGTCCCCACAACAATCCTGTGAGGTAAGCATGAACTGTTACTATCCCATTTTAAGTCTGTTCAGTTAGAACGCAGGGAATAAGGTCCTCCCCTCCATCCCCGACTTAAGCCTCCTGTCAAAACCCAGCCCATCTGGGGAGCATGAAGCAAGCTCCAATACTTAGAGTAGAATGTGTGCTGCCACTAAAGGTCAATAGCTGTTTTTTTAAAAGAGTGAAATTTTTGGATCAAACTGTTTTTTTATCTAACTTAGTGCCCTGTTTTTCATAAATAGGAGCAGCAGTTGATGTGTTTTTTTACAGCTCTGTGGATTTTTATTAACAAGATTGTATGTATGGACTTCATGTCCTAAAAACTCTGCTTAACAACAAACTCAGATTCAGTCTGTTACTGAAGGGAAGAAAGTGGGCATATTTAGAAATTTTAACTTATCAAAGTCAGCTGTTTAAGAGTGACATATTATATTCTTATACTTCGACTTTTGCTGTTAATCCAGAGATAAATTAATCACATTTTTCTAGTTAAATCTTTTCAATATATCTAGCTGGATGTTTTGGAAAATTCAAGAGAACTATAATCCCTAGGAGCTTTGAGAATAAGGTAAAGACATAGAAGTAATGTGTACCATTTAGAAAGTAATCAGTTGCTATGCATTGTCAGATTAATCCAGGGACGGATGTCACCAATATTCAATTTGTAGACTTGTTGAACACCTGCAAAGCTTTGTGTGAGGTTCTGTAAGGGGTACAAGGAAGAAAACAATCACCTGCAGAAACTAAGATTCAGTAGAGCGATGTATTAGGCAGCTTTCCAGTACCGTAACAAAATACCTGAGATAGGTGAAAAAGGAGGAAAAGTTTGGCTCACAGTTTTCCATGGTCAGTTGGCCCCTCTGCTTTTGGGCCTATGGTGAGGCAGCATGTCATGGCAGGAGCACATGAGGGAGCAAGCAAAAGAGGGCAGCAGAGGAAGAGACCAGGATCCTATAGTGCTCACCAAGGGCATGCTCCCAGTAACCCATGACCTCCCACCAGGCCCCACCTCTTAAAAAGTTTGTGCTGTTTCTCAGTAACACTGTGGAATGGGGACAAAAACCTTCACCATATGAGCTTTTGGGGAACTTTCATCTAAACCATAGCAGAGAAAGTATTGGAGAAGTAATTTGAGACCATTACTTCGTACAGAAGGGATAGAAAGGAAGTTGCAGAGCAGATTGATTGTATCTGAGTGGTCTGTACACAGTGAAGTAAGAGTCAAGACTCCACAGATAATCGAGAAGCAGGCAGGTTCGTTTTAACCATAGCTGGCCAACAGTGAATGAAGGCACCATGCCCAGGGAACAAACTGGCCTGCTCCACACACATCTGAAGGCTAATGCTTTTATTTGTCTGAAATATAGCCAAAAACAAAATGGCAAATTTTTAAATATGTAATATATCCAGAAATGAATATAGTGATCTGGTGTAAGAAAGTTCCATACTTTCTCATTATTTGGTAACAAAGAATAAAATAAATATATATATATATATATATACACACACATATATATGTATATGTATACACACATATACATATATGTATGTACATATATGTTTAGATGTATATATATTTATTTGTATATATGTATGTACATATATTTATTTGTATATGTATGTGCATATATATTTATGTGTATGTATATTTATTTGCATATATGTGTGTGTGTATATATATTTATTCTTTTTGTTCTAACTTGCCTTTCTTGTCCGGCTCCTCTAATTGAATATTTTTATTAATAGTATGGTTTTATTTGTTGATAAATACTTTGTAATTTCACAAAAATATACATTTTCTAGTTCTACAAGTACATCTTCTGTATTTTACTTAGGAGATTTTCTTATCCTGATTTCAGCCTGTGGGCAGTAAGAACCATTGATGTCTCAATTTCTTTCAGGCGCTGGAGGATCGTCCCAGCTCCCTCCTGGTTGACCAGGGTGACAGCAGCAGCCCCTCCTTCAACCCTTCGGACAATTCCCTGCTCTCTTCCTCCTCACCCATTGATGAGATGGAAGAAAGGAAATCCAGCTCTTTAAAGAGAAGGCAGTAAGACAGACTTCTCATCCTCATTGTTTTCCATGTCTCTCCTGACTTTTTCCCACTGTCACCTTCAAAAATGAGACTGGGAGTCAGCTCTAAATTAGCAAAAAAAGGAGATCCAGGCCTCTCATTGAGGAATTGCACAATTTTGTATGCATGTGTGTGCACACACATGTGTATGCAAAGCACTCAGAGCCTCAAGGGTGCAGTAAGCCAAAGCTTTGCTTTTTCTTTTTTTCTTTCTTTTTTTTTTTTTTTTTTTTGTCTCTTATACTTTGTAAATAAAAATGATGCAAGACAAGAACATCTTCTGTCACTTATGGTCAAAAACTCCTATGCTTTCTCTTGTATATGTAGTTGTGAAAGAAAAAGAAGTCAACATAAAATTAGAACCAATCCCAAAAGCTTGAATATTTTTCATATATAATTTGGTGGCAGCAAAGCTGCTTATGATAAGAGTCCTGAAAAATACTACAAAATATTTAAACTTGCCTCTAAAAAAAAACAAAACCTATGCTGTATAGGGGCAGAGACTTGATTTTATTCAGTAACATACCCCATTGCCTTGAAAGGCATTGTGCACATGGAAGATGACAGGTATACATTGATTGAATGAATGAATTAGCAGACAAATGAGTTTTTTTCAGGCAATTGAGATTGCTGTACTAATCAAGTGATTTTCCTCTATTACCTGAGTACCCCTAGTTACTGAAATTTATAAACAAAAACACTGTGAATGATGTGTTCAAACTCAAGCCTTCAAACAATGGAATTAAAACCGATTTCTCAGTGTCCATTGACACTTAAAACAATCTTTAAACAAGCTCGCTTCCCCTAATGTCACACCTCCATAACTTCTCTTTGTTGTTCTGTATGTACAATCAGAATCCAGCAGGATGAATTCACCCTGATTGCCCCCAAGCACATGTGTCTGAGTGTCTTTTGACCTTCAGAGCTCTTGTGGGTCATTCACCTGAACCTGTAAGTGATTGAGGACACTCAAGAATTTAAGCCTCAGTTGTGTAGATTTGATATATTACCATAACGTCCTGAAAGGAGTCTGTTCTGACAAAGCACAGTGCAGAAGAATTCATTTTTGAAGAGTTTGAATTGTAAACACTATTTTTTCTCTCTATTTTTCTAGCTACGTCTTGCAAGAATTAGTGGAGACAGAGCGTGACTATGTACGAGACCTTGGCTATGTGGTTGAAGTATGTATTTTTCAGTAATTTAACAACTGTATCAGTCCCAAGAGTTGTCCAGAGAGCTATCACCTGAGGCAGTTTAATGATAATACCAAAGTTTTAAAATCATTTTTCACACATACAGAAGCCAACAAAATATTTCTAAAAGATGAAATTCAGTCAGTTATCTTAGCAATCTATACTCAGCTGTGAAGGACTCTTTTTTTCACAGTACATCTTGGTGTGATCTTTTTTAAATTAGGTTTTTTAAATTATATCCAACAATTTTATAATTGCATATGGAAATCTTGTCTTTATTTCCTTTACAAGAATGGATATCACCACAGAAATGACAGCACTATTAGCTGAAGAGCCGGTGCCGCCTGACAGTGGATTTAGTCCATCCAGAGTGCACGTGTGTTCAGAGCCTGGCCTGTGGCGACATCAGTCCCTGTAGTTATAGTTTTACACACAATGAATGTGTTGCCATTTTCATTGGCCAGAAGTTTCTGAATACTGTTAACCTGAGTGAAACCACGGCCTTGTGTACTACTAAGTTAAGAGCATAATCATATTAATAAACTGAATTTGTGGAAAAGCTACTTTTATAGTATATAATTGTATCATTTATTCTTTAATTTTCAAAAATATTTACAAGACAATACTTTTGGGGGAACACTTCCCATTACAAATAACAGCTGTTATAATTGCAGGTGTAACATTAAAGATTTAACATGCTTGAATTCTCCGCAGTTGTTAACTGTGAGGCACGTAACTTGAATACCACAGAGGCTCTGTGCAGTCTGAATCCACTTGAGTTAAATGGAAGTTTTAAAGCAAGTTGAGCAGCATGTTTAATACACTGTTGTTTAAAAAAAAATTCAGTTCACAAAAGTAATATTGTAGCTGGGTATGATGTCTCAGGACTGTAATCCAGTGACTTGGGAGAGTGAAACCAGGAGGGTTGCAAGATTGAGGCCAGCCCCAGCAACTTAGGCCCTAAGCAACTTAGCAAGACCCTGTGTCAAAAGAAAAGGACTGGAGATGTGACTCAGTGGTTAAGCACCCCTAAGTTCAAACCCTGGTATAAAAGTAAAAATAAAGGAATTTTATTTAATTCTTATTTAATAGAGCATATAATCATCCAAAAAAATGAACATCTGTGTTCATATGAGATAAATGCAGAAAACAGAGAAAATGTATTTTTGACTAAATAGTCAGTATTTACTATCCAATAAGATTATTTTATGAAAATGTTTCTATTTATTTAAACTCTTTCAGTTCCTTAGAAGAATTTTGATCTATGAATACTAAATAGTTCAAGGAGAGAAAATTACAGCAATGACTATAACAGTGTATTTCAAATATGGACACTTTTCATGTATGGTTTTTTGTTTTTAAATCAAGAATGGGTTGTAAAGAGAATGCATATGTCTGATTTGTTCTTTGGAACTATGAGTTAATAATCCACTACTTGGTTCAAACACATTCCAAAAATAAACTTACTTTTATGGATTCCACTGCAGGGCTATATGGCACTTATGAAAGAAGATGGCGTCCCTGATGACATGAAGGGAAAAGACAAGATTGTGTTTGGCAACATCCATCAAATATATGATTGGCACAGAGAGTACGTAGAGTGCAGATCATGCTTGACATGCAGATCATCCATGCTTGCTAACCCTTGTCCCACCACGCCAGTGGTGAAGGACAGTTTGTCCGCACTTGCTAATCCTTTCCTGACCAACAGTGAAGGAGATTATAGATTCATTTCATTTCATTACCCTGAGTAGCCTCATGGACTAAGCTGGCACTGAGGACGCACTGATGCGTGGAGGTGTTTCATAGTAGCATTTCCTGGGATAGGAAAGAGTCCCTGCCATAACACTGGGTCCAGGAGTAGCCAGAATCACCACGCGAGGCCACCTGCCAGGGTTATGGTCCTAGTGACGTATTTAGAGTAAGCTTCAGTAAGTGTTCTAATTAGAATTACAGCTACCTTTTGATGAAATACAGGTTATTTTTAGAGGCTTTTATATATACTCATTTGTCCAACCGAGTTAATTGGGAAAAGTAGATATGATTGCCCAAGGAAATAAAATTTGGTCTAGTACACATCTGTTCTGACCAGTAGGATAGCATGTGGCAGCTGGTGCTACCAGTGCCTTGGCCTCTTGCTGCTTTTTACCACACGCCTGTCCCTTTGGATCACCTTGCTTATGTTTTTAAAAATCCTTGTTCATCTGGGGATTTCTTAGTGCTGGCCACTGATGTTTCTGTGGGATGTCCCAGCTGCAGTCTCTGCCCCATCTCCTCGTTGGGCTTCCGACTGCCCCGTCTTCCGACAGGGTGCACTCCTGCCACAGCATGCCGTCCTCACGGGCGAAGTCCTGCTTCTCCGTTAGGGCTTACAGTGGTGTGCACCAAGTAACGTCTTGTTGATTCTCTTCTTACCTCTCCTAATAGATAAGACCTTGAATCCAGGTGTGGGGATCTGTTTTTTTATATCCTCAGTAATGTCTAATTCATTTGGATTCATAAATAAGTGAATTTACCAAAAGCACAAGTTAAACAGGGAGATTCAATCCTGTTATTCACCTTCTACTCCCAGCGCTGGTTTCTAAGGTTGTGACAGGGAAGGAGGAAGCAACACAGTGTTCTGAGATGACCATAGCCTCTGCAGAGCTGGGATATTAACCTGCAAGTACCACAGAATTCACATTGTCATGCTGGTTTGCTGGTTAAAAAAATACCAAATATAAATATGAATGTATGTAAATGATAAAGTAAACATCCATATTAAAAGAAGAAATCCTAACAGCTATTTTGTTACTGCAATTGTATCTAATATTTATAATCTACCAGTTGATTTTGACGATATATTCTAACACGTAAGAAAGCTGATGCAGGTAACATATTCAGTATTTTATATCTCTTACCCAATTTGAGCCTTTAAAAATTATCATAGAATCAACACAAAATTCACAGGTATAAAGACCAGGTTTTCAGAAATGAAAACTGATCCATTGCTTTGAAACTTATTTTTCACTCAGCAGTCAGTCAAAAATATTAGTGTGTTATGTTCTTGAAAAACTGAGACGAGAAATGTTTCTTGTCCCAAAAAAGGAAGGTTTACCTTAGTTTAGGTATGTATTTTGCTCTTATCAGCTGCCCATGTCTAATATGTAAACCTAAATCTAAAATTACAAAGCCAATTAAAAAATAGTTCTAATATTTCCTCATCTTTTCAGCTTTTTTTTAGGAGAGTTAGAGAAGTGCCTCGAAGATCCAGAAAAATTAGGATCACTTTTTGTTAAACATGTAAGTTCAAAAGCATTGTTTACGTTCCATTCTGACGTTGTCATATTTAGTCAACAGATTAAAGCAGACATCATTTATAGTTTACAAGAATATGTTAAGAATAAAATCAGGGGACTGGAGCTTGGCTCAGTGGTTATGGCACTTGCCTGGCATGTGAGAGTATGCGGGTTCAAACCCCAGCACCACATACACAACAAAGTGTCAGAGCAACAAAAGCCACATGAAATATTAAAAATAAAATTGATTGTTTCTCTCTCTCTGTCTCTCTCTCTCTCACACACACACACACACACACTTTTTCACTTTCTCACTCTCTCTCACACACTGTCCCTCTCCCTTTAAAAAAACCAAAAAAAAAAAGAATAAAATTAGGAGCTCAGTGGTTGGAGCATTCGCCTAGCATGTGCAAGGACCCAGGTTTGAAGCCTAGCACCACATATACAACTGAGTGTCAGAGAAACAAAGGCCAGATGAAGAAATAAAGTTGATTCTCTCTTTACCAAAAAAGACTAAAATCAAACTATACATCATCAGTAAGCTGGAATTTAAATCTTTCTGTCTTGTCTTCCTGTGAGTGATCTGCTTTCCTGGTCCTGCCCCCACTGACTCTTTTACTGACAACAGTATTGATAGGTCAGGTGGCCAGAGCCAGGCCTGAAGCAGGAACCTTTAGGGGTGTCTGTGGGCAGACAAGGATTTAGTGAAGATGTGTAGTGGGCTTAGCAAAGTAGCTAAATATATCTAAAATAAGAGAATTAGCATTAAAGTTTTGTTTGAGGGGGAAAAAATCACTGTATTTTCAAAAATACAATGATGAGTTTATACATTTTTCTAATCTCTTTAATGCCTGGCTTAATGGAAGGTAAGTGGATTTCCATGTCTGCTTCCGCATTCAGCCACTGTGATGTGTCTTATAGTTATGGTATATGAAAGCAAACCATCCTCACGCAGATATTAGTTGGAAACAGGTGAGTATTGTAATAGCCTTTGCAGGTATTTTTAGGTAGTTTCCTTAGGTACTGCACCAAAATTTAACCAGTGATCATTTCTTAATGGTTAGTTGCTGCATGGAACGTGAAAAGCTACGGTGAGCTGCCTCCAGCTGTTACATTGAATCTGCTGGACTTCGCACCTCGTGCTCTTGCCCAGGCACAGTCTTGTGAATCGTGCCTCAGGCAGTTGGAGTAGAATCCCTGACCTGGGCAGAGACCTTTCAGGTGTTGATGTACTTTATCACACAGTATCACAAAATCATATATCTCTAACATCAAGACCTGCTTTTTCAGAAAAGTCTTTAAAGTATTGTCAAATTTATGGTGTCAAACATGTTTTCCAGAATCCTAATTTTTTGCTTGAAAGCTAGAATTTTTATTATTCACATATAATGCCAATTGTTTGTCTTAAATGACAGGCTTATTTCATCCATGTGCAAGAAAACATTACCAGATACTCAAGAGTAAAGAATTATAGCTTATGTTCATCATTCTTTCAAGTAAAATCAGTGGTCTACAAAAGAAGCAGTTGGTTCATCTTGCAACTCAGCCCCACAAGTAATTTTCCTTGAAGCAATCATCATGCAAGCAGAAATGTTGTACAGACTTCTGTCTTGTCATGAGAATGTTAAAAATGTGTACTTCCTATTGGAGTTCTGACAAAAGAAGTAACTTTTCTTATCAAGGACATTCTAAAGAGAAACTAGCATTTTATTGCTGTAAATTTGTAGCAGTGAGGAACACTTGCCACAGTGCCAGCAACTTCACCCATGATTGGTTTTGCATATCAGCACAGATGTCTACACGGTGACAAAGGCAGACATCATCTTAGTGCTGCTTTGAAAATAATTTTGATCTAATGGAATCACTAAAAATCCTCGGGGACCCTCAGGGGCCAGCACACCACCCTTTGAGGACTGCTGCACCAAGGGATGGCACATTGTCCACGTTGTTCCCTGCCTTTTGGACTTGAGTTTAAAGAGCTTTTTCTAGCTGAGTGCAGTGGCACACACCTGTAATCCCAGCTATGCCAAATGAGGCAAGGAGGATTGCAAGTTGGAGCCCAGCCTGCGCAATTTAGCGAGACCCTGTCTCAACATAAAATTCTTAAAAAGTGCTAGGGATGTAGCTCAGTGGTAGAGCACTTTAGCATACACAAGGCCTTAGGTTCATCCCCCAGTACTATAAAAAGCAAAAAAACCTTTTTCTCACCTGCTAGGAACAGCTAGGCTTACCAGGACTATTGGCAGGACCTGGAGGGATGGCAGCAATTCTTAGTTTAATATAAGCATGTGTTCTTGTGCTGCCAGCAGTGTTTACTGATACTGTGAAGGATTTGATCTGTATGAGGGAGCAAGAATCATGACAGATGTTTCCAGAGCCACAAAGCAGAGTGCTTACCTAGGTCCTGAATCTGGAATATGCTCTTTGAGAGCCTGCCATGCGCCTTTGTTTTAAAACGTTTCCTTTATGAATGTGCTGAAATATGCATATGTTCTTATGTTCTAATTGGCTTTCCAGTTGTTACTGTTTTAACCCATCTGTTTGCCTTTTCATTCCTAGGAGAGAAGGTTGCATATGTACATAGTTTACTGTCAAAATAAACCAAAGTCTGAGCACATCGTCTCAGAATACATTGATACCTTTTTTGAGGTAAGACCCAAGACAAGAACAGAAAATATTTCTAAATCTTGTCACATTTTAATTTCTGAAGAATTTAAGTATCATTACTTTTCCCGGTGACAAAGCAATCCTCAGAAAACTGGCCTGAGCAATAAGAATTCTCAGTCTACATCTCTTTCCTCTAAGTTAGAGGAGTGAGTATAAATTCAGTCTGTGGTCATGCCCCCTGCCGCTGGGGGGCATCATCATTAAAAGTGCTCTTATCAGTGCACACTTAAAGCTTATTACAGATTCAGACTAATTCATGATCAAATCATGATTTTTTGCCTAAAAATTTAAAACCAGCAGATATGTTTATATGAACAAAACAGAGCAGTTGAAATGAGCCCTTCTAACAAATGTAAGACTTCTTTGAAAACAATTTGGAGGGCTGGAGCAGTGGCTCATGGTTACGGTGCTTGCCTGGCATGCGCAAGTATGCAAGTTCAGACCCCACCACCCATGTACACAATGAAGTATCCGAGGAATGAAAGCCACATGAAAAATTGCTTTTCTCTTTCTCTCTCTCTCTCACTGTCCCCACTTTCTTTAAAAAAAAAAAATTTTGGCAAGATTAAAGCATAAAACTCAGAAATTCTTAAAAATGCTGCTTTTCTTATTGCAGTGTTGACAATTACAAGGACTGAAAAATTGCCTTTTAGTGAACAGCACTTAAGATCATTTATTCTCATTTAAAACCACAGGACCTAAAGCAGCGCCTTGGCCACAGGTTGCAGCTCACAGATTTGTTAATCAAACCTGTGCAGAGAATTATGAAATACCAGCTGCTGCTGAAGGTGAGGGGGTGCAGGGGCCAAGCCTGGGCTCAGAGTCAGTTTGGTGAAAGGATGGGGCGGGGGAGGCCAGGATTGGCAGATGAGGGGAATGGCTTCTGCAAGAAATGTGAAGCTGCTGCATTACATGTTTCCAAGTAAATTTTAAAAATTTTAATAAGACACCTTGCACTGCTGTCTCAAATTTTCATTTGCCTCAAGTTCTGGATCAGAATATCAGTAAAAGTCACGTTTTGGGGCTGAAGTGGTGGCTGAGCTGTTGGAGCACTTGCCTGGCATGTGCGAGGACCCGGGTTCAAGCCCCAGCACCACATGCAGTTGAGCATCAGAGATACAGAGGCCAGATTTAAAAAATAAATAAATAAACTGATCTCCCACGCCTTTAAAAAAAAAAAGTGACCTTATTTCCTGCCACAGAGCTTAGAATGCTAATGATTTTTCTTCAGCTATCAGTTTTTTGAACTTCTTAGAGCTTTGGATAAAATGACATTTTTATTCCCTGCATATCCTTCTCTCTTGGCTTAGTAGTGGCCCTGAAATGCTTTAAATTACCAAGCATGTCTTAGTAATTTAAATTACTAAGTTCTCATCATCTCTTTCCCCAACATTCTAACTGAAGGCAGCACTTGGGGCCTGAATGTGAAGAGGGACAAGAGCCCATCTTGGAGGGAAGCTGGAACCTTCAGTTCCAGTGTGCCTTTGCCATCAGGATACCTTTCAGTTGTGTTTCTGAGAATTAAACGAGGAAAATAGAGCTAAAGCCCTGAGCCCAGGGCCTAGCGTGATTTGAATAATCAAAAAGGTTTGCTGCTGTGGTCCTCGCCTCTCTGACCACATCCCCCTTTCCACTTTCCTTGCAGGACTTCCTCAAGTACTCCAAAAAAGCTAGCCTGGACACATCTGAATTAGAGGTACTTTGCATCCTGGCTGGACCCATGCAAAGCTCCCCTCCAGCTCTTCCGAGTGTCTCCTGGCACGGGGTCTCGCCTGCCCAGGGAGGATGGGGAAAGAGAGGAGCTGAACCCTGGAGGTGCAGTGGAGGGGTAGCACCTGGGTTTTCCCTAGAGGGTCTTGAACTTTGGTTCTGCTTTCTCTCCACCTGCAGAAGGCTGTGGAAGTCATGTGCATAGTCCCAAAGCGGTGCAACGACATGATGAATGTTGGGCGGCTACAGGGATTCGACGTAATGCAGCTGTTTTTCTTTGAAAGGGTTTCTCTGCCTTGCGGTCCTTTCTTTTGTTCTGCATTATTTCTCTCCACCTTTAGAGAGCTGATCCTTTTTGTTTAATTTTCTGTCTTCTCCCACTTTACTTAAACCTGATTGATAGCTTCTTTCAACTTCTTTTTGGTGCATTTGATTTGCTTTTTCGGGACCTTACTCTGCCCCAGGCCCAGCCACTGGGACAGAGACAACAGGACTATGCTTTGTCTCAGATCCTCTACTGTCATAAGAATTGTTTCCCTTCCCTGCGTTGAATGCCATTCTAGCTATGGATGGAGTAGGATCCTTCTGCCATCCTGAGAGTTTGACTTTAGGGTCACTCTGTTCTTTGTCAGCCTAACAAACTTTTGTATGGGTTGCCAGACTGCTCTTATCACATATTACCTATTATGTATCCTAAAAGTAAGTTCAGAACCATAATCGTTATTTGTTACTGTCGAGTAACGAGATGGGGGAGAAAGTTTGACTTTGTCACTGTTTTGCTAGAGAATTAGGGTTTAAAGTTCTGGTGCTCTGGTTCTCAGACTCAGCATGCTTAGGGTCACCTGGCAGGCTTCTGAAGACGTAGACTCTGTTATATGTGTAATTGTTCCTGCCAGCTGGTTCGGGATTGCACAGGGAAAGCCACTGTTCTAGTATGGAAGAGATCTTTCTGACCCAGCTTCTACTTCTCCATGTTAAGTAGGCCAGTGGTTATGGAGAGGCTGGCAAGACTTTTATTTATATAATTGTTTTGTCTGAGGCTAAAAATTCATTACTATAAAAGAGAAAAAAAAGGCCTATAAATTGATAAAACAAAAATACATCATTCTGTGGGAGGAAATCTAAAGAAAACAGAACATCAGATAACTAAGAATGAAATGGTTTCTTTTTCCCCTTTCTTTGCCCCCTTTTTATTGTTTCAGGGTAAAATTGTCGCCCAGGGTAAGCTACTCTTGCAGGACACATTCTTGGTCACAGACCAAGATGCAGGACTTCTGCCTCGCTGCAAAGAGAGGCGAGTTTTCCTTTTTGAACAGATCGTCATATTCAGTGAACCACTAGACAAAAAAAAGGGCTTCTCCATGCCAGGATTCCTGTTTAAGAACAGTATCAAGGTAACGTGTACTGGTAGAAATTTTTTCATGTGCTAATACATGTACCCATTTCACTGAAAAACTGTCTCCTTTTTATAATATATTCCAATGCTTAGCTTGTTAAAGATCTAGAGAATCTTCTAACACCCTTGAGAATATTTAAATTTGTTCCATCCCCCTTTCTACTGTCTATGGGAGCAACTGATGTCTTACACCCACCTCTCTGTAGCTATAGCCATTCATTGGGTAGTGTTTATATATCACCTTTTCTAGAACCACTTAAAGCCTTTATTTAAATTCAGAGGTACATCTTTGGCGTATTGCTCTATGACCAGAGAAAATAGCTGCTCTATGTCTTCTTATTTTCCTCCATTCAGCAAGGAAGTGCTCAGCACTCAATGTTAGGCATAGAATTCCAGAGACGGACCACACACATCCCCTCCCTACCCTGGTGTAGCTCAGTCTCTGATGGAAAAGCAAGACAAATAAAATTGTTGGAAATAGCCCTAACTCTGTAAATCAAGGATGAGACAAAGAATAGCAAAGAGGCCTGCGGCCCCAGCAGATGATCCAGTTCCTTGCTCTGCTTTAACAGTGCTGGCCTAAGGTCAGAAGGGAAATACACTTCCCTGTGTCTCCTCACTAAGCCACTAGGGGCTCTGAAGACCTCACAGCACACTAGTGAGACCCTGTAGCCTCCTTGTGTCTGAACCAAGAGCAGGTCTGTCCGGTGGCACAGCTGTTGGGCTGAGGGACATATGACCACAATACCTTGCAGAAATATCAGGGCCAGGAAGCTGAGGGAGGAGGCTGCATTCCCCAGGAGCTGACCTGCAGGTCCTCTGCATCTCCTGCTACACCCAAGGCCCCAGCCCCAGCCTTTGGAGGCCCCTTCTGATGCTCTGGGGGAATGGGCCCTCAGGTGCATGACAGACCACCACCCACCATCTGAATTCCCACCTGTTCTTTTCACAAGTCACTGGATAGAAAAATCACTCCAGCACCTTAGAAATTCTTTCAATGTTATTTTATGTATTATGCTGCTTCTGTAAAATTATTTTCTGGATTTTAATCATGACATCATATATACTTTATTGTGTTTTATTGATATTTGAAAATTTTTTAAGTGGTGTCATTTTGTTCCTGGGAAAGGAGTAAGGGAGAAACATTGGGTTATTGCAGGGGGATTTTGGAAATAATCCCAGGTCCATGTTTCTAGTAAATTGTTCAAGCTGTTAGTAAAAACATTAAATTCCTGATGAGCCCATGTACTTGAGTGAAACACTGAAACGCTTCACAATACAGGTTGAGTAGCCCTTATCCAGAACGCTTGGAATCAAAAATATTGCAGATTTTTTTTTCAGTGTTAGAATATTTGCATTCTAGTGTCATGTTGTAATGAGATATCTTGGGGACAGGATCCAAATGTAAACACACAATTCCTTTACTTTTCATGTACACTTTATACACAGAGCCTGAAGGTAATGTTTTACAACATACTGAGTGTGCCTGCGTTTTGACTGTGACACATCAGATGAGGTCACATGTGGAGTTTGCCACTTGTGATGTAATGTCAGTGTTCAAAAAGTTCCAAATTTCAAAGCATTTTAGGTTTCAGTTTTCAACTCAACCTGCAATGGTTTCTGAGTCAGCAAAAATGGCAGCTCAACCAGAAAGTGTTGTTTCCATTTTGAAAGGATGAAATTCACTTTGGCCCTTGTGGACAAGTGTGCTTTGATTTTTTTATTGTGGTAAAATGTATGTAATGTGACTTAACATGTTAGCCGCTGCAAGCGTGCAGCGCAGTGGTCCTGAATGGGTCTTCACAGTGTTGCACCATGGCCTGTCTCCAGAGCCAGAACTCTACCCATTAGACACTTATCCCACGGCAACCCCATTCTGCTCTCTGTTTCCATGATCTTGACTGCGGGGACCTTCATGTAAGTGGAATCAAGCCTAGCCTCTCGCACTTGGCAAAAAGTGTCCAGAACTCAGCTGTGTTGCAGCATGCCAGCCTCTCCTCCTCACTAGGGCTGAATCAGCTCCACATTTTCTTTATCTGTTCATTTCTGGGTACTTGGGTTGTTCTACACCTTAGCTTTTGAGAATAATGCTTTAATTTTTTTTAAGGTGAGTTGCCTTTGCCTGGAGGAAAATGTGGAAAATGATCCCTGTAAATTTGCTCTGACATCAAGGACAGGTGATGTGGTGGAGACCTTCATTTTGCATTCATCAAGTCCAAGTGTCCGGCAAACGTGGATCCATGAAATCAACCAAATTTTAGAAAACCAGCGCAGTTTTTTAAATGGTAATGTGTGTCCCGTGAATGTGCGCTTCTTTCCCTATTGCACACGTTTCTACTTCTCCTCTGTCTCCCATCAGATGTTAAAAATAATGACTGAACAGCGCTTACCATGCATCAGGCTCTTTCTGTGGCAGCAACTATTGTTGTGCCTGATTTACAGATGAGAAAATTGAGGCACATAGTGGTTTAGTAGTTTGCCCAGAGTCCCCACAGGTTGTTAGTGGCAGTGAGGATCTGGAGCAGCCCTCAGGCTCCTGGCATGCACCGCTCATAGCTATACTGTTCCATTGTGTCAAGCAGAGAATATGTACTGTCCTGTCCGAGGACGCAGGATGCACAAGAATGTGAGGCAGCTAGAACTTGCCAGAGATGCACTGCACACCCACACCTTCTCCACTGAAAGGCCAGGCATGGTTTTATCCTTCCAGTTTCCATGACTCGTGTGATTGTAGAGGAACCGCAAAATAAAGAATGGACAGATGCCCTCCAGTTGCCCCTTAGTATGTGGCCATCTCCTTTGTGACTGTTGGCTTCCTCTCTGTTTTTAATTTGGTGATCAGTAAGGAGCTTGGAGGATTCAGTCAGCAGCTCTGTGCTCAAGGCACTCAAGGAAAAATCTTAAGTTGTGTGGCACTTTTAGCCAAATGGTAATCAGCTGCCTGTTGTCCACACCTGTCTTCTGTCTAGTTCTCTGGCTGATGATTATTTTCATTTGCCGTAAGAGTTGCATCCTGTGGCTGTGAGCAGATCTAGAACACCTAAACATGTTGTTCTTAAGCGGTGTATTAAATACCAGTTCATCATGTAGGATTGGGAAATCTCTGAACTGCTATCACTGTCTTTAAAATAGAATAAACTGCCCCAAACTGCAGGTGTTAGGCTGTGGTGCTGGAGTTTACTGCACCTGTGCAGTGTAGATAATGGTAATAAGAATTCAAGAACCTGAATGGGGCTGGAGCTCTGGCTGCTTTAGCCTGATCCTCACGTCTGTGGCTAGCGCAATTGTGAAGGGCCTCTGGCACCAGGATGCCACTTTACAGTCGCCAGGGCTTCCCAGTAAGGGACTCTACATCCCATCATCATGGTCCACAAGGATTTGAATGCCTTCAGCTTTTGTGTTGATATGTCCACATAGCTTACTTGGCACGATTCCTATGCTTTCTTACAAATAACTGTGGGATAAGAAAAAAATCACTGAACCTGAGAGAGAATTTAGCTTCCTGACCAGCAGGTGGCATGGTAGAGCTCTTCAGCTCCCCTTGTCTGGTTTGTCTGACCTGCAGGACAGAGGGGGCCCGTACAGTCCCCACCACATGTGGCAGCTGAGAGGGCACTTCACCCTCTGCCAGTTTCTTCTTTGCCTCTGTACTCTCTAGCTTAAAGAAGACCTCTGTGGAAGGTCTAACTTTTCCCACATCACAGAGTCCTCATCAGCTCTATCTCAGCAGCATGCTGGGCCTCCCATTGCCAGTAGCCACTTCCCAGGGGTGCAATGGACAGTCCCCTTAGCAGGGAGTAGCAGTCTGCCTATCCCATCTTGGGGAACTGAGGTCACAGTTCTCTCTCACAGCCTCTCCTGCAGCCCTCTCTCACTTACACACCACACTTCCCTCCACCAAGTCCGTTTAACTCCTCAGGAAACAGGAGAATGCACTGAAGGCCCCCCTCTCCCTTCACTGCTGGTGGCTTGGGCTGCAGCCTGCAGGAAGTGTGGCTGCCTGTGGGTCAAGCCAGAGTCAGCTGTGGCATGCTCAAAGCCCACAGATTCCTTCTGATCACATGCCATCCTTTCTCCTTTGCCTTGTGGTGCCCTGACTGAGTCTCTTCTGCTGTTCTTGCTTGGTTTCAGCCTTGACATCACCCATCGAGTACCAGAGGAACCACAGTGGGGGCAGCGGGGGCAGCAGCGGCGGGGGAGGGGGCAGTGGCGGGGCCTCCAGTGGTGGTGGCAGCAGCCATTGCAGTGGTCCCAGCAGCTGCAGCACCGGCCCCAGCTCAAGCAGGAGCAGGCCCTCCCGGATCCCGCAGCCTGTCAGACACCACCCCCCTGTGCTGGTCTCCTCTGCAGCCTCGAGCCAGGCAGAGGCAGACAAGATGTCAGGTACGTCTGCTCCCAGCCCCTCACTGCCTCCCCCCAGCAGCAGCCTGGCCTTTGAGGCTGGCCTTGGCCAACCCAGCAGGCTCCCCCTGAGCGGAGACTCCGAAGGTCCTGAGCGAGAAGCAGAACCCATCCCCAAGATGAAGGTGATGGAAAGCCCCAGGAAAACCACCGGGAATGCTTCTGGTGCAAGCCAAGATGGAAATGCCAAGGACGCACGGGGGAACCTGGGCCCTCTGCCCCTGGGCAAGCCCAGGCCAGGGGCCATCTCGCCTCTGAACTCTCCTCTCTCTGCCACGTTCCCTTCTCCTTTTGGCAAGGAGCCTTTTCCCCCCAGCAGCCCCCTGCAGAAGGGGGGCTCCTTCTGGAGCTCCATCCCCTCCTCCCCTGCCAGCCGGCCGGGCTCCTTCACTTTCCCTGGGGACAGCGACTCCCTCCAGCGGCAGACACACCGCCACACAGCCCCCAGCAAGGACACGGACCGCATGAGCACATGCTCCTCAGCCAGCGAGCAGTCCGTGCAGTCCACCCAGAGCAACGGGGTAAGAACGCCAGGGAGCCTGCGCCCACCTGCCCCACCGCCTCTGTCCCGCCAGCTCTTCTAAACCTGTGTCGCCGTCGCTCTCCACTCTCCTCCGTACTAACTCCGGCTCTGCAGCGCTGTGTGGCAGCCTCATCGCCTTCTCCAGTACTCCTGTGCACTTCCCAAGTAGACACCTCTGTGGCTTCTCTGTGTATGCAGTGTGTGTCTGCCCCACGGCATGGACGGCTGCACACAGCCACCAAGCAAACGCAGACACTTCTAACCCTCCCTGGGACCATGGACAGCGCCTGCTTTCATCTCTACTAACTTGCTCCTTGCTTTGTTCCTGTCTCCATATGAGAAAGCATATTATTAACCTTCTCAATACAGCATCTTTAAGTCTTTTCAATTTTCCAACCAGCAAAATACCTTGGAACTTCCTTTTTAGCCCCTGCCTTTCGTGCACACTTTTTTAAGGAGTTCTTTTTCTTGCTTTCTACCTCCTACTTGAATTGAAATCTGTACACTTTAAGCTTTTGCTCATCGCTTGGTTTTGCTCTTATGCCTTAAATTATCTTTGCAGCATTTTTGACTCCTCCAATGGAAAAATATATACATTCTCTCAAGAAAACTTCCAACAGCAGTGGAAAACAAACTAAGCTGGCAAAATGGGGGGAAGAAATCTGCCCAGTGGGAATGCTTCCTCCAGCCCAAGTTTCACTTTGGAGGAGAGACGCTGCCCCCAGGCGCCTGGAGACCTCATCCATGGCTGCCAGGAGTGCCTGGCATCTGTCCAGCAGGGGGTGCAGCAGGCAGCCACAAGGCTGTGCAGAGGGATGTTCTGGCTCATTTTGCTGTCACATGTGTTCTCAAGCACAGGGTGACTGTGCTGGGTTTTTACCTCCACTCTGTGGCTTCCTCACTGTCTAATGTTTCCCACACAGCAGATGGCCTGGCCCATAACACTTTCCTCAAGGCATGCGTGAGTGAATAGAACTGTTCTAATGAGTGTATGTTTGATTGCTTTATAAATTTTTAAATACATTTCCCTAAAAGGGTCTGTGTCTCTCTTTGTATGTATATATACATATACATACATATATATATATAATCTAGCTTTTGCATGTCTCTCTTTCCTCTGGACTTCTATTTTTAATCCCTTATTTCAGTTGACTTGATCTTTACATACTATTTTTTATTATTTATTTTGCTAAGCTTTGTTTACTTGAGGAAGAACTTAAGAGGTGGGTCTTGATAACACTTATTTACACTCAAGTTTTACTCTCAGAAATGGTTGGGCAGGAGTCGTCTAGTGGATGCCCCAGCATTGTCACTGTGTCCCCTGGAGTTAGGGAGCCTCCCAGCTAGATTAAAAATGCCAGGTGGGCAATGAGCATCTGAATGTGATTTCAGTCAGAAGGAAGGTGCAGACAGCCTCCAGACACCTACTCGGTATGCAGGCATGGCCTTACAGGTGTGACCCTTATAAAATCAGTTGACATCTTTTGAGTTGCCAGAGAGCAGAAGGGGAATCTTCAGAGTCTGTGTCAGAGTTTATAACTGCCCCAGTGCAGGAACCAGTGCTGGCCATCTCTGGACACTCCTGAGTAGACCTGGATAAGGAAGTCTTGGCCCAGCTCCACCCTAAGACATTTACTTGAGACAAAGGCACAGCCAATGGAGAGCATGTGGTCCCGTGAGTTTTCTGTTGGGAAAAGTTACCTCTTATTTCTGCCTCACACTGTTCTTTTGTAGTAGGTAACCTGGAAAGAGAAATCATCACTATTTTAGATGAATCAAAATGCCATACAGAAATGAAGTCCAGAGGTCCAAAACAGGGATTCGAAAATGTCCTCAAGGCCTCTTCAGAATCTCAGCTAAAAAGAGCTATTGCCCAGCTTCCACCCATTAGAGTTTCCAGGCCTCTGGCAGATCAGCAGAGGCCCCCTTTCCACTTGAACACTTCAGTGGAGCTGTCTGTGGTCCCAGCCAGACAGCCACATCTAGTCCAGGGCCCAGGTTCTTCTTTCCCCTGTAGATGGGTACCTTCAGCAAAGTTCTGTTGAGGCCAGACCAGGTGGCGTGAATGTAAATTAACCCAAGCCATGACTGTTGGCCCTTCCTGTGGCTCTTGTGGCCTGTCTTCTCTGCCACCTCCACCTGGGCAGCAGTAAAGGTGCACATGTGTTGGAGTCACTCCCAGTCCTGCCTTTCTCTCCCTGGTCGGGTGACCTCTGCAAACTCACTCACCTCACACTCTGAGGGCCTGATGGCCATGCCCACTGGCAAGGTGGTTGTGAGAATTAAGGGAGATAGATTTGAAATGCCTAAAAATACTCAGCCTTGCACATGGGTTGTGTTCATAAAAATACTAATGGCCATGATTATGGTTGCAAAATACTTGTATTATAGCCTGGTGTGATCTATTACCCAAAGCAGCTATGCCACATGCCACAGTTTTGTGTTTACCTTTTTTAGCATGTTTGGCCCTGCATTCTCAAAGCCACTAGTTGTTGCCATATAAATCAAAATATTAAAGTACATCCTTAAAGTATAAAATCACATAAGTGAGTAGGCAGAGGCCAAAGCCACACCCTTGGAGCAGAAGGGTCACAGGCAAGCAGTGCACATTCACATGGGACAAGGACAAGCTGACAGACTCCCCTCGGCAGAAAAGGGCAGCAGCTCTACCATATTCTGTTTAAATATCCTGCGTCTTGATCCATAGTCCTGGTCCCTGGAGTTCCCAGTGGCTGGCTTGTTGGCTTACCTTGGCTTAGCTGGGCTTAGCCTCACAGAGAAGGGCAGGAGGGCCTGTCATAATTGTCCCCTCAGCCATCTGAGGACAGTGTCTGCAGTCTGTTCTAGAACGTCCTGACTCTGGCGCCATAGACAGGACTGAGAGAGCAGGTGTCAGGCTTGCCTCCTGCTCGGAGACCTGAGAGCCCAGCAGTGCCATCATCATGGGAGCACTTGAGAACAAGCTCTTGGGGACAGACAGAATTCTAGATGCCATTTCCCATGTCCTGACTTGATAGAGGGGGCATGGGAAGATGTAGCTCAGGAGTTGACAGTGGTCTCTCTCTGTCCTCCCCTGGAACAGTAGGTCACTTTTTAAGTAAGAGCTGAGGACAGCTAGCTGCCATTTGTACTTCTGATCAGCAGCTCACACCCCAGGGTTTGTGGGCCTGCACGGGCAGCCTTAAGAGATCATCTTTGTTTTACGGTCTTGCCTCATTAGACAAAGTCAGTCACCAGAGAGCTTACTGCATGCCAATCTCTGTGACCAGAGATTGAGTACCACTCAGGCTGCAGGATGAGGACAAGGTGGGCATCCCCACACCCCCCGAGGGTCTCTTCCCAAAGTTTGAGTGGCAACACCAGAGACAAGTGGCACATGATGCTTGACCATGTGTCCTCATGTCAACGGTGCTTTGGGGGGCAGTTGAATCAGCAGCAGCAAGGGGACCACCACCCACCAAGGGAGACAGAGCCACCAAGGGACCCATAGGAGCAGAATAGTAATTGACTTGCCTTTCAGATATTCCATATTGTTCTTTCTGAAAGGAAAATCAGAAATAGTTAGTCAGGGCAGCAACCTGTGATCCCGGAATATGCATTCCCAGTGAGCATTTTATCTGGAAGATTCAGGGATGTCTTTGTCTTCTAATCTTTTGGTCACTGAGCTGAAATGCCACTCTTTACCACTTTTAAATTTAATACTTAACAGTGACATCACTGTGTTTGGTTAGAAATGATCCAACGTGGTATCAGTTTCAGGACTCAGCCACTTCTGGGAGGGCACAAGGAAGATGGACTATAACATCATCAAGCTTCCGGAAGTGTCATCATGGCAGTGTTTTTAAGATTTTTTTCTGAATTGCTATCCGGAGGAATCATGTGCTAAGTTAACTAGAGAGAGTGTGAAGGAGCAGTTGCAAATGTCTCCGTGTCACCTGGTGAGCCTGCTCTGAGTCCCGGTGCTATGGTGCACTGACCAGTGGCACCGTGCCGTCAGCCCTTGGCTCAGTTCCTGTCTGCCTTTCTTTCTTCATTTGTCCCTCTGCAGAGTGAAAGTAGCAGCAGTAGCAACATCTCCACCATGTTGGTGACACACGATTACACGGCAGTGAAGGAGGATGAGATAAACGTTTATCAAGGAGAGGTCGTTCAAATTCTGGCCAGCAACCAGCAGAACATGTTTCTGGTGTTCCGTGCCGCCACTGACCAGTGCCCCGCAGCCGAGGGCTGGATTCCGGGCTTTGTCCTGGGCCACACAAGTGCAGTCATCATGGAGAACCCCGACGGGACTCTCAAGTGAGTGCTGGAGGTGGCAGTCAAGGGGAGGAGGTGGCTGTGCACATGGCTGTGCATATGGGACATCAAGACCCTGGAAGATGAAATGTGGAGCTGTTCCGGTATCCATGCATATGAGCTCACCTCTCAAAATGTATAACCCAGTGAGGAAAGAACTTCCTTCCATCCCTCAGGCTGCTCCTAACAGGTTCCTTTTAGTAGCCTGCATTTACAAATGCATGGCTTTTTCAGGTCACAAAGTAGACCCTAGAGGTTTTGGGTGGGAGAGAGGACATTTTACAGACCACCTTCCACCTGGGATATGCTGGACATATCATGAAGATACTGTTTTCTAGGCTGCAGAGAAGGGCCTCTGTGATTCCTTTAGCAGCCCTCCTTACATACTGTAAAGATTAATTCAGTTAAACTTGACCCTGGTTTTTCTGAATTAAACATTATCTTAAAACAGAATTAGTGGGCTGGAGCAGTGGCTCAGTGGTTGTGATGCTTGCCTTGCATGCGCAGGGACGTGGGTTCAAACCTATGTACATGATGAAGTGTCAAAGTATTGGAGCAACAAAAGGCAAATAAAAAACTAAATAAAACTGATTTCTCTCTCTCTCTCCCTCTCTCTCTCCTTCTCTCCCTCTCCCTCCCTTCCTTCCTCCCTCCCTCTCTCCCTCCCTCCCTCTCTCTCAAAAAAAAAAAAAAAATTATACAGAATCAGTGGCGATTTTTTAAAACTGTTCTTTCCATGAATCTCTCTGAGATGTTCACTTGTGCTAGAGGCCAACCAAGTATACAGAACTTTGTGGTCTTTGACATTTCCAAAGACTGGAAGACTGGGCACAATGGCTGCTCTAGGATCTCAGTGACAGCCTGTTTATTTAACACATACACCACCCAGACCCTGCACAAGCCACCCATCCCTCCCCATGATCTCTTGTCCTGTTTCTCCTTGATGTGCAGAGAGTTGATTCTAGTACACTGTCTGAGAAGCCTGTCTTAGTTTTTCATATGTCAATTAGTAAGTTGACTCGAAGATCTAAAAGTCACATTTTGTACTGTGTATCTGCAAAATATATTTTTGATCCCTGAATTAGGGTTCTTCAGAGAAACAGAACTAGTGGGGCACAGAGAGAAAGATTTATTGTAAGAAATTGGCTCATGCAGTAATGGACACTGGCAGGGCCAGATTCCGTCGGTGCAGATGATGTCTGAGGTTGTCTGCTAGAGAATTTCCTCTTGTTAGGGAAGCCAGACTTTTTGTTCTAGTCATGCCTTCAACTGGATAAGGGAGGCCTATCAAGATTAAGGGAGAATGAATGATCACATTACCAATTAAAATGATTACCTCAACGAAAAAAAGAATGTTTGGCCAAACATCTAACCACCCTGTGCCCAAGTCAAGTTGACAGAAAAATTAACTTTTATATTTTAATCCTTAAAATTTGAGTTAAGGGATTGTTGTCGGGTTGTAGTGGTGGCTCAGGGGTTACATTGCTTGCCTGGAATGTGTGAGGACCTGGGTTCTAACTCCAATACCACATACACAACTAAGTGTCTGAGATACGAAGGCCAGATTCTCTTTTTCTCTGACTCTTCTCACTCTCTCCCTCTTTCTTTTAAAAAAGAAAGAAAAAGAAACTGTTGTCTTATCTCCCATTTCTTAGGTGTCAGTGGAGAGTTCTGTTTGGTGGAGATCACTGCTACTAACGGGTTCCCAGCCACTCTACCCAAATTGAATTGAGCAGCCTGCTTCCCTCTGATGCTCTCAGGGGTCATTTGCTGAACATGGAAATGGCACAATATTAACAGCGTTCTTTTCCTCCCTAGGAAGTCAACATCTTGGCACACAGCACTCCGTTTAAGGAAAAAATCTGAGAAAAAAGATAAAGACGGCAAAAGGGAGGGCAAGTTAGAGAATGGTTATCGGAAGTCACGGGAAGGGCTCAGCAACAAGGTGTCCGTGAAGGTGAGTGAGAATGGCCAGGCACCTGTGTTGTCCTCCACGACTGCGACCCACAGCCCACACTTGCTTGGGATGCTCCCCCTGGCACCAGGTCTCTCTCCTGCCCTGCACCTCAGTGGGGCTCGTTCACAGGCTCCTCAGACTGCTGGCTGCACCAGGATACCTGCTTCCTACCAGGAGCCAGGTCCACACCTGTCCACTTCTCCAGGTGCACACATGGCTTCAAGTCCCTAGGGGAAGCACAAGATTAGATTCTCAGACACAGTGCGTGGAAGTTGTGCCTCAGACTTCCTTGTTCTCAGAGAGGAAGTGAGAAGGTACAGGTTCCGTAGCTCTAACAAATTTCCTCAGAAGTCATCTCAGTCAGCCTGAATCCTCTATAATCAGGTTGCCTAAAACCTGTGGGAGTTCTGCCTGGTGAAAAAAAAAGATCTCTTGAAAGAGAACCCAACCCCCCTGGGGCAGGACTCTAGCCCTTCTGCAATAGGAAGGGCTCAGTGACCAGCTGGACTCACCTCATGAGTGAGAAATACAGAAATCTCTGAGTTTAAGAACTTTGTGGATAGAAAGAGAACAGCTCCCACAATTAGTCTGCTGTGAAGTTTTTGAGTGCACTTAGCATCATCGAATGGTGGTCTGTTTGGATGGACACACAAGCCAACCAAGTCATACTTCTGCTAATCTTCCAACAGGAAGTGGAGCCCAGGAGTCAAAGTAATCTACGTGAAAATAGCCCATGTTTTTGGTTAATACCTTATTTGCCTTTTTCATTTCAGCTTCTCAATCCCAACTACATTTATGATGGTGAGTTCTGCCATTTTTCCTCTAGTCTTGGAGATTATAGGTCTGCAGGGCATTTCAAAACACTCTGGAGAGGGTTTCCTGTGGTGCTCTGGGCTTGGGCAGTACCGTAGGCCTCACTAGTTTACTAAGGATGCTTAGGGGGTCTGGGAGAGGGGTCAAGAGTAACTGATTTTGACCCAACTCATTTCTCCTGCAGTGCCCCCAGAGTTCGTCATCCCATTGAGTGAGGTCGCGTGTGAGACAGGGGAGACCGTTGTTCTTAGATGTCGCATCTGTGGCCGCCCCAAGGCCTCTATCACCTGGAAGGGCCCTGAGCACAACACCTTGAATAACGACGGCCACTACAGCATCTCCTACAGGTGAGGGCCCACTTTGGGGGTTCACTGGTGGGGAGCTCAGTTTTGCTACATGGTGAGTAGAAGCTTTGCTTCACTGTGGTGGACATCTGCTTCCATGGACACGGTCAGCACTCAGCCTGTTCCTGAGGGCACGTTTTGACCCACGTGTGAAATACAAGCTGCTTAAAATTCCTTGCTGGTACTATAGCTCCTAACTGCCTGTGGCCTGGGGGAGGTTAGAACTGGTGCCCAAAGTGCTGAACGCTCTGATGCCCTGTGTGTGTCCTCATGTGTGGCAGTGACTTGGGGGAGGCCGCTCTGAAGATTGTTGGTGTGACCACGGAAGATGACGGCATCTACACATGTATTGCTGTGAACGACATGGGTTCAGCCTCCTCTTCAGCCAGCCTGAGGGTTCTAGGTAAGCCACCCAAGCAGCCAGGCACATCTGCCAGGGGTCTTCTGAAGCAAGTATGCCCCACACCTATCGCAGCGTAAAGTTTATAATCAGAAGCCACCTGCAGAGCCTTGCAAAAGAGAGGTGCAAGTAGGAGACGACAGTCAGGGATGTCACGGGAGCATGCACCCTTGTGGCACTGGACGGGAGTATAGGGGAAGCCCCTGGGGGAGGGTTAGGGAAGGCCTGTGGCCTCTGCCACAGGGTACCTAGGCCGCTCGTGTCCAGCCCAAGTTGGTACAAGGTACCTTTGTGCTTATAGTACTCAAAAGCATGTTCTTGAATCCAGTTTTCCAACTGAGTCAGATCTAGTCCAAGTTGGTTTAATGAAAAATACAAGTAAAAAGCAGGATAGGCGTTCAGGTGGTGGAGCCAGGCCTGTCTCAGATCCCAGCAGCAGCCTTTCATGAGGACCAGGCCAAGTGGCTTCCTAGAGCATCCAACCAGGAGGCATCTTCTTGGGACCTGCTCACTTGTCAGAGCCCCAGTGCTCCCACAGCCCAGTAGGACCTCACTCTCGCTTCCTTGGGCCTTATTCAGTTTCCTGTAGTTGCACTTGACCTAGGGAGGTAGCTTAGAAGGCCACACATGCTGTGGTTTCTAACTGCCCTCTCTGGAAGACCAGCTGTGCATCAACAGGGCACGGAGAGTTCAACAGGGCACAGAGAGTTCTCCACCATCCTCCAGCTGCTCTGTTGCAAAGTGCTTTCAGTAGGAAGAAGTAAGATCCCAACTGAAAGGTGATTGGAGTTCTAGAGTGTCTTGCGTGAGAACAGTAAACAGAATTTGTCTAAAACTTTTATCCTATTTGTCTTAACCCCATATATGTTAAATCAGAGAAAGGACATGTTCTGATACTTGGATCATGGCGCAAGAAATAACAAAATCTTGAATCTGACACTTAAGAATCAGATTTTAATTTTCAAAAGATACCACAAAGCTGGATAGTTGCTTACTTTTTAGTAAGTCACTATTGAAAGGGAAGAGTCAGATGTAAGACCATCATGTTATGGAGATATGAGTAGACAACTAATGGAAAAGTCCTTGTGCATCAAGTCTTTAGAAGATTATCTTGTTGTCATGCAGGCAGTAAGGTGACCTTACTGTTTCTAAGTTGTCCCCTGTGGGAAGCCATGTATGTACAGAAATTGATAATTGGATATTTTAGGTTTAGCATGTTTGTTAGCCATTTAACACCAGTGGCTCCTAACCTGTCTGTGTAGAAGTTGTCCCCTCCCATGAGCTATGCAGAGTGTGAGCTCACATTCTCCCTGGACCTGGCTGCATACCAAGCCCCAGCCACTTTGCCGATGTGTAGAGAGCCAAGGCCATGTGAGGTGGTGCCAGCTCAGGTAGGGAGCTGCTCGGAGAGTGCCTCCTGTGTCTGCAGGAGGGACTTCCAAGACCAGAGAGCTCAGTCCTGCTGCCACAGGTCAGGCAGGTCCTTGACCAAAGAACAGCGGGGAGAGAGCTGGTCCGTGAGGAAGAGGAGGTGTGATTAACAGGATCCAAGGGGCATTGTGATGAAGCTTCTTAAATTGGTTGGTTGTCAAAGAGTCGACATGTTTGATGTACTTTTCTGTATATATGTAATAAAATTAAATAAAAA
This sequence comes from Aplodontia rufa, assembly GCA_004027875.1. NCBI lineage: Eukaryota > Metazoa > Chordata > Mammalia > Rodentia > Aplodontiidae > Aplodontia > Aplodontia rufa. The sequence continues at coordinate 193,598 of PVKS010000160.1, forward strand.
ATGTTTCTTTAAAAAGAAAAAGAAAAATAAGACCATTCAGGTAAAAATTGAGAAGGGGCAAATATTATTGTTACATAGGTAAAAGCCAGTACTTCTTAATTGGATTTGGTAGATGTTTCAGAACTGCCTAGCGCAGTGATTTTTATTTTCATAAATGAGGGTCTCTGTAATTCACCAATATGGTGGAAACTGGGATTAGGAGAGTGTTAGCCCGTGTGGCCTGTGGCATAGCCAGAATTATTAGCCCTACCATCTGTAAAGCGTTTGAAAGGAGTAAGAATGGGCAAGTTATTAACCAAGACCAGAGTGCAGTGTGTCCTCAGCTGAATGATGAAAATGAAATTATCTCTTCCTCCCTGGGTCCTCCTGTGAGACTTTAAGGCTCTGTGAGTTGGACGCTGTTCTGGTGTAAGCTGTAGAGCTGGATTAGACCCGTTCGTTCTGTACAATCAAGTAGGAGCTGCAAAGGCCCCACAGCAACAGCCCCCAGCAGAAGTGCTGCCCTCTTGCCACGGGGAGATGACCTGAGAAAGGTGCCTAATAGAGATTTCTCTGCCCCCTGAAACTTGGAAGACAAAGCGATTGGAAGTGCTTTCAGGAAGCGCATGCCTGGTGATGCTGAGGCCGGGCTGGACCAGCAGTGAGAGGGCAGAGGAGCTAAAGGAAGGGAAAGGCCAGTCTCTGTGGACATGATGAAAGCTGTGTTCCTGGTGCTGGTCTCTTGGTTGCAACTCACAGGAAAAGTATAGAAAGATGTCTTACTTCTTTTGAACATATATACTACTAGATTAATTACTAAAATTGGTACTCAGTTGGCACTTGTATATTTGTAGTATATTTACAGTTTATTAGCTCTATAAAACCTGTGGACATTAAGTAAAGGTAGTGAACCCTTGAAGGACACAGAGCTTTGAGGCTGCATGGCCCTGTAAATAGGAGGGGACTCTCTAAAGCAGTGCTGCCCGTGAGAAGCAAAGTAGAAGCCATACATTGAAGTTTGACATTTTTTCTGTTAAATAGACTTTGAAAAATAAGAGTAAAATCGATTTTACTAGAATATCATTTTATCCAGTGTACCTACCTTTAGTAATATATCAGTATTTTATAAGGTGTTCATGAAGCATTTTGCCTTCCTTCTTCATGCTAGGTCTCATCCATCCGGTAGGTATGGCACACTCACAGCACATCTTCACTCAGATGAGCCACATTTCAAATGTGCAGTGACACACGTGGCTGCCATCTCTGAGTACAGGTTTGTGACTCCTTACCAAAACACTCACTTAAAGATGCTGCTCTTCTTCCAGGTCCAGGGAGTGATGGGATCGTGGTGACCTGGAAGGACAACTTTGACTCCTTCTACAGTGAAGTGGCTGAGCTTGGCAGGTACAGTGTAGACCCCAGGGCCTCTTCCAAGAGAGCAAAGAAGAATAGATTGATAAATGGGGTGTCTTTCCATCAGTGGAAGTTAGCATCTTGTCTGTGAAGGGTAACCTCTAATTACTTCTGGTTATTAGACACTGAGGAGGGAAAGAAGCTGTTTTCAATTAGATTTCCAACAGAAATGCCAACCAATGCTATAAACAACCAATGCTATAAATGAGCTAGCTTCCTGCCTGTGCATCTAGAACAGCACCAGCGAGGCACCACCCTGGGGAGAGTTCAGAGCAGAGTCACACACAGGCATCTTGTAGGACCTGATCCTCTCATACAACTGTAGTTGAGAGGAGCTAGATGTGTCCTTGGGGTTTCAACTGTGCATGGAGATTTAAAGGAATTATAACGTAATTAGACAAGAATATTAGGATCTTTCTCACCAAAATAAGAGAGAGGTTTCAACATGTAGGGGTTGTTTTTCTCCAGTAGGGTCAGCCAGGGCCAGGGTGGTTCAGCAATGCCATGGCCAGCCAGGCTTCTCTGGCCTCACTCTGCCATCCATACCACACAGCACTCACATCATTGTGTCCCATGGACAAGAGAGGAAGGTCAGAAAGCCTGACTGCTGTGTTGATCAGCATTTGATTACTGTGATCAAAATACCTGACAAGGACAGTTTAGAGAAGGAGAAGTTTATTTTGACTGATGGTGGCCAAAGTCTGCTGCTCTGGGCTCAAGATAGAGCAGAATATTGTGGTAGAAGGGCATGGTAGAGAAGTGCTACTCTGTTCATGATGGCCAGGAAGCAGAGGAGCCACAGGGAGGAGGAACATTTCCAGGGTACTCCCCTAATGACCATCTCCTAGCAGTGCCCCACCTGCAAACAGTTACCACCCATTCAAACTAGGTTAGACTGATTAGGTCACAGCTCTCATAATCCAATCATTTCACCTCTGATCATTGCTGATTCTCTCCTGAGCTTTTGGGGGGCACTTCATATTCAAACCACAACAACCACTGAGGTTGTGGCTCCTGTTATGTGTCAGCCAGTTGCGCATTGCTGCATAACAAGTCCCACCCCCACTTGCCGTCCTAACGGTAGTGGTGTGTTACTCCTCAGCACTGGGGGTTGACTGGGCAGGTGTTTTGTTGGCCTCTCCTGGGCTCAGCCAGCTGGCAGGCCGCTCCCTCACTCGTGTCTGGGACCCACACGGACATCACTCTGGCCTCCTCACATACTGGCAGAAGCATTCCAAAGGGTAGAAGCTGCAAGGCCTCTTAAGGTTGTGCATCAGAAACCAACAGCTAAACTTCCTCCGTACTGTACAGTCAGAACGAGTTGCTGGGCAACCACCCAGTGACTGGGAGGGGAGACGAGGGACACTCTACTTCTCAATGGGAGAAGTAGCAATCAGTGGCACCCGTAAGCCCCTCAAAGCCTGTCTGTCCTCCCCTGCTTACTGCAGTCCTCATGTGTGCCGAGTGCAATGACCCTCCATGACCCAGGTCCCACCCTACATGGCAGCAGGCTCAGGCCTGTGGTGCAAGGTCGTCTTACCCAGGAAAGGTCAAGGTGCAGCCTGGGCTGCAGAGGCATCATTAGGTATAACTCCAGAGGCCATGGAGTCAGCCTCTTGTCCAGTCCCAGGATAGCGTCTGTTCTCCTTCACGTACCCCACTGCGCTCTGAAAATGATCTTCTCTGATCATTTATAGAGGCAGGTTTGCTGTTGTTAAGAAATGTGATCAGAAAGGAACCAAGCGAGCAGTGGCCACAAAGTTTGTGAACAAGAAGCTGATGAAGCGTGACCAGGTCACCCACGAGCTCGGGATCCTGCAGAGCCTCCGGCACCCACTCCTCGTCGGCCTTCTCGACACCTTCGAGACCCCCACCAGTTATGTCCTAGTTTTGGAGATGTGCGTACACTCCTGATTCTCCTCCCCGCTTTGAAGCCCTCAGCCTCCATTCGTGGCACTTTTAGTTGATTTCGTTTGTTCTTTAAGTATAGAAACTAAGTTTTTAGAATTTACAGAACTTCTGAAATGTCAGTTGACCACAGAGATGCAGTTTTAGAGCTTTCCAGTACAGGCAGAAGGAAGTATAGTCGCCACCGTGTGCTTCCCAAGGAGCACTGAGCCCAGTGCAGATGCCCAGCACTGCCAGGCCTGTTGTTCTCAGCCCAGCTGAGGCTCCACCAAGAGGCTAGGCTGGCTCTGGGCCTGAAGATTCAGGCCCCTCTTGGTGGCCTGAAGTTGACCTGATACCCGACACCTGCCTAGGGCAGGAGTGCTCAGTGAGGTGGGAACAGGCTTGCTGAGACCTGTTTGTGCCCGCTTCTTTGGGCATGAGCTCAGCGCCTGGCCAGTCCTGTCTCCGAGGACTCATGCCAAGCAGAGGCTGGTTAGAAAGAGAGGGCCAGACACATCTCCCCCAGAGAACACCTGCCAGAGCGGCCTCACTGGTGCGGTGGCACAGTCTCTGAATGAGTCAGTGTGGAGCTTTCCTGACTGTCACAGCCAGGGAGGGTGCTGCTTGCTCCTAGTGAGCAGAGGCCTGGGATGCCTGCAAGCCCAGGACAGACTCCAAACAAGATTCATCCCACCCAGACATCAGTGGGGCTGGGCTGAGAAACCCCACCCTGCAGCAGTCCAGTCTCTATGAAACTGATTGGTTTTTCCTACATTAAGAATGAGTTCAGGGGCTGGAGCGGTGGCTCAGTGGTTTCGGCGCTTGCCTGGCAAGCACGAGGACCTGGGTTCAAACCCCAGCACCACGTACAAAACTAAGTGTTAGAGCAACTAAGGCCATGTGAAAACCTAAATAAAGTTGTTTCTCTCTTTCTCTCTCTCTCACTGTCCCTCTCTCTTTATGAAAAAAAAAAATGAGTTCAGGGCTGGGGGTGCAGCTCAGTGGCAGAGCACTAGCCTAGCAAGTGCACGGCCCTGGGTTCCATCCATGGCACTGCACAGAAACGGAAGTGCATTCAGAGTAGGAAAACTGTGTGTCCAGCCGTAAGCATGGGTTGCCCTGTCATCCAGGAGGGAGGTGGGTAGATGCCAAGAGTATCGCTATGTGACAAGCACTGCCCTGGAGCTTGTCACCCCACCCTCTCATTGACAGGGCAATGTGATACCTCCTTCCATACATGCATCTTCACAGTGAGTGATCATGCCACCCAGTGAGGGGACAATCCCGCAATGTCGATAAAGCATTCACAGTGGGGAGCAGGTCCAGTGTTTATTTCTTACCAAGCTGAAGAGTCTGCAAGTTGAAGCGCTTCATGACAGTGTCACCCATCTCTACTCTGTAGGGCTGACCAGGGCCGCCTCCTGGACTGCGTGGTACGATGGGGAAGCCTCACTGAAGGGAAGATCAGAGCACACCTGGGGGAGGTTCTGGAAGCCGTCCGATACCTTCACAACTGCAGGATAGCGCACCTGGACCTAAAGGTTGGCAAGCCCAGGGCTGGACAAGGGTGGGTCTGACCACACTCAGCTTGGCCACACACAAGACCCGAGCCCTCTCTCAGCCTGTCCTCCAAAGCTTGGGGACAGTGGAGGGGAGTGGAGGGTGATGGGAACACTGATCCTCATCTGTTTCTAAGAGTTACATTCAGTGATGACGCAATCAGTAAAGTGCTAGGCAAGCAATTGAAGCCTCTGACTTTTCATGAAACTTTTAGAAAGTTTCTGTAAATTTTGCTGAGGTAGTCCCGGACCAAGTTCCCCCTAACTTAAAAAGAGAAAATAGTGGTGCTCTTAGTGCTGGGAGGAAAACTGAACAGCAAGGCTACATGGCACTCAGAGCTCCAGAGGGAGCCGCTGTGTGCTGAGCTGGGGCTGCAGTCCCTCTGTTGGCACTTCTTCCTCTTTGTCCTGGGCCTGGGCTAAAGTGTTCCTCCTCTTTTGCACATGCAGTTTGTCCTCGTTACTCCATAGATGCCTTCTACCTCAGCATGGATCGTTGACAATCTTCAGAGTGATGCTAAGATCAGAGGTGTTTGAAAATGATTGTTGTCTTCTGTATTCTAGCCTGAGAATATCCTGGTGGATCAGAGTTTAGCCAAGCCAACAATTAAACTGGCTGACTTTGGAGATGCTGTTCAGCTCAACACCACCTACTATATCCACCAGTTACTGGGGAACCCTGAGTTTGCAGCCCCTGAGATCATCCTTGGGAACCCCGTCTCCCTGACCTCGGACACATGGAGTGTTGGAGTGCTCACATACGTGCTTCTCAGCGGTGTGTCCCCCTTCCTGGATGACAGCGTGGAGGAGACCTGCCTGAATATTTGCCGACTAGACTTTAGTTTCCCAGATGACTACTTTAAAGGAGTTAGCCAGAAGGCCAAGGAGTTCGTGTGCTTCCTCCTGCAGGAGGACCCTGCCAAGCGTCCCTCGGCTGCACTGGCCCTCCAGGAGCAGTGGCTACAGGTGGGCAACGGTAATGGCAAAGGCACGGGCGTCCTCGACACGTCCAGACTGACCTCCTTCATTGAGCGGCGCAAACACCAGAATGATGTTCGACCTATTCGTAGCATTAGAAACTTCTTACAGAGCAGGCTTCTGCCTAGAGTTTGACCTATCTTGAAGTTCTTTCTCATTCTCTTTCACCTGCCAATCAGCTGTTAATTTGAATTTTGAAGAGGAAAAAAAACCAAACCTAACTGACCAGCTGCCAGTACGTGCATCGTGTGAAATTGCATTCCAAGTGAGCTGTGCTCAGCAGTGCTTGGACTCCGAGCTGTGAGCTGCGCTGGGGTGGAGGACCTTCACTTACGCTCTGCAGAGGCAGAGATCGTGTTGCTGTATCACAGTATTTTATTCAGGTTTCTGCAAAAAATAAAAGACTTTTTTAAGTAAACATGGAGAGAATTTTGCAAATTTACCGTTTTCAAGATTTATTCAAGGATACAAAATGCCTATGTTCAACCACTGGTATTAATGAACAAAACAAAGATACTGTGCATCTCTGGGGCAGACTCACCCAGGTGATGGCCACTCCCATGGCCTTGGCTAGTGCTCTGCGTCCACCTGGCGCTGAGATTTTGCAGCCACCTCGTCTGCATGCGTCTAACCAGACGCCAGACTTGGCTTCTGAAATGTGCATTCAACCTCAAACTTTTGCATAAAATCGAATGAATTGTTTTGCTCTGATGAAATGTAGGCCTTACTTGTATATAAGACTGTTCCTGCCTTCAGTCTGTCTTTCCTCCCCTCCCCCACCTTCCCTTCTGCCCCCACCTACCACCTGGGCCTTCCTCTGGGGGTTCAAGGGTCTGCCCATCAAGAAGACATCAGATTGGGTCCAGCCCTCTGCCCTCTTCCCCATCCTCACCCCAAGCCGTCAATCAGATTGTTGAGCAGTATACAGTCAGATGAAAATACTGTAAATGCACTCATTGGGGGTTTTTTGGTTTTATTTCATATCATGTGCAATGTTGTGGCTTTAACATTTTATGCAACTATTTATGAAGACCTCTGTTGTACCTGTAATAAATACGTAGAAAAGCACATACTTCGTACAGTGAGCTTTATGGTTTTGTGTGTGTGTTGGGGGGGTTCGTATCCCTGTGCCATCGGTTCAAGGAGACTTTTCGTGAAATTTGTCAGTTTTGAGGACTGTAAAAAGTGATTTCATACTCTGAATATAAAACTGGATAATAGGGTAATGTTTTAAAATTTATTATGCTATTATTCAGAATGCCAAAGTATTATTTTTTTTCCTAAAATCAGTCTGGACATTTACTACTTTTTAGACTTTTTGACATTCAACTTTCTGTACAAAAAAATTGGCTGGACTTTGAGCTTTTGGTAAGAAATTAAAGCCAATTAGCACTGGCCTCCCTGAGGCTGGTCCCCAATGCCCGTGTCACTGTGGCAGAATGAGTGCTGGTAGGGGTTTCTTCCAACAAAAGAGGCTGGGATTCTGGGCACGCTTGAATTTTTCTGGATGTCTTTTTACCTTTATTGTTTGAAATACACTATAAAAGAGACCAGCCTGCTTCCCAAGCCAGCCAGACATCTGGGTCTTGAGCCATATACTGGCGTAATTAAGCTTTGCAGCTTCCAATGTATTTTATTTATTCTTCTGTTGGGTTTTGTTTGTTTGTTTCTCCTTGTAAAATTGTACAGAAACTTTTTAAAAGAAATTGGATTCAAAACTGGATGTGTATCCGTAACCTCATAACTTTTATTTGTGTATTGTTTCTTTTATTATTTCAGTTAAATTTTTACATTATTTTGCATGTATATTTCTTTGTACAGAGACCTTACATGTTTACACAGTATGATGTGATGTAAATATTTTATTTTGCCATCAGTTATTTTAAAAAATTAAACATATTTGCCTGATGTTTGTGTTAGGCCTTTTATTTAAATTGGTCTTTGTTGAATCTGAAGGAGAACACCGAGGGAGAGGCTGGAGCAGAGTCCTCTCACCGGGGCGGGGGGCACAGTATTCAGGATTGGGAATCCCCTGTACATGTCATGAAACAGGAGTTCTTTAGGCTCCTGCAGACTAGTTCAGAGAGTAACTCAAGACACTGGGATACAGCCAGCATGCAGCCGACTGACCAGCAGGGGAGGCCTGTTTCCATTCTGGGCTTGGAAAAGTACAGTTAACATTATCGTATACTCAAGAGAATGAGGCACTTAGGTTCAAGCACCACGTTAGGAACAAACCAGATTCTGCACCTGTGGAGAAGGCCAGCCCCCACCTCCCTGGTCTCCAGCAGGCTCTCCCTAATGTGATTTCACAACCCTGCTGGCAACAGGTTATTTTTCCTGATGATCACTATGGTCTCTTGTGATTCTTCGTGGTTTTCCCTCTAGGATGGTGACTATTATTCATCACATCATAAAGAAGAAGTTTCCACCTGCTGAAATCCTGAAGGGCCGGCCAGGGTAAAGGGACATTTGTACTAAGGTCTCTAGTGAGGGCATGTGAAAATGACCCCCAAGGTGCACACCCCCTCCCAAGCCCCGGAATTCAAGGTCAGTTTTAGTCCACCTGCAGTGCAGCATCAGGCCTGGGAGAGCTCTGTGGGCTTTTCCTTTTAACTGGACATGCTGCGTGGGGAGGTTAGGCCAGCAGATTAGCAAAGCACACACAGGTATAGGGTCCATCATGAGCATTAGATTTTTCTTTTCTAAATCAAGATCTGTTTTACTCTGCATGTTGCAGTATTTATACATCCTTTAAATCCATGGATTCTCTCTATCCCTAAGGCGTGGGTAGAGAGACAATGGGAACGAATCACCCGCATTTCAGTAGAATAACAAATAGCATCTTACCGCAAGCGCTAATCTGAAGGAGTTTAGACCAGTAGGAGGTGAGGTCCCCCTCAGCTGCACGTTTCTGAACCCTAACGGTAGAGATAAAAATACCTTAAGGAATGAGTAGAGTGCTTCCCAGATTGACACATCTTTATGTGAGATTTAACTTACAGAAATAAACTATGCAAATCCGAAGTAAGTAGCTCATGAAATGCCTGCATACGTGTACGCCTCCGATCATCACCCTGGGCGACCTTTGGAGCATTGCCATTACCCAGCATGCCCCTGGAAGACGGCTCCCACTGTCCTAATGTCTGTCACCCGTAGAAGAGTTTGCCTTTGAACTTGATGTAAGTGGAATCGCACGCTATGTGCTTTTTAAAACAGGTTATACTTTGAGATCACTGCAGATCCACATGCATCGGTAAGAAAGGGACCCTTTGCCCAGGGAAAGCATCTTAAAGACCAGCGCGGTGGCACAGCCAGGGTGCTAGCCTCGAGACAGTCTGTCACAGGGAACCCCTCCTGCTGCCCTTGTATGGCCAGGCCCAGCCTCCCTCCTCCCACCACCACCCTAGCCCCTGCCAGCCACTTACTTGCCTGTGCTCCATTTCTGTCATTTTGTCATTTGAGGAATTGCGGTAAGTAGCCTTGTGAGATAGGCTTTTTCACTGAACACAACTTTTTTGGAGATTCATCAGGTGGTTGCATGAATCAGTAGTTCTTCGTTTTATCATTCAGTAATAATACATCAGATACAGATGTACCATAGTGAGTCACCCACTGAAGGACATCTGAGATTCTGTGAATATTTGTGTACAGATTTTTGTGTGAATGTGAAAGTCTCATTTCCCTGGGATAAGGCAATTGGTGGATCATATTGTAATTACATATTTTATTTTTCTGTTTTGTATTTTGGGAGTGCTGGGGATTGAACCCACGGCTTGGCACATGCTATTCAAGCACTCTGCCACTGAGCTACGTACCCAGCCAACATATTTAATTTTTTTTAAGAGAGTGAGAGAAAGAGAAAAATCAACTTTCTTCTGGGCTCTGTTTTTCTGACATTTAGTAGTACATGTGGTACTGGGGTTTGAACCCTGGTCCTTGAACGTGCTAGGCAAGCACTGTAACTGAGCCACAGCTCCAGCCCCCATGTGTAATTTTTGAGAGTGCCAAACTGTTTTCCAGACCATGCTAGTTCATAGCCTACCAGCAATGGATAAGTATTCCAGTTTCTTTCCATCCTCATCAGCATTTGGTGGTATCATGACTTTTTAATTTGGTCCTTCTGAAAAACATATAATGATATCTTAATTGCAATTCTAATTTGCTTTTCCCCAATGGCTGATGATGTTGAATAATTATTTATTTTCCTATCTATATATCCTCCTCGGTGAAACGCCCATGGCTTTTGCCTTTTTCTTGTTATGTTGCTTGTTTTTTAATGAGTTCTGAGAGTTCTTTATTCTAAATAAATACAAATAATGCTGGAGGCATGTTGGAAATACAGTTTGCAAATGCTGCCTCCCTCTCTCTGGAGTCTTCTTAACAGGGTCTTTCACATAGGGAAAAAATGTAATTTTGATGAAGTTCAGTTTATTAGTTTTTCATTTTATGAATCAAGCTTTTGGTGTTGAGTCTAAGAATTTTCTAGCCCCAGATTGAGGTTTTTTCCTAAATTTTTTTCCTCAAAGTTTCTGAGATTCACATATTACATTTAAGTGTGTTGTCCATTCTGAGTTAATATTTTCATAAGGTATGAGGTTTAGGTTGAGGTTCTGTTTTGCATATGGATGATATTCATTTTTCAGTGCTATTTTTTAAGAAGTCTTCCCTTTTTTGACAGCAAAAATCAGTTGGTTCTATTTATGTGTGATCTTTTGGGGGTCCATTTCTCTCCTCTGTCCCATTTACGTATTTATCCCTCTACTGATACCACACCGTTTTGATTACTGTGGGTATTACAATAAGTCTTGTCTTGAATGCAGGTAAACTTGCCTCCCCACTTTACTTTTCAAAATTGTTTTAGCTATTTGAATTCCTTTACCTTTCCTTGTAAATTGAAGGATTGTGTTATCTATATCTACGAAATACCTTTGGGGATTTTCTTATATTAATTCAGGCAAAACTGACATGTTGGCCATGTTGGGTCTTCCAGTTTGTGAATGTAATATGTCTCCATTTATTCAGCTTTTCTTTGATTTCTTTCATTGGCATTTTATATTTTTACATGTTCTCTCTATATGTTTGTTAGACTTTTCCAAGCATAGTGACACATGCCTATAATCTTAGTGACTCTGGAGGCTGAGGCAGGAGGATCACAAGCTTAAGACCAACCTCAGCAACTTTGTGAGGCCCTAAGCAACACAATGAGACGGTCTCAAAAAATAAAAAGGGCTCGGGATTTAACTCAGTAGTAAAGCACCTCCAGGTTCAACCCCCAGTACCCACCCACCCCCCAAAAAAATCTACCTAAGTATTTCTTTCTTAAGCAATTATAAGTATTATATTTTTTATTTTAGTATCCATGTATTCAGTTACTATATAAAAATGCAACTAATTTTTGAATGTTTATCTTTTATGACACATATTTGCTTATCTTGTTCTAGATGGTTTTTCTAGGTTCTTTGAGATTTTCTATATAAACAGTCATGTAGTCTGCAGATAGGAACAGGTTCATTTCTCTTTCTCAGTCAGTGTGCCTTTTGTGTCTTTCTCTCGACTCACTTCACTGGCTAGAACTTCCAGCACTAAATTGAACATGAATGGTGAAGGCACACATCCTCATCCTTTTCCTGGTGCGAAAGCATTCAGTCTTTCACCATTAAGAACAATATTAGGGGCTGGAGCAGTAGCAGTTACGGCCCTTGCCTGGCAAGTGCAAGGACCAGGGTTCAAACCCCAGCACCACCATGTACACGGTGAAGTGTTGGAGCAACAAAAAAATAAAAGTTAGCTGCAGATTTCTATAGACACTTCTTTCCTTTCTTTCTTCTTTCCTTCTTTTTTTTAATGTTTTCATTGGCATGTTATAGTTGTACATAATTGTGGGATTCATTGTTACATACTCATCTGTACACAGGTATAACAACATGATTTGGTCAATATGGTCCCAGGATTTCCCCTTACCCTCCCCTCCGCCTCCATCCCCTGGTCCCTGACCTCTACTCTGTTGGTCTTCCCTTCCATTTTCATGAGTTCCCCATTCCCTCTCCCTCCACCCCCTGCTTTTGTCTCTCTGGCTTCCACGTAGGAGAGAAAACATGAACTCCTGACTTTCCGAGTTTGGCTTATTTCACTTAGCGTAACGTTCTCAAGTTCATCTATTTTCCTACAAATAACATAATTTCATTCTTACGTCTGAATAAAAACTCCATTGTGTATATATACCACCGTTGCTTTATAGATTGATCTGTTGAGGGACACTTAGGCTGGTTCCATAGTTTGACAGTTATGAATGGTGGGCTATTAACATGGTATGCATGTGTCTTTAGGATAAATACCAAGGAGTGGTATCATTGGGTCATATGATGATTTCATTTCTAGTCTTTTAAGGAAACTTCATACTGATTTCCATAAAGTTGTACTAACTTGCAATCCCACCAACAGTATGAAAGTGTTCCTTTTGCTCCACATCCTCTTCAACATTTATTATTGTTATTTGTATTTTTCAGACAGGGTCTCAATAAGATGCTGAGGCTGTCCTGGAACTTGAGATCCTCCTGCCTTAGTCTCCCAAGTCACTGGGATCACAGGTCTATGCCACCACACCCAGCTTTTGCTTGTATTCTCGATGACTGCCTTTCTAACTGGAGTAAGATGAAATCTTAGTGTAGCTTTGATTTGCATTTTCCTAATTGCTAAAGATGTTGAATTTTTCATACATTTGTTGTCCATTTGTATTTCTTCATTTGAAAAGTGTCAAAATCTTCACTTCTTTTTCCCATTTATTGATTGGGTTATTTGGTGGGGTGGTGGTGTTTATTTGGGGGAAGCTTTTTGGTTTGGTTTGGTTAGTAGAGGATTTTTGTGTTCTGTATGTATTTTGGGTATTAATCTTTTGTCGGAAGAATAACAAAGATTTTCTCTCATTTTATAGAGGTTCTATCTTTACACTCAATCATTTCCTTTGCTATAGAGAAGCTCTTTGATTTGATGCCATTCCATTTATAAATTCTTAGTATTATTTCCTAAGCTTTAGGAGTCCTGGTTAGAAAGTCATTATCTGCACCCATATGTTGGACCTTACATCTTCTTCTAGGAGTTGCATAGTTTCTGGTCTCATACCTAGATCATTGATCAATTTTAGGTTGACTTTTGTGCAGGGTGAGAAATAAGAATCTAATCTCTTTCTTCCATATATGGGTAGCCAGTGTTCCAAGTACCATTTGTTAAAAGGACTTTTTTCCCATGTGTTTTTAGCACACTGTCAAGGATCAGATGACCATATCTGTGTGAGTTTGTCTCTGTATCTTCTATTCTGTTCCTCTAGTCTATGTGTCTGTTTTTAGGCCAGTAAAAGCAGTTTTTGTTACTGTAGCTCTGTTTTGTGATATTTGAAGTTAGGTATTGTGACGTCTCCAGCATTGCATTTTTTTGTTTGTTTAAAATCACTTGGATATTCTGCATCTTTTTTCTTTCAAGTAAGTTCTCAAATTTTTTTTTCTAGTTGGGTGAAGAATGTCACTGGTATTTTTTTTATTTCTATTCGATTAGCATGGTCTTACAACTAGGAGAGATTCATTGTCAAGCAATCAAGAACGTGTCATTGGTATTTTGATGGGGATTGCGTCGAATCTGTAGATTGCTTTTGGTAAGGTAATCATTTTGACCATATTAATTCTGCCTATCCATGAACATGGAAGCTCTTGCCATCTTCTAATATCTTCCATAATGTGTTTCATCAGTGTTATGTAATTTTCATCATAGTGATGTTTTACCTTCTTGGTTAGATTTATTCCTAGGTTTTTTTCTTTGTTTTGTTTTTGAAGCTATTGTAAATCGAATTAATTTCCTGATGTATTTCTCAGGAAATCCTTTATTAGTGTATGGTAAAGCAACTGATTATATTATGTCGATTTTATATCCTGTCTATAGATGATTTTCACAAGTTGAGAAACTTCTCTGTCCCTGTTTTCCTGAGTTTTTATCATGCATGGGTGTTGAATATTACCAAATGCTTTTTCTGTACCAACCAATATGATCATGTAATTTTTCTTCTTTTGCATATTAATAATGGTTACTTCTCAAATGTTGAGCTGAATTTGCCCCTTTGGAATCAACCTTACTTAGTCATGGTGTACAATTCTTTCTAAACTGCTTTTGCTAATATATAGTTCAGGATTTTGTATCTACATTCATGGGGGATATTAATGTGAAATTTTTGATGCTGTCACTGGTTTGGTATCAGGTTATGATTAGCTTCATAAAATGAGTTGGGAAATGTCATATTCTCTTAAATTCTTCAGGAAGAGATCTTATAGAACTGATGTTAATTCTTTAAGTATTTGGTAGACTTTTCCAGCAAAACCTTGTGGGCCTGGAGAATTATTTATGGAAAGTTTTGAATTATACTGAATTTTGAATTATTGCTATAGGGTTTTTCAAATTATCAGTTTCATTCAGTGAATGGTGATCATTTATGCTCTTAAGAAAAGAATCAACCATGTCATGTCTAGTTATTCAATCAGTTTTAAGAAAGGAATGCTGAAACTCCAGTTATAATTTTGGATTTGTCTGTTTCTGTTTCACAACTTTCAGTTTTGTGCTTCACAAGTTTTATAGCTGTTTTGCTTGAGGAACACACACTCAGGATTATTATGTCTTCTTGATGAATTGATCCCTTTATCACTGTGTAATATCCCAATGTGTCTTTAGTAATTTTCTCTGCTCTAATCATTGGACATTAGTCTGTCTTGCTTTTTATTTAGTTTTTCATGTGACTTTCATTCCTAGGACACTTTGTTGTGCATGTGGGTGCTGGGGTTTGAACTCGAGTACATGTGCATGCCAGGCAAGTGTGGTAACCACCCAGCCCCCACTCCAGCCCCCTGTCTTGCTTTTTTAACTAATAATTTTTATGTGTCTTTTTTCATCCTTTTACCAACAGCTACCTTTATCACTATGTATAAGTTTCTTGTAGATGGCAAATAATTGGGTCACATTTTGTAATTCACTCCACTCATCTTTTTAAATTGGTATATTAGATCATTTATATTTAACATAATTATTGATAAGTTAGGGTCTTGAGCCTGCTGATTTATTTTTTGGCTTACACTTTTTTCTGGTCTCCGTTTTTTTGTTGTTTTTATTTGTTTGATTGTTTCGTTTTGCTTCCCTTCTGAGGGTTGCATAAACATTCCTAGAATTCCATTTTTATTTTCCTATACTATTTTATAATGTATTTCTTTGTGTGACTTTAGTGATTGATATAGGTATTACATTGCCTATACATAACACAGTTACCTGGTGTCATCATTTTTCCATTTTGAGTGAAATAAAAATCTTACACCAGGCCTGGTGGCACAAGCCTGTAACCCCAATGACTTGGGAGGCTAAGGCAGGAGAAGTGCAACTTCAAAGCCAGCCTTAGCAACTTCGCAAGACCCTATCCAACTTAGCGAGAACCTATCTCAAAATAAAACAGTTAAAAAGGGGTGGGGATGTGGCTCAGTGGGAAAGCACCCCTAGGTTCAATCCCCAGTATGAAGAAAAAAAGCAACTTACCTCTGTGTGTCATCACCCTCCCCTGATTGTAATTGTTTTAAATACTTCCTTTCCATACATTTAAAACAACAATATACAATGGTTTTTACTTTTTCACTTTAGCAAACATAATTTAGAAAACTAAAGAGGAAAAGGGACATATATTTACTCATATTTTTATGTTTTTTAATTCTTTCTTCCTTGTTGATATGTCAAGATTTCTTTAACTTTTCCTCTCTATTTAAAGAACTTTTGGAAATTCAGGCAACAAGCATCTTGGCTTCTCCTTTCTTGAAAGATAGTTCTGCTAGCTACAAAATTCTAGATTGACAGTTCTTTTCTTTCAGTACTTGAAAAATGTCATCCAATTTATCCATGTCTCTATGGTTTCTGATCAGAAAACCACTGTCATTCAGTTCCTTTTTACCTTATAAGTAAAATGTTTTTCCTCTCATTTTCAAGATTTCTTTTTCCTTTATTTTGCAGAAGTTTGACTCTGATATGTCTTAGTGTGAATTTATTTGTATCTATAGTTTTATGTCTTTTGCCCAATATAGGAAGTTTTAAGCCATTATTTCTTCATTTTTTTATTTTGTTTTTTTGTTTGTTTGTTTGTTTTGTGCTGGATTGAACTGAACCCAGGGCTTCTTGCATGCTAATCATGTCCTCTACCACTGAGCTATACCCTTAGCCCATGTTCAAGTTCTTTTGCAGCCTTGTTCTCTCTCTCCTTTCCACGTAAGACTCCAGTGACATGAATGTTTGATTTTTTGTTATGGCTCCCAGGTCTGAGGCACTGGTTCTGCCACCGCTGTTCTTCCCCCTTCCCCTACCCCAGCTGTTTGAGGTATTTTCTCTTTCTTATGCAGATTGGGTAATTTCTATTATTCTGTAACAAGTACACTGATTTTTCCCCTGTCCATTCCAGTCTTCCATTGAGCCCATCTGTAGAATTTATTTCTTTTTTTTTTATTTCTAAGTTCTAAATTTTCATTTGATTTTCCTTGATATCTTCTATTTCTTTGCTGAAACTTTCATTTATTTATTTCCAAGGATGTTCACAATTATTTCTTGAAGGATTTTTTTTTTATCATGGCTGCTTTAAAGTTTTCATCAGGTAATTCTAAATTCCCTGTAATTTAACTGTTGGTGTCTGTTGGTTATTTTTTTCATTTAAGTTGCTATTCTTCTGGTGGATAACATGAATGATTTTTGTTTGAAAATTCAGTTGTGAGTCTGTGTTTTACTTAAGCCCTCTTAATTTATCTGGCTTCCTTTGACTTCAACAAGGAAAAGGAGGAGTTGCTACATTATTAATCATAAGAAAGGCTATGAGTTTTGCTTGGCCTCTCCGTTATAATGCGAGGTGAAGGAGGCCTAGCAAAACGCATAGGCGAACAGAAATCCAATAAATTATAAGATCATATTTTGAAAACCTATACTCCTCCAAATTTGATAATTTGGAAGAAATGGATAAATTTCTGGACACATACAACATCCCTAATTTGACACAGGACAATACTGAATTCCTAAACAACCCAATCACAGGCACTGAAATCCATATTGCAATTAAAAGTCTACCAAAGAAGAAAAGCCTAGGACCTGATGGCTTGCCCGCTGATTTTTACCACACTTTTGAGGAGGAAGTAACACCTCTCCTTATTATTTCAAAAAATTGAAAAGGAAGGAAATCTCCCATCCACTTTTTATGAAGCAACCATAACTCTGATACTAAAACCCGACAAGGATACATCAAAAAAAGAAAACTACAGACCAATATCCCTGATGAACCTGGATGCAAAAATCCTTAATAAACTCCTTGCAAACCATATGCAAAAACTTATCAAGAATCTTCCATCATGATCAAGTGGACTTCATCCCAGGAATGCAGAGCTGGTTCAACATACGCAAAACAGTTAACGTAATTCACCACTTAAATAGAATCAAGGACAAAAACCATATGATCATCTCAATGGATGCGGGAAAGATCTTTGATAAAACCCAGCACCCTTTCATGCTCAAAACTCTAGAGAAGATAGGGATCAAAGGAACATTTCTGAACTATGTAAAGGCTATATATGTTAAACCCTCAGCTAGTATAATACTAAATGGAGAAAAGCTGAAAGCATTTCCACTAAAATCAGGAACAAGACAAGGCTGTCAGCTCTCACTACTTTTATTCAATATTGTTCTTGAGACCCTAGCTGGAGCAATTAGGCAAGAGAAAGAAATCAAAGGGTTAAAATAGGAAGAGAGGAAGTCAAACTCTCCCTTTTTGCTGATGACATGATCCTGAATCTGGAAGATCCAAAAACCTCCATCAGTAAACTGCTTGAACTTATAAACAGATTAAGCAAAGTGGAAGGCTACAAGATCAACACCCATAAATCAATAGCTTTCCCATACACTAATAATAATAGGACAGACAAAGAAATCAGGATATCAGTCCTATTCAAAATATCTTCAAAAAGAATAAAATACTTGGGAATTGACCTTACAAGGGAAATCAAAGACCTTTATAACAAAAATTATTGGTCATTGAAGAATGAAATGACCTAAGAAGATGGGAAGATGTCCCATGCTCTTGCATAGGCAGAATTAATATAATAAAAATGGCCATTCTACCAAAAGCTCTATATAGATTTAATGCAATCCCTATTAAGATACCTATGTCATTCTTTACAGACACAGAAAAAGCAATTCTCAAATTCATTTGGAACAATAAGAAACCTAGAATTGCCAAAACGTTACTAAGCAAGAAAGACGAATCAGGTGGTTTTGCCATACCAGATCTAAAACTATACCATAGAGCTGTAGTAACAAAGACAGCATGGTACTGGTATCAAGATAGGAAAGAAGACCAATGGAATAGAATAGAAGACCCTGAAACAAACCCTCAAATCTTTAAACATCTGATTTTTGACAAAGGGGGACAAAATATTACATGGAGGAGAGACAGCCTTTTCTTTTTTTTTTTATTAGAAGTATATAGAGATACAATTGAGGGGGAAACATTATCAAACCATCAATAACCAATGTGTATGTACTTTGTTATCCAGGGGTAATGCCAAAACATGGATGACTACCTTGGGTTTCACCTGTTGCAGTTTCCCCCAGAAGAACTCTTGTGTTAAATGGGTATCTCGTGGAGGAATGACATCTGCTTCTGAGATGGTTCCCCCATATTCCCACTCTCCAGCCTCCTAGGAGTTTTTCATACACCCTCCCCCTCCCCATCTGCCTCCCTACGCCTCCAAGTATCCTAGGGAGCCATGCCCCTATTACGCTGAGAATCATACAATTTGAAGTTATTGTTAGGTTTGCTGGAGAGACAGCCTTTTCAACAAATGGTGCTGGACAAACTGGACAGCCACTTGCAGAAAGTTGAAATTAGAACCATATCTTTCTCCTTGCATGAGAATCAAATCAAAATGTATCAAGGAGCTAGGAATTAAACCAGCTACCTTGCAACTGATGGAAGACAAATTAGGTCCAACACTTCAGCATTTGGGAGTAGGCAAAGACTTTCTCAACATGTCACCTAAAGTGAAGGAAGTAAAGTCAAAAATCAGTGATTGGGATACCAGAAAGCTAAAAAGCTTTTGCACTGCCAAGGAAATAATCAAGATTCAAGAGGTTTCCTACAGAATTGGAGAGAATCATGGGCTGTGATTCCTCTGATAGGGGCCTCATATCCAGAATCTACAAAATCCTCAAAAATCTCAACCTCAAAAATACAATCAACCCAATCAATAAATGGGCCAAAGAGCTAAATAGAAGCTTCTCAACAGAGGACATTGATCAAGCCAATAAATATATGAGAAAGTGCTCTAAATCACTAGTAATCAGAGAAATGCAAATGAAAACTACATTAAGATATCACCTCATGCCAGTCAGAATGGCAAAAATGAAGAAAGTAAACAATAATAGATGTTGGAGGGGCTGTGGAGAGATAGGCACGCTAACACACTGTTGGTGGAGCTGCAGACTGGTACAGCCCCTCTGGAAAGCAGTGTGGAAAATCCTCAAAAAACTAGGGATGAGCCCACCATGTGATCCTGCTATTCCTCTCTTGGGTATTTTTCCAGGGGATTTAGAATCAGCACACTATAGTGACACAGCAAAATCTATGTTCATAGCAGCTCAATTTACAATAGCTAAATTATGGAAACAAACCCAGATGTCCCTCACTGGATGAATGGATCCAAAAACTGTGGTACATATATACCATGGAATTTTACACAGCAATTAGAAACAATGATATTGCAGCCTTTGAAGTTAAATGGGTAGCTATGGAAGAAATTATACTGAGTGAAATCAGCATAACCCAGAGAACCAAGGGTCGAATGTCTTCACTCATCTGTGGAGGCTGGAGCTAGACTCAGGCCATTGAGAAAGGAGGTCGATTCTCATGTTTTAAATCTGGATAAGGTGTAATGTCATACAACCTAAGGCATTTGTAGAGATGTATTGGGAAGGAGAGGAGAGGGTAAGGGTGGGTAATTGGAGGGGCAGCTCTTGGGGGTAAATCTAATTTTCAGAATTTATATATATATATATATAATATTATATTATTTCATTAGAAGCTTGTTTGATTGTTCAACAAATAAACTTCTGAATAAAAAAGAAAAACTCATAGGTGATAATGAAAGTCCTCAATTTGCAGGAGTCCTCCCCTGATACCACCCTAGTGGAGAGAGGAAATGGGCACTTGAGTGCAAGTCCAAGGTCCCCACATAATCTCCACTGATGCCAAAGTGGATGAGGATACTGCCCAGCAGGGACGACAGGCCTCGCTCACTATGTGGCCATCTAACACAACCTTGGCAGGAGGTTGGGGTGCCCCACTATCGCTGGGCAAGAGTATAAATCTGTGGTCCACTGTAGTCTTTGCTGGTGGGGAGGAAGCCACAATTGTCCTGTGGGGTTTGACTAGAGAAGAACAGTTACCATCTAAAAGTGTTGTCTTGCTGGGCTGACCCTTTCCTCGTCTGTTAGCTAGAGAGAGCAGGTTTGGGCAGGCTTATTTGTTTTATTTTGGTTTGGTTTGGTTTTTGTTTTATTCCTTCCCCATCTTTTGGCTTTTCCCAGTTACTAGGTTTTTTCAGCTCTAAGTGTGGGAGATATGAAACAAAAAGAAATCCCAAGGAACTTCCCACCCTGAGGTCCCTAGCTGGTCTGTGGTCTTCTCTTTACTTTGCAAGGTCTTCTTAATGTCTCTATATATCTGTATAATTTCCCCATTTTTTCACTGCGGTTAGCAGGAGAAACAAAGAGAAGTCCGCCTACTCCATCCTCCCAGAAGCAGAAGTCAGTGTCAGAGCTTCTCTTTGTGTTCGCTAGTTCTCCGACGCATGATGTTGCTCTCCTGAGCTAGGTCAAAACGACTGCTTGTTTTGTTTCCATAGGGGGAACTACAAACCCCATGAGTGTCCCAATCCAAGCTCTTGGCACATTTCATGGCCTTGTGCTTGTTCTGCTAACTCATGCTTGTTGAAGTTCTTCTTACCCTCCAGCACCAATAGTCTACTACAGTTCCATAATGCCCAGACCGAAATCTGCAGGAAAGGATGGCAAAAGAGAGCAGCAAGTGAGGGGTTGCCAGGCTACTGAAACTCCCATGGAAGGGGCAGGCCCTGGCTGCTCCTGCAGGGTTGTGTCCAGCACTGGCAGGGGGGCAGGCAGAGGCTGGCTCTGCTCTGGAGCAGCCGTGGTGGGAAGGAAGGGGGCGGGCACTTAACTGCTGGGAGAGGGAATCCAATGACTTGCCTAACAGAAGTTCTGAGACAACAGGAAGAAACCAGCATGCAGGGAGGTGGGTCTCCGGACGCTGGCTTCGGGCTGGGTCAAGCGTCAAGTGGCTCTGACATTGGCAAGCAGTTGGGTGAGGAGGGTACAGTTGTCAGGTAATTTGAGGTGACAGAGCATTTGTTTCCTCAGGTTATTCTCTCTTCCACTGACCAGTTCTTATTTACAATTCAAAAATGTTAGGGAGGTTTTTCTTTCAGTCTGACTCTCATCCTATTGACAGCCCAGGCCTATTTCCAAGATGGCTGCCTTTACTGGAGCCATTTCCTGCTTCTCCCCACTCCACCACCTCCCATGAGACCCCACCCCATAGAATGTGAAAGGTTAAGGGTTTTCAGGGCAAAGGCTCTTGTGGAAGTTAAGAAAAGTAGAGATTTTAAAACCAATGGGCTCGTTTTTTGTTAATGCTTATAGAAAGCACAACTCTCTGATCCACTGTTGAAGGTTTAAAATGTTTTACCCAATTTGTCAGCTTCTTTATTACTACATTTATCTTCAGTTAAGGTCCTTGTACAGGAAAGACTATATCAGGAAAAAAAATGACTTGAAAACAGGCATTTGAGACATGACCTATTGACAATTTGAGAGCCGCCTACTCTGTTGAGTTGTTAAGACAGGGTAGTGCTCTGTTTTACATAGTTATTTTAAAATGCTTATACCAAGAGTGAAAAGATGCAAAACATCAAATCTTTTTTACAAACATGAAAATTACCTCCAGGTGCTAAGCTGTTCCAAGCAGGGAGTTATCACAGGGGGCTCACCAGGGTGGGAGGAGGTCAGTATGCCTTGAGCGTCTTTTTCAGTTTTATAGCTGAGTGGGCAAACTAGGAAATAAAACTGAGAGTGGGGTCATAACTGTGCGGATGTTGAGTTCATTTTCCTGCACTTCTCTGAACCATCCTGGTTCCCTTGGAGGCTACTCTTGGGAGACAGGAAGTCAACAGCTGCCTTCTCTGAGTACACATGATCTTTCCCTGGGTGACCACAGCAGATCTCCTTCCTTTGTATGTGGAATTGTTACAAATGATCATAAATTTGGTGACTGAAAACAGAAGTTCTTCCCAGTTCTGGAGGCCCACTGTCCACAGTCAATGGGCGTCTACAGACCCTGCTCCCCACCCCACCTCCAGAGGATGAAGGAGAATCTGTCCCTTTCTTCTTCCAGTTGCTGCCGTCTGCCACCATGCCTAGCCTTGTGGCCACAGCAGTTCAGTCTTCAGGGCCAGCATCTTCAAATCTTCCGTCTTTGTGCTGCTCACTCCTCTGCCTTAAGTCTTCCCCGCCTCCCTCTAATAACTTGTGATGGCATTCAGGGCCCAGCTGGATCATGCAGGATCTGTCTCCCAATCCTTAATCACATCTGTACAGACTTTTGCCACAAAGGGTGACATTCACAGGTCCAGAGACTGGGACGTGGCTGTCTTCCGGGAGGCCCTTTTCAGCCCCTCATGCCGTCTCTGCTTTGTCTCTGCCCAGTCCCCTGTGCTCCAGGTAGCTACCTAACTCTCCACGGATGTCCAAAATGCAACTATCCTCTAACGCCAGAAAGCACCCAGATGCCCGGCCAGAAATCCCAGAGCCATTGCATGTCTCCCCCACGTGCTGCACCTTATCCAGCCCTTGGTTTACCTTCAAGACAACTCTTTCACCCACTAGCGCTTCAGCCAGGTCTCTATCAGCAAGGGCAGCATGGGACTCCCTTGGCTGAGCTGGGCCCTGCAGAACTCAGTCATGCCTGTGTCTCTTGCCCTACCATCGGCAATCTCTCCTGGCTCCCTCCACTCTGACCATGTGGCCTTGTTTGGGCCCAAACAGGCTGCCATCTTCTCTCTCTGCCCAGATACCAATTGCCTCCTGAGGCTCTGACCTCGGGTTAGATGTCCTTGAAGCGAAGGCCCTGACCTTCCAGGAGCAGCCTCCTCTAATCTCTCTCATGGCCCTTTACTTTCCCTGCATTTCACTTCCGTATATCTAACTGGTGCACTCATGGTTCGTTTATTTCATGCCTGTCTCCCCTCCATTACAGACTCCTCGAGGGCCGGAATGTATATCACCAACAGTGAATTCTAACGTAAACCATGGAGGCTCGTTGATTATAACACATGCAGCCCTCTGGGATGTTGATGGTGGGGGAGACTGTGCATGTGGGCAGGAAAATCTACTTTCTACCTAATTTTGCCTTGAGCCTAAAACTGCTTTTAAAAAAATAAATAAAAGAGTCCAGTTTTGAAATTTAAAATAAAATGCAAGCGTGAGAATATTGGCTCCCGGAAGTAGCGGGAAAGGCGGAAATGGACTGCAGCCCAGAGCCAAGGGCCTCTGCGGGATGCACACTCGGGACCTTGTCCTGAATGGAACACCCCTCTGTGCCTGTAATTTTCACTGGGAGCAGTTCTGGATCATGTCATCTTGGTCCTGGGAGCAACCATCTCCCCAGTCCCTTGAGACACAGCCTTTCTCTAACCAATGCCTCAAGACAAACAGCCACCAGGACCAGAAGCCCAAGAATACCCTTCCCTCCTGGATTCTAGAGCTGGCAGCCCTTCCCCTTTCCCTGGGGCTTGCTGCAAAGCCAGGCCAGTAAAGACAAGCCCAGCAGTGTGTGACCAGGAGGGACCACAGGAAAGTCCCAGGGGCCACTGACCTGTTCCTCCCTCCTGCCATGGCCCACTAGCCTGAGCCTCCAGCTGCTGTCCACTGTTCCTCACCCCCTGAGCTCCACACCCAGAGGCCTAGTCCAACAAAGTTGAGACAGGATAAACTTGCTCAGTTGCTACCCAGAATCCATCGGAAAGCAAGTTCCAGGTGTGTTATTGGCACAGGGAGTCTGCCCTGGCAAGCTCCCACTGCCTGTGCCATTGCTTGCTGAGGAAATCTTACTCATCAACCCATTTCCCTTTGGACCATGACCCAGCTTGGAAGTTGGAACCTGCTATGCTCTACCGAGGAGGGAAAATTATGAGCTTATCTGAACATAACCTTATCAGCAAACCTCTTAAACTACCTGCCAAACGTCAGGATGGATTCCACAGGCTATTGTACATTGATTCTGCAGCCACAGTGGCTCTGTGGGTTGTGTTTAATGAGGACACCAACTTTAAATTCTACATTTGTGTTTTCATTGCATTTATTACTTGTTTCTATGCTTAATTTGGAGTTCTTAAATGTTTGCTTTAAAAATTGCTGCATTTGAAAATGAAGAATATGAGCAATAACAGATGCTGGAGGGGTTGTGGGGAAGAAGGAACACTAACTGCAAACTCGTACAGCCACTCTGGAAATCAGAGTGGAGACTCCTCAAAAAACTAGGGATGGAACTACCTTACAACGCAGCTACCCCATTCCTGGGTATTTTCCCCAAAGAGCTACAATTAGCATACAACAGAGACACAGCTACATCAATGTTTATAGCAGCTGAATTTACAACAGCTAAACTATGGAACCGACCAAGATGCCCCTCGCTGGATGAATGGATTCAAAAATTGTGGTATGTACACACACACACACACACACACACACACAATAGAGTTCTGCCCTGCTGTTAGAAAAATATCATGGCATTTGCATCCAAAAGGATGGAAATGGAAAAAGTCATGCTGAGTGAAATATCCCAAACACAGAGACTTAGGAACCAAATGTTTTCTCTCATCTGTGGAAGTTAGTGTAAAACCTAAGAGGATGATAGTTAGCTGAGTTTAAGTAATAAACTTACCATAGTTGAAATTTCACATAAGCTGGGGGAACCACACCTATGAAGGTGGGAAGGGAAGGAAGGAAGGGGAAGGAGGGACAAAGGGGGTTATGAATACAACTGCGCATACACAACTCCCATTAGAAGCCTAGCTATACACAGGCAGGCAGAGAAACTCAGAAATGTCAACAATTATTATACATGTATATGTTCATTTCAAACTATAGTATGGTGGGATTACAGAGGAGACATGAGTTCGGGGAATGGATGACGTGGGGTAGATCCTGGTCTAGGATCAGCCCTAACTTATGATCATACTGTGTCAATATCCATGTATAAATGAATATGTAACAACAATTCCTCTAATATGTAAAACTATGTTGAACGGATAAAAAATTTTAAATTGCTGTATTTGAAAAAAAATTTCATAGAGCTAGTCATCATTTTACAAGTGCCAGAAAGAAAGACCAAATATTTATTAACAAAAATAGTGAAGATTCATGATTTTAAATGGAAAAGACCATCTCCTTGCAGAGAGTTGCAAACGTATTTTAATATCTAACACTTCCTCTTACTCTTAAATGGTGTTCAAGGGAACTGATGTACCCTATGATTAATTAGTAAGACAGCATTTGATTTTTCCCAGGGAAATTGGTAGGCACTTCTTTTCAATTGAGTTCCTGCCATTATCCGGGCCAGCAACAGAGACAACGGCTGGAAGATAACAAAGCAATTATGGAAAGATGGACTTGATCAAATAACTCTGCCCTGTGTGTTAGAGACCTCCATTAGAAGTTAGGTGATACCTCTTCTCTTCTTAGCCTGTCTCTTAACCAGGGGATATCTAGGCTCACCTCACCAGGCAGCTCTCATCATCAGCTCCGCCACATGATAGAAATGGACAGATTCTGAACTGGACATTGAGCAAAGTGGGACCGAAGTCCTAACTCAAGGCAAGAATTTCCAATTCCACACCAGTGGTTGGTTACCCATTTGCTCTGTCAAAAGACAAAATTATAAAAAATTCAGTTAAAATTTTCAAAGTGGTTTTTATTTGCAGTTCATGAATGGGGACAGCATCTGCTCTAAATTTAGAAACAGTGCTCTGATGAACTGAATAGAGAATGTTGGCAGAAAGAAGGTAAAGAGAAACAGGTGACAAAGAGCAGTGTCCTTAGCTGCATGTTTCCACAGATGGCTTTCATTGTAAGGATTAAAGCAGACAGGACTTCATCATGCCGCTAAGCTGTCCTGTTCAGGGGTTCAGTTCCCTCTCTCTCTCTCTCTCTTCTAACTTCTTGATAAATCAGATCAATGACCTAGTTTTGGTGATGTGAAACTTTAGCATGAGTGACTCCATTTTGGTTTGGTCTCCTGGGGCCTAGTGCAGAGGTCAATGCAAATCAGTGACCTCCTCTCCATTGTGTTCAGAACATCCTAAAGTACTCCCAAGTCTGGCTCTCAGGCAAATCTAAGGCTGTTTCTGTAGAATAACTTATAAGGGTTTAAGAAGTAGAGGGAGTGGGCTGAAGCAGTAGATCAGCGGTTTCAGTGCTTGACTGGCATGCACAAGTACACAGGTTCAAACTGCAGCACTACCACATACACAACTAAGTGTCAGAGCAACGAAAGCCTTGTGAAAAACTCAATAAAAATTCATTCTCTCTGTCTCTCCCTCTCTCTCTCACTGTCCTTCTCTCTTTAAAAAAAAAAAAGAAGAAGAAGAAGAAGAAGAAGTAGGGAGAGCCTATGACTTTCTTGTAAGTCAAAGTCCTGCCTGCTTTGATCCTTACAATGAAAGTCATCTGAGGCAAGCTGCAGCTGACAACATTGCTCTTTGTCACCTATTTCTCTATTTAGTTCGTTGGAGCGCCTCTTCTAAATTTAGAGCAGGTGCTGCCCCCGTGTCCATGGTGAGAATCTTCTGGCTCTTGCTTTCCCTTTCTGAAACAGATTCCTTTCCAGACTGCTGTGTCTTTTTGGTTCCCTTTTTGTTTCTGAGACACTTGATTCCTTGGGGAGTTCTAATCGTATAAGTGGGAAAATATTGTGAAATTCTGTCTTTACCTTAAGGTTTTCACATTTCAAAGAGGGCAAATAAACTCAAATATACATGTAAGATTAGGGGCTGGAGCGGTGACTCAGTGGTTACTGCGCTTGCCTGGCATGCGCAAGTACATGAGTTCAAACCCCAGCACCGCGCACACAACGAAATGTCCGAGGAATGAAAGTCACATGAAAAACTAAATAAAAATTACCTCTCTCTTTCTCTCTCTCTCACTGGCCCCTCTTTAAAATATATATATATATATAGGGGCTGGAGCAGTGGCTCGGCGGTTGCTGTGCTTGCCCGGCATGCGCAAGTACACAGGTTCAAACCCCATCACCCACGTACACAACTAATTGTCAGAGCAACAAAAGTCATGTGAGGAAAAAAAACTCAATAAAAGTTGATTCTCTCTGTCTCTCACTGTCCTTCTCTCTTTAAATATATATATATATGATTAATTTAGAAAAACATGCCAATAGAAATAATAATTATGACATTATGTAGTTATAGAAATAATTATATATGTGTATGTGTGTGTGTGTGTATATATATATATATATATGTATATAGTATGCCAATGAAAATAATAGTTATGAAGGTAGCACTTTCAGGGGTAGTCACCAGGGTACTTTATAAAAGAAAATATACTTGTAACAATATTTGAAAAAAGGAAATACCTAGAAAAATATAATAAAAGTTGTGTAAGACCTCATCAGTGAAAACTATAAAATGTTTCTGAGACACTTTAAAGACACTAAGGAAATGGAGAAAACACCATGTTCATAGATTCAGTGGCTCAATGTTATAAAAATGTCACGTGTCCTTAAATTCATCTAGAGTCAATGCCGCTGCAGTCACAATGTGCAGGATTTGTGTGCAGAAACTGGCAAGCGGATTCTAAAAATCGATGTGGAAATACAAAAGACAAAGCCATCCTGGAGAAGGGCAAAGCCAGAAGCACTGAATGACCCATCTGAGCTCATCACAAAGCTCTGGTTACAGGACACAGTGGTATCCATGCGAGGATGGGCCACCCCATGGAACCAGCTGATCTGTGTTTGGTTTTTGGGGAGACCATGCTTGCCTGGGAGGAGATCTTGGAGCTCATACTACTCTGAAAATGTCTGGCCCCTGGGGAAGGCGCAATGAGAATGTCGAGGCCAGGGGTGGTTAAGCTTCCCTGGTAAGAAACAGAGGCAGACGGAGTGGGACGGGGGAGGAAGAAGAGGGTAAAGCCACAAGCTTGTTGTTCAGAATGCAGTATCGCTGTTACCTTAAGAACATTCTTCTCAATTTCCCCTTCAGAGCCTTCCTCATGGGAAATGTGTGGGTGAGCCAACTGACTATTTCAGCATCCATTGTGTGACCCCAGAACTAGGCAAATACTCAAGTGTTCCTCATGATGGGTGCAAGGATCATCGCTGGTTGGGCATTGACCGCGCTAATGTTCCAGATATTCTGATACACACCAAGGAGCAGCACTGCTATAGACCCAGCTAAATAAGGGAGCATTTACACAAGAGAATACGTACTGCTTATCAGATCAGTATGGTCATCTCTGTGCAGTTGGGAATCACTAGGAAAACTTTTTTAAAAGACAGAATGCAAGACAGCATGTACAGACCCTGGATGCAGGAAAGGAACTGAAGTAGTTTTATTTGATCCTCTTAACACATAATTAATCCCATTACTTGGTGAACAGAGAGAAGCTTCAAGAGTCGTAGAATCTATGGCTAAGGAATAATTGCAGGTGTTTAATGCTATGGTGTCTTAAGAATAATCTGAGCGTTAACCTCATCCTCCAGCCCCATGCCCTGGCACCTGCCGTTGTCCGCTCCTTCATTCCTCAACATGTAATCCCTGGGCCAGCAGCAGTCACCTTCCTGGGGACACCTCCTGCCTGGATTGATAATTCCAGCCACTCTTTATTTCAGCCAGAGTTGAGATCACCATGCTGTCCTAACCCATGGGATGCATGTAGAAAACTTAGTGGTCACTGCCAAAACTGAAGCGGCGAAGAAGAGTTTAGGACTGCGCGCTTCACAAGCCCTGCAGCACGAAAGGACACCAGCCTGTGCAGAGAAGAGTCAGACCCCTCTGTCCACTGAAGGGCCCATCCGAATTGATCCCTCTCGTTACGTCCTCTGTGACCATGCTTATCCTTAATAGATCAAAAATAAAATAAGCGGGGCTGGAGCAGTGGCCCAGAGGTTGGAGCACTTGCCTGGCATGCGCAAGGACCAAGCACCACATACACACCTAAGTGTCCGACAAAGGCCGGATGGAAAATTAAATAAAATTGATCCTGTCTTTCTCTCTCTCTTAAAAAAATGAAATAAAAGAACTTTCAACGTGGAAAAAAAGAAAAAGACAGACATCCAGTTCCCACCTGAGACCTACTGAGACAGAATCTGCATCCAAACATGATCCTCAGGTGACACATTTGTTCACTGGAGTCTGGGATGGCGCTGGTGTTTATGTTTCCCTCTTGTCTCTTCCATAAAACAGGGTCAGACCACCATCATCAAACAGTGCAGAGCTGGAGCCTCACAGTTACTGCAGGGTTTTTAAACTGGCAAAGCAGGGTGGAGAGTCAGCCGGAAGGACACAGCATCACCAGCACGTATGTCCTGAGATAAGTGGTGGGGATCTGGGGAGCAGGGTTAGCAGCACAGAGTCAGAGTGTGTGGGCGCAGCGATGAGTCAGAGCGGCTGAGCAGTCTCTCCCCCTGCCCTGACCCTGCAGAGCCATGTTTCTTCCAGCAAGTAAACACGCCAGGCGTGTTAGTCTTGACTCATAAACAGAGCAGCGCACTTGTGCACAGCACAGCAAGCCCTGTCCTCCGAGAGAAAGCATTTGGGATCTCAGGTCACAGCAACAACTGGGAAGAAAAGAGAGGCCTTGCCCAGGAACAAGGACACACAGCCAGCCCAAGAGTTTGCATCCAGAGCACAGCAAAAAGCTCCGCCCCTCTGCGTTCCTTCTTGATTGAACTGGTGATGAGATTCCCATGCAGTGTTTGACAGTGAAAGCTTGGTGCATGATCAAATTAACACTATTTTAACTGAATATTTATATATGAGATATATGTTGAAAATACATTTTTAAAATTTAGAATCTGAGCTTTGTGTTCTTATTTGGCCAGAAGTCCTACTAGTAACAAGTTGTAATTTGGCGGAGGAAGTTTGGAGAAATATCCTCAGAGTTCCATAGCCAAAGAATTGAAGGACCAGGATGTCAAAAGGTTATCCGTGTTCCTGATAAAGCCATCCTAGTGCACCTGAGAGGGATGAGCGAGAGCACCTGAGGAAAGGCATTTCTGCCCTGGTTTCATGGTAAGGTGGCCAATTTGTCCCCATTTGCCTGGGGCTTTCCCGGTTTTTCCCATTCCCGGAACCCCCTCAGTTCCCTGCAAACTGAGGAATTGGGTCACCCTGCTAACCTAATCTGCAATCTGGAAATGAGTGGCAGGTATGCAGATCAGCACCTGGCTGCCTTCCTGACCCCCAGGGGCACCCTACAAATGTAGGTTAGATCGGAGTTCCTAAGTCAGGGTCTCAATAGCAAGACCCCAAGATGACTCTCTGGGGCTCTACCATTAGTGCAATTCCCCAAGCCCCCTTCTCTTACCCCACGTGGTTTTCTCGTCCCCCGGATGCTCGCCCCCTGTTGGCCTCCTTTCAGCCCTCTGCTGAAGCTTCCCGCTCCAGTTAGAAGCTAACTGCCTCAGGCTCCTGCTAGCCTCACCAAGGAAGTTCCACGAACGAGATGCTGGTGGAAGCCCATAATCTCTTCCTGTCCTGCCACTCACACATTGCCTTTCAGTCCCGAGACCCCCGGTCCATTCCAGGTGGGCGAAGGAGGGCGGGATCCACTCCATTCCTGGGAGCTGTGTGAAGACCCTGCCCTCAGCAGGGCTGAACCTAGCACCCAGCTTTTTAAACATCTTTCATTTTCAAGCTCAGCTTTCTAGCAGAGCCTCATGGTTCCACGGAGTCAGATCACTTATCCCAACACAAGCCGTTCTGGCAGATTTAACATTGGGATTGGAAGAAGTTGGGGCTGCCCGCCCTGAGTTATTCCTGCACAGTCACTGGGTCCACACGGGACATCCTGTCCTTTGGAGATGCAGACTCCTGGATGTTTTCCCATCTGTTTCCATTTGTTACACCCATCTCATTCCCTGAGGAAATTAGTCACAAATGATAAGACACACGTCTACATGTGTGTTATATAAAACGTGATTGAGAGGCAGAAAAGGCCAGGCAGTCAGTAGGCAGGATAATGCGGATTGACAAGGAGGAAATTACCTGTTGGTCGTTTTTTCTGAGAGGGCAAAGAGTATCCAGTGTCCTAAGCAAGCAGAGGTGCGTATCAGATCCACATCCCCCTCCACTAACAAGGGTGGTCCAGATGATGACTGCCCCTCTGCGGATACAGATGCTCCTGGCCCCAGCGCAAAGGACTAGAGCAGACCAGAATTTTGCACTCACGCTCCTAGGCTTAGGGGAGGGAAAGCAATGATTAATCAAGGGAAGAGAATCTTAAAAAGGGGAGTTGCACTCCTTCTCCTGGAGAAGCTTTTTCTTTGCATCGTTTCTTAAATAAATTCTATTTGCTCCGCTTGCCTCAGTGTCCTTCGGTTCCATTCCTCGACTCCGAGAGGACCTCAACTGGGGTGCAGAGAGCTCCTGTTTGTGTAAAAGGGGAAGAGGGAGACTATGTACTTATGTAGTCTAGACCTCAGGCGGCAAGGTGGCTGAGCGAGCAGGGTGTGCATGGACGGGACTTTCCAACATGTGCCCTTTGTTCCTTGAATTTTATACTTTAAATCCATTTAAGACTTCATTATTCTTTCAAGTGCAATTGTTCTGATTTTCTCTGTCCCGGTGAATGAGCAACTCTTTTAATGAAAAAAATCAATAGTTTATTTCTCTTAAATAACTGCTCAGGTAATAAGCAAAATGCTAATGTATCATCTTTTGGCTGAATATGACCTGGAATATTATTTTCTTTGTAAATTTTTAATTTTTCATTCCAGTTGTATTTAACGACCTCTGTTCCTTCATGTAGTGCAGTTTCTGCATCGATTTCATAAATCGTGTTTGTATGCACCCTCAGTTCTCAAAAGCAGGAACAACATCTGTCACTGACCATTATATTCCTATATTCTGGCAAGGAGCTGTCACTCACAGGCTGGTGGCCAGGTTTCCCTCTGCCCCCACCATCTCCCCACCCAGTCCACTTTCCAACCCATCCCCCAGACAGAGCTGAGCCTCAGAGCAAAAAGCTAGGTGGGGTGGGGGCAGGGCCTGGCTCCATGCTACCCCAGACAGTTCCCTTCCTTCTTGTTGGCATGACCATGAACACTGTGTGCACAGCCTTCAAATCCCCCAGGAGGCAGATTCCTTATTCAATTTCTATAGAATACCCTGGGAATGGAGGGGGACTTGCCCTTCCCACCTGACAGAAACATTTTCTTGTTTCTGTTACTTAGTTATGCAATTTGCAGCTGGGTGGAGTGGGGGAATTTCGTACACCTAGATCCACAGCAAACCCTATGTACGTGCTTTCAAATGAGGGAGGCCATTATAAAGATTTGGTGCTTTGGTTATGACAATCTTTGCAAGGACCACAAGTTCCCTTCAGAGTAGTAGAAGAAAAAAGTGTTTAACATTTCCTTCCCCATTCTCCACTAAATCAGCCCACTGTTCCTCAAACTCGTGGATCCCAGAGGGAGAAGCAGGCAGATTTTCCTTTTGGTGGTCGCCTGTTGTTTGCTGGTCTCCTCCACGGCAAGGGCCCTCCATCGCCCACATTTTAACTACAGGGTGTTCTCTGGGGAGCCTGGCACACAGAATACCCAGGTCTGCTAAGTTTGCAAGTTAGGAATCTCCTTTGCCCCAGTGAATTTTAAAATGTTTCCTTGCATTTTCTGTGTAGTGCTGATGGGTTGAGAGCCAGACTCGCCCAGCGATTGTGGTGGAGGGGAGTTGCGGCCAGCCGAACCCCAGAGTCCATAGATTATGTTATCCACAGTGCATTCCTGACAAATAACCAGGCAGGATTTGAGTTCTCCTCGCAGCATACCAAGGTCAACAGAGTAGTTAATGTCGCAACTAGATACTTATTTCTTGGCATTTGTCATAAAAGGAAACCCACACAGTCATACTTCTCATTGTTGCAGACACTTTTCCTTCTGACGTGTTATAGATTGGATGTTTAATGTCGCCTGGAAGCCCACATGCTGAAGGCTTGATCCCAACCTGCGGTGCTACTGGGGAGGTGGTGGGCCCTGGTGAGAGGGAGTTAGGGCACAGGGGTTTTGCCCTTGGTCCTTGAAGGGGCCCCTTCCTTTACAGCGGTCATGAGGTTCTGTTCCGTTCTATGGGAACACAGAGAACCCTGAGCAACACAACACAGAAGGTTTCCCCTTACGGGACACACAAGTTTCCAGCACCTTCCTTGGACTTTTTGCTCCCTGGCTACCACATGTTTCCTCCATGACTCTGTTACTCCCTCAGTCCCAAAAGCAATGTGCCAATGACTGTGGACTGAAACTTCTGAACCTGTGAGCCAAAATAAGCTTGTCCTCCTGCGTGTTGTTTATCTTAGACACCTGTCCCAGCAGTGGAAAGCTGAGTAACACACTGCTGGCACCACCCTGACCTTGCCTGCCCCTGGCGGGTGTCATTCCCTTCCCCAGGTCTCTGGAGCCCAGTTCAGCACAGCTCTTACCTGATCCCTGAAACCTCCTCCCCTTCACTCCCAAAGATGCGTACGAGGCAGAGTGCTGTCCCCTGGAACAACTGAAAGCAGGGTGTCAGTCCGCTTTCAGAGGTGGCGCTGAGGACCTCTGGCATTTCTTGATGTATCATAAAGAAAGAAATTTATATTTAAAACATGCCACATTGGAGAGATGAGAGATAAATGTGTCTTCAAGAAAATATATAGCTTTTATTTTTAAAAAATTAGAGTAATTATTTGCATTTTAGAGGTAATCTTCATAAAAGCTCTTTTAAAGTAATGTCAGGTTATGGAAACCAGAAAGCAATTGTGCCATTAATGTGGCCATTCTTGACACTGAGGGTCTTTATGAACTTCCCTTTTTGTCTTGTGGTGCTGGGGATGGGACGCAGTGCTCTACCACTGAGCAGCACCCCCATCTCCCCTTATTTGTTTGTTTATTTTTAAAGAGAGAGGGAGAGAGTAACAGAGAGAGAAAATGAATTTTATTTATTTTTCATCTGCCCTTTGTTCCTCTGACACTCAGTTGTGTATGTGGTGCTGGGGTTTGAACCCAGGTCCTTGTGCATACCAGGCAAGTGCTCTAACCACTGAGCAACTGCTCCAGCCCCTCTCTTTATTTATTATATGCATATTTTTTTTTCAAAGAGAAATGGACAGAGAGAGAGAAAGAATCAATTTTATTTAGTTTTTCGTGCAGCTTTCATTGCTCTGAGATTTCATTGTGTACGAGTCCTAGGGTTTGGGTTCGCATCCTCATGCATGTTGGGCAAGCGCCGTAACCTCCGAGCCACCGCTCCAGGCCTATTATTTGCATATTTTTATGGATGGGTTTACGGTATGACATCATGGTTTTTTCCTAAATATAAGCTGTTTCTATGTACTGTAAAATGTACGTAGAATTGAAATCACAGTGACTGCTTAGTGTACTGCCTGCTCAACCAGCCCTGGTTCGTTCTCACATTGTCCCAGCTCTGCTCACTGGGAGCTCTTTGGAGCTGGTTCCTGTGTCCTGTTGATATTAGTGGGGATTCTTCTGGTTTTGAAGCCAACTCTTCCTTTCTTCCTGGTACTACACGATACTCCAGGCTCAACTTGCATTTGCCTCTCCCCAGCCCTAGAATCACCCATTTCTCAAAAATCATACTTCTAATGTTGGAGAATGGTATTACAAAACATGATCTGGGTACCTGTTCTGTTGATTTTTCCCTAATGATTTTTTTTTCTGTTCTCAATTTTATGGATGTTTCCCTTCTACTGTTCATTACATTCTGTATAATTGCTTTAGGGAAATATTAATATTTACTAAGATTGTGTATTCACATGTCGAAGGACTAAAAACTTTGATTTCTAGGAATTTACCCAAACACATGTGCATCAGAATACATGAAGAAGAGCATCAGGGAAGCCTGGTGTGTTGATTAGCCAGGGCTCTCCAGAGGAACAGAACCAATACAATCACTCTATTTTTAGGAGGGGGATTTATTGGACTGACCCACATGATCAGAGGCTGGATAGTCGCTCAACAGCTGTCTGCAGGTTGGAGAGTTGGGAAGCCAGGAGCTGCTCAGTCCAGGAAGCTGGAGCCCTCTGAGGATCAGAAGGGCCAGATGCAGCCCCAGCCTGGAAGCTGCCTGCAGGGGAGCTGGAGTGGACGATCTGGACTCTGGTGTCTGCAAGCGGTGGTAACAGGGAAGAAAATACCTGCTCAAGAAGAAAGGAGTCTTTGTGAGCCAGCGGCCCCTTTCCCCCACTCTGTTCCATCCAGGCCCCCACCCTATAGGGTGGTGCTGCCCACGTTCAGGGTGGGGCTTTCCCACCCTGTCTGCTGACCCACGAGGCTCTGGAAACACCTGTGGCCTCACCCAGGCGTGTGCTTCACTAGTTTTGTAGGCGTCACCCAATTTAGTCCAAGTCAACTCAGATTAACCATCTCATATTGTCAAAAACTGGAAATAATCCCGATATTGTTCCATGGTAGCATGGATAAACACATGGCGGGATGTCTGTATGGAATACTACTCAGCAAGAAAAGAACAAACTACTGATCCATGGGCCCACATGAACGAATCACAAAAGCTTGATTCCAGGGAAAGAAGGCAGACACAAACATGTGTTTACTGTATGAATTTATAAAAGATTCAGAACAAGCCAAACTATCTAATATTGTCAGAAGACAGGATCGTAGTGTTTTTTGGAAAACAGTGGTAGAGATTTGGCAAGAATAAGGGAGATTTTTTTGAGTTTGTTAATGTTCTATCTTGATCTGGGTGGTAGCTACCTGAGTTAGCTCACTTTGTAATAATTGAAATAATTTATTGAAGTCTACACTTATGCATTATTGGAAATTGAAAACAGGGGTGCTTTCCCACTGAGCTACATCCCCACTCCTTTTTTAATTTTTTATTTTTTAAACAGGATCTTGCTTAG
The DNA here is from genome assembly GCA_004027875.1 of Aplodontia rufa. NCBI lineage: Eukaryota > Metazoa > Chordata > Mammalia > Rodentia > Aplodontiidae > Aplodontia > Aplodontia rufa. The sequence goes on from PVKS010000160.1 coordinate 229,684, forward strand.
TTGAAGAGACTGGTCTCAAACCTGAAGCCTTCTGCCTCAGCCTCCCCAGTAGCTGGGATTATAGGCATGAGTGGTCACACCCAGCAGGACTTTTAAATTTTTGAAGAATGAGTTTATTTTTCAAAATTTGCTCCAGATGGGCTCTTCCTCCCATGTAGCGCACATCTGGCTCATGGAAACACTCATGTGAATTTTGCCCTGATCAACTCCAGGCTAGTGGTCCTCTTCCCTTGTCTCCCATGATGGAACCATGAGATAGGAGCTGTTAGGTTGCTCTTGCTGCTGGGAATTAGGCTCCAAGAAAATCCTCCTCAGAAATTCCTCCCACAGCTTCCAACAGCCCTCCGCGCTGCTACTCTGAGTGTGGATCCTAGAGTCACAAATTCAGTTCTCAGCCATTTCCTTAGAAAATCTGCCTTTTGATATAATTGTGTTCACCATGTTTGATGTCCATTAATCTGAGCTTCTCAGCTGAAATTTCCAATTTAATTTTCTCCAACATCCAGTTTTGTATACTCCTAGAATCTTGATTGGTCTGATGGGGTCCAGGTATTTTTTTTTAAGTAACAATTTCTCCATGGGTTCTTTATGAAGAGCATGAATAAATTAATGAAATGGGTTGGCTGAGAATAATGGGACTGAATTCTCCAAATTGGAAGGAGGTGCATTTTTGTAGACACATTTACAGTGGGCACCTTGGGTTGTCAAGTGCCCAGTGCTCACCTCTGCTTATTCTGCAACAGAACCCGTTCTTCTGAGGAGAAGCTGACTTCATCTGGCTGGAAAGGAAAGACCTGAGTCAATGACTCTGTGCTCCTCAGCCCCTCATTTAAGCACACAGGGCACGGGTCGGAATTCCCTTCCTTGTGCTCACATTCAGTGACAGATCCCTCCAGGTGCAGGGAATGGAGACTCCATAGTCACCCAGTACTGGAGAGGTCAGAATAACTGGTGATACCTCATCTCCCTCCTGGGCTGCCCACCAAGCCTTCCTGGGCCCACAGGAGGAAGATATAGAAGTAGGTCAGGGCTCCAGTCCCCCACATCCCTTTCCCTCCCAACCAGGAAAGTTTCCACCCTTGCGATGTAACGAGCCCCTCTTCCACCTTCTCATCAAGAGCACACCATGGGGTTGAGTAGGGAAGAAGGATCTGGGGGGCGGGAAGTTCCTACACACTGGAAGGAGAAGGAGAGCAATTGCTTTGTGAGTCAAAATCCCCACGGGATAAAGTTAAGTAGTGACACCAGTGTAGCTCAGGAACCAGTGATTCCTGAGTGTACATCTTATGGCTTCCCCAGGTACAGCCTGGGGAAAATGTCTGAGATTCACATGCTATGTGAACCCTGCCAAGTTAGACAGAGCTGAGCACAGCGCCTAGAGGCGCCAAGGGTACCTGTGCAGTCTCCCACTCCTGCCAATAGGTGGAGGGAAGCCGAGACATTAGGCCAGGGCCCTTATTCAGCATGGCGTAGAGGGGGAGCGCTGGGAAGGGTTTCAGGAAGTGCCCCAAACCCCCAGGCTGGCATACGTCAGCTCAGAGGATCCTGACCAGGTCCACAGGCCCACAGACAGGCAGGACAGGGAGCTGCAGGATACTGACGTGGCCCAACTGAAAGCAAAAGGCAGGGACCAGGGCTTCCAGCACCCCCAAAACCAGGCAGATCTGGGCACATGTGGGGCGGCTCCAGCACCGAGTTAGATCAACCACTCTTCAGAGGAGACAAATGAGGACCCAGAGGAGGTAGCACAACCCTGAGACCCCCTAGTAGTCATAGCTTCTTGAACCCACTGGAGGGGAGAGGAGAGAGAGATAGGTCCAGGGAACTGGAGCTGCAAGTCAGCTTAGCGTCTGTCCCACGGATGGTGGGCTGGCCTCAGAGCACATGTCCAATGAGATTCAGTCCTCAGTTGTGCAACACACACAGGACTGAGGGCCTACTGTGTGTGTGCTGGACAGACCCTGTTCTGGACATGAAGATGCCGCAGCAATGAGAGACACCAAGTTTTATCCCTGTGTGGCTCATGTCCTTGCAGGGGAGCAGAAATACATTGGGTGAGACGACAGAAGAGGGTTATAGCCAAATTGTTATCCACCCCCTTCCCAAATTCATATGTTGGAGCCTTTACCCCTAGTACTTCCTAATATGGCTGCATTTGGAAGTAGGGCTCTCTAGGAGGTGATTAAATTTACATGTGACCACTACTGTTAGCTTGATCTAATCTGCCTGGTGTCCTTATAAGAGACCAGGACACAGGGAGAAGCTCCGGAGATGCACATGCTCAGAGGACACAGTCAGAAGACACCTTCTGCCAGCCAGGGAGAGGCCTTGGGGTAACCAGACCTCTAGATGCCTTGACCTTGGTGCAGAAGAACAGTCAGGACAGGGATGCCAAGCAGTGTGGAGGTGCAGGGAGGGCAGAGCCTCTGGCAGGGTGGTAGTGCCAGGCTAGCATTCATGGAGAAGGTGGCGTAGAGATGGGTTTGGAGGGCTGCAGAGGCTTCATCAGGCTGTGGGGGCACCTAGGAATAAAGGGACGGATAGGGACATGGAGAGTGCACTGCAGGTGGACAGGGCTGGTGAGGCCATGCTCCATGCCGGGATGGGGATCCGTGGTTCTGTTATTTGCCTGTGCGGTGAATTACACAGCACCACCATTCTGAGAGCCCCCGGCTAAGTGGGGGTTGTAGTACCAGAGTGGCTGGCAGCTCTGCCCCCCATGAGAAACGAAGGAGGCTGGATGCGCACGTCCACAGTGCACCTTCTTGAGCTATTTCTTTTGTCCAGCAGACAGCAGAATGACTAGCTGGCTGACCTTCCAAGAGAGGCTCTTTCCCATGGGAAACGTGTTTAAATTGGGACACCCCTGTGGCTCTGGTTTGACCCGGGTCCAGCTTATGTCTGCCTGGCCATATCTCTTCATAGGGAGCCCAGCCTTGTGTTCTTCCTGACACCTCTCTCCCCCACCAGGAAAGTCCAGCTGCCGGTGGCCCCTGGTTCTAAAGATGGAAGCTTCAAATTCAACACACAGTCACAGTCGGAAGCAAGTTCAAAGAGTTTTACTCACAGACCCCAGGCAAGTGGGTTGTAATGATTGCAGAGAGCAGATCTTCGTCCCCAGGTCAGGCAAGAAGGAAGAGTCAGGCAAAGAGAGAGCGAGCCCTACATAGGGAGTAGGGTGTGGAGGTCTCTAAGTTCTCGTGTCAAGTTCCCAAATAGGTCTAAAGGAAGTGACCTGAAAACAAGGAGCCCTATCTGATAGGCAGGAGGGAGGCCTCTAAGTTCTTATCTCCAACCACTGGCTTAAGCCATGTGGGCCTGAAGAACTGGAAACTGTCCAGGGTGACAGAGACCTGGTTCTGGTATGAGAAAGTTAAGCATGCGTTCAGAATAGGCAAGGGGGCAACCTTCACTGTAGGCGGAGGCCCACGGCAGCGCCTGTGAGGCAGAGGTGACAATCCAGGTGCTATACTCTATGGTGGTCTATGCATCTTATTGATGCTGGACACTGGGATAGTTTGATCTTATGATGACAGAAATGAAATCAAGGCAGGCAAATGAACATGCAGACAAGGCTTTTACTGGGGCTTCCATTCAGGAAGGAAGACACAGTTCCAGCCAGAAGACATCAGGATGAAAGAAAGGAGCTCGTTTTGGTGGTTACTTCCGGGGCAAGAATGTTAATTGGCTTTTGGGGTGCTCAACTCAATCTTGGCCTTGTGCTAAACATAAGTTACTGCAGTTATTCAAGAGATCATTCAGGGCACCCTGGCCTTAAGATGCCAGCTGACTATAGTTGAGGTTCACACACACCAGGCCTCCTGGGATCTGCTGTCTGGCCATGAGCCAAGGTCCAGAAGTACATCTGCCCTTTTCCCCTACAGTGGTCCTGTCTCATTACGACCACTTCAGATGATTTTCAAGTGTTAACAACCCTGGACAATATAGTGTCTCTTAATGTGTCATAGTGTAGATTTGGTTCATGACAAAACTTTCCAGAGCCAAATATGGGTAGAAAACTCCTCACAAAAATGGGGGTTCCTAAGCTCATGGTTCTTCAATTATGTTGTAGACCCACTGTGTGTATAATATCTATTAGGCTCTGCCTCCACATCTCCCCAGGAGACTGAGGGGCAAGGGGAACTGGTGTGGACTCGAAGCTTGCCATTCCTGCAGTGCTCTGGTAATGAAGTCCTTTGTGTCTGACCCAGGAGTATGGTGTCTTCTGCCAGAATCTGTGACGTGATGGCAGGCTAACTTGTGAGCCTGTGAGGACCATAAAATCTCAGAGCCTTAGAGTTCCTGACTTGTAGTTATATACATAATAATGTAAAGGATGACCAATATCATCAATGCACAATACTTAGGAGGTAATTAAATTAATGATTAGTGTGCTTCATATTATTGATAGTAATGAGTAGTTATAATATATTAGTCCCTTACCGGATACTGCCACACATCTTACTCATACCATTTCACTTAGTTTTCATAAAAGTGCTATGAACTAGGAGCTGTCCCTGTTCCCTTTCTCCTGATGAAGGAACCAAGACTTGGAGCGTGAACTGCCACGGTCACACAGCTAGAGCGATGAAACTGGACAGAAGCTCCCTCGGTCTGATTGTAAAAGGCGACTACTAACCATCTGCTTCTCATTCAGCCCCAAATTAGTTAACTTTGGGGAGGTCTCAGGGTTGTTGGAAAAAAACCAAACTGGAGATCAGATGAGACAGAGGTGGAAAAGAGTCTTGGAACCTGTTATTTACTGAATGCTTGTGTTCCCCGAATCCATATATTGAAGCTTACCTGCAGTGTGATGGTGTGGGGGGTGTGGCCTTTGGGAGGTGATAGGTCACACAAGTGGCACCTCATGAAGGGCTCAGTGCCTTTAAGAAAGAAGTTCTGGGGAGCTCCCTGGCAGTTCCTTCCATGTAAGGACACAGCAAAAATGACCATGTAGGAACCAGGAAGCAGCCACCCTGATCTGCTGGCATCTTGATCTTGGACTTTTCAGCCTCCAGAAAGGTGAGAAATAACTTGCTTAGAAGCCACCCAGGTGGTGGCACTCTGTTAAAGCAACCCAAATAGACCAAGACCATAGGATCAGTCGTCACAGGAAAAACTACTTAAAGCAGGAAATTGGGGCCAAAACCGCATCCGTGGCAGGCCCCCAATTTTACCTTAACTAGAACAGGTACATGTCCATTCCTTCTGCCGTCTTTTTGATATGAGAACAAAGCCCTAGTCTTTGCACCTAGTCTGCTGACTTGCCGGGAGCCAGCCCCAGCAGAACTCTCGGTCCCCGAAAGATGAGTGGAGTCTGCGCGGAGGAACATCTCGAACCTCCGGGACAAATTGCAAGCAGACACAGTTCCCTGCTTGAGTAAAATGCCGTCTGATCTTTATTCTGATGTATTTTTATACAGGTAGCAAAACAATACTTTCATTAACCGTTTCGTTACATTTGACTTCTTTTTTAAGTTTCTCGGTAATCT